>CM029605.1:77229344-77539344 GCA_017311375.1 Mytilus coruscus
CCAACTTAACTCGAATTTGAATTCAGATGTTTACTATCCCAATATATTTTCTTTTAACCGTGTAAATATTAAGGTTAATTTGTGAAAGCAAATCGGAGAGGAAATAATGAAAAGACTTAATGAAATGCACCCTGTATCATGAATGAAAGATATAAATTACTTAAAGTCTTGTATGTAAATTAAAAGTGTCTTAATTTCCATTAGTTGCGTGCCTGTCATGAAAGCTTCGTAAATCCAAAGTAGAAAAAAAGGTTGTATAGATCACGTGGTTTCAATTTCATCCGACATCTGAAGGTTCTATCATAAAAATGAATGATTGACATCTTATGTTTTTTTCTATAAATCACTGGGCACATGTTAATTTATTACTTTCAAGTTCATTACTACCTTCCAAAAATAGTTGTTTGTTTTTTTGTTTTATATTAAAAAAAACTAATTTTGTGACTTGATTTTTATGAACTGTGTAGTATAAAATAACACAATAATGTTCGTATTCACTCTACATTCCCTTTCAAACAATGCAGTTATCATTCTAGTTTCGTTCTACTTTTCACAGGAGCTACACAAATACTGAACATACACACTAATATGTCAGCTTCTTCTGTTGAGTCTCAGATGTTCAGTATCACATTAATTCCATTTCATTAATATTCAGACACATTTTATCTATTTAAAACCTATTTCGTGATCGCCTTGCAATTTTAAAGAGAAGGAATTGAATTCAAAACTACAAAAGTTTCTTTGAACAATGAAGCAAAGGAGCACAGCACAAAGCACAGCTACATCTGTAAAATTTATTACAACAAATTCTATAGCAGATAAACATGAAAATTGTAATCAATTTCTATTTGATTCCTTACTCCCACACGTGCTGCATGCGCTTTCATCTGCCAACACGCGCATGCATATCTCAACATAAAGACTGGTTTGCACTTAATATATAAGATATAAAGACCTGGGGTGCCTTCACCTGGTAAATATTTCATCCATTGTTTTGTAATCAGCTATGTCAAAATATTTTTAGTGCACCCAAAATAAACAAACAAAAATCTTCGTTTCATTTGCTCTCTGGATTTTTATTGTTTACTAGTCGTGTAAGGTCTCGGTAAATATAGTTATGATTTACAAAGTTTTTGGTATAGTATAGTCCTCTGTTTACAGTATGTACACATAACCTACACGACAATGACAAAATAATACATTAAAATAGATAAAAAAAAACACATTTATAAATGACAAAATAACAATAATGTGCACAAATTAATTGGTTTATATGAAACATTGGAACCAAGAATTCTATGTTCTCTCGGGCTTTACCACAAGAGACTTGAATTCTTGCTTTCAAGACAGATAAGATTGGAGAATCCTGAACAGATTTATATTTTTTATTCCATATTTCAGTGGCGGATCCCGAACTTTTTATAAGGGGGGCCCCGCTGACTGACCTAAGGGGGGCCGCTCCAGTCATGCTTCAGTGATTTCCTATATAATCAACCAAATTTTCCCACAAAGCCCCTACCCCCGGATCCGCCTATGTATTTGGTGAGATGATATAAAGGAATAAGCTGATGTTCTCACTGAGCCTGCACATAAATATCTTTATAATCTGATAGGAGAGTTTTAATTTTTTATGTTTTGAACATTTTCCATTTGGCATTTTATAACAAAAACTGTCATTCCCCGTAATTTTCTTCAATCATTTATGATATCCCACCCTGTTTTAAGTGAATATAAAATGAATGAATAATAGGAAGACGATGAATTATTTTTATTCTTAAAACATGCGTGTTATCACTCTATAGCCAACTACAAGTTCTATGGACATGTAAGGGAGCTACCATTTGATTTTTATGGGGCGCTAGGATGAAATTTGAAAAAATAGGCAGGACAGGAGTTTTGAGTAAAAAAAGGCAGGATGAGATTATTTGCAAAAAAGGCAGGATAACAATTTATGTAAAAAAAGTCAGGATACACTAAAAAAGGCAGGACCGAATAGAGTGAAAAATAAAAGGCAGAACCGAATAGAGGGAAAAATAAAAGGCAGGACAAAATTTTCATCCTAGCCCCCATAAAAATCAAATGGTAGCTCCTAATGTGACTATGGCTGAAACATTCTTGCATGTAACACCTTCGCCAGGCAATAATTGCCACTGAAAGAGAAACAAAACTAAACGTGTACATTTTACTTAGCTGCTAAACCAAATTTTCTTTATATATATGTATCTATATTGATTCGTGTTTGTAATTGATGTACTTTTGTGAAAAAAAGGAGGGTATTTTTCCCATTATTTGAAAAACCCAAAGCGGAACTGTCTAATTATGATTTACCTGTCGTTTCAGTAAATAACAATTATTAGTAGACAGACATGCTATTTTAACATTTGTTACTATTTATTTAAAGATAAAATGTTTACTTTTCGAGATACAGATTGCGTTCCCAGTCAAAATCAATTTTGAAGACAATGAAGTTATCAGGTCAATATTTATCAGTTCAAAATTTGTAATTAAAATGGAAGGATTTATGTGTACGCCAAACACACTGATATATTTCATGTATTTCAAATACGCAGAAAACTATGGCATGGTATTGGTTGCAAAATTTGATATTTTCATTCAAATGCAATATTTTTCATTTAATTGGTATATTTTTCATTTATATGCAATATTTTTCATTTATATGCAATATTTTTCATTTGTATGGTATATTTTTCATTTATATGCAATATTTTTCATTTATATGCAATATTTTTTCATTTATATGCAATATTTTTCACATGTATGAAAACATCTTATGCATTCTTTTTGTTACGTTATATCAAAATAAGAAGATGTAGTATGATTGTCAATAAAGACAATTGTCCATCAGAGCCCCAAGGAAGATGATTAAACAATTAAATTAAAGGTAACCGTACGGACTTTAACAATGAGCAAAACCCATACCGTATAGTCAGCCATAAAAAGGCCCCAGCATAACAAAAGGTGAAATATTCTCAAATAAAAAAGAGAACTGATAAAAAACAAAAACAAACATTTATTGATGTTAGTCATATACTCCTCGAGACAGTCATGTAGTTATAATGTTCATGCAGGGGCGTTTCTAGGATATTTGAAAGGGGCGTAGAATCAAATCTTCCGCCAAGGGGAGCGAGGCGAAAAAAATTTTTTGACCTTTTTTTTGATAAAAAACATTAAATAATGATAAAATGCCATATTCAATACAATATTAGCAGATTATGATAGTTTTTTTTTTTTTTTTTAAAGGGGGGCGTCCATTACGCCCTCACCTGGACCCGCCCTGTCATGTACGTGTATTATACATGTAACCGACTTATTCCTTCTTCTCTGGCTAAAATATTCCTTTAGTTGGTGTAACTATGACAGGGGATTTCGCAAAATGAGTATGTAAGCGGAATTTAGGTTTGTTGTTCTCTATTGTCACTCCGTTTATAGTGTTTTTTTTCCTTATTTTTTTTACAGTTATACAGTTGTATTGCAATATTGTGTTTCATTTTACAAAAGTTTTTTTTTTTTTGAAGTTTATATACAATACAAGAATCGTTTGTGTTTCGTTGCTTTTATATTATCCGCATCACGTGGTCCGTATGAACAAAGGCAGTGCGAACCTAACAGATGGTTAGTGTTCTAATGAAGAAGTTGGATGGTCAGATGACCCGGATTTGTTTGTAGGATTAGAATTTTATCTGCTTTTCAAGACTTTGATTTAATTCAGACGACAAGGACACCGGATGACATCTGTCTATTGTTAACGGTACATTCCATGGATAATGAACTCATATGACCTTTTTTGTAACTCGCTTTGCGGTCATTGACTGCATGGTTAAAAAAAAAATAACAGAAGGTTCTAAGCCACAAGTTTAGCGGATTAGCCCATGAAGAGCTACTTTTGAACAAGTGCAGATGGCCCAAACGAATCCTGATTAAAATCGTCATTATTTCAAAATAACTGGTCTAACTTTAGAAATCAAAAGACACTATGTTTAAGACAATGTTGATCACGTATTCCCTTTTAACAAAGTCAGCAGTTCCAAAGCAATATTTCAATTGCCTACATTTAAAGAAGCCCACAGACCAAAAATTCTCAAACATATACGCTGTAATGAGATTGACTTGATAAAACAGTGATAATATCGATAATGGTTAGGCCAGTGTTGACTCCGCTTTAGTAAATAATGACTTTATTTTTAAAATAGCAGTATGTATATAACGATTTTAATGCTCTTAAACTTTGTATTATCTATAGCCTTCCAACTGTTTACACACATATCTGGCAAAATTCCGACAGAAATGCTCTCAGCCTTGAGTAAAACAATCAGCATAAAGGACAAGGTGCATTTCAAATAAATACCTTACAAATACTAGTTTCTTTATGAAATCAGAATATGTTTGGTGAAGAGTCGCGTATATTATTCATAACAAAGGCCATGCGGTTTTCTATGATTGCTTACATCAACTTCATTTGACTCATAAGGCAATCATATCGCATACCACATCTCCTTATTTTCATATTATAAGTTATATGGTTCGCTACTGACCCCTACGGATCCATAGAGGGTTAGTAAAATCCATAGGGGGTGAGGCCTGTAGGGGTCAGTAGTGAACCGTATAACGAATGTATCGCACGCGATACTTTTTCTGCAGCATTTTGTAGAAAAATAAACAATGAAATACAAAAACATCAACAGATGACGTCACCATTAACAGTAGCCGTGACGTCATGAACCCACTATGAAATTTACTAACCCCCTACGGATCTATAGGGGTCACCACGTGACGGCGTTAAACCAATCACAACGTAATAATTTATCCGCGGTGCGATAATACGTATTATCTTCATTGGTACTTGGGGCCTCGGTTAACGAGTGGTCTTAGTAGTCGAACTACTGTATCACTAGCTAGTGAAAACTGAGGTTGTGAGTTCGAATCCTGCACGGACAGGTGCACTCGACTCCACTCTTAATGGACTAGGATTGTCAGTTTTCCTACCGAATTTCGGTAGTTCTCTCCGGATTCCTCCACCAATAAAAACTGACCGCCACGAAATAGCACAATAGTGTTGAAAGTGGCGTTAAACACCAATTTATCAATCAATCATTGGTACTAACATTGAATTTAATGGTTCGATACATAACAAGACCTAGATTGCTATTTATTTATTTCGGTATTAAAACACTGCTGGCCCTAAATCCTGTTTATATACTTATGGTTTACCGCTGCAGAAGGTCTTGCTTTTCTCAGATTGCATATGTTGAATTTACACTAAGTCAGTTAGATTGGAGGTATGCTGGTTGATATTTAGTCTGTGGAAACATGGTGTACTTATAAATGAAATTGCGCTTCAAAATAGCATTCATAAACTTTGACTACTCTTTGATCGGCTCTTTGTGTCTATCAGATTTGATGAGTCAAGCATGCTCTTTCAAACTGATTTTTAAAACTTTATGATGTGCTGTTACACCACTGTCCCAGGTTAAGGGGGGATTAGCAACTCACAAACATGTTTTATCCCGCCACATTCTTCAGGCCATGACTGTTATCTGTCAGGAGCCTTTAATCTAATGGTTGTCGTTGGTCGGTGTCTGCCATATTTGTTTTTTTTCCTTTGAATTGTTTCACATTTTGTCATAGCGTTGCCTTTTATGGTTACTAAAATATGGTATATGGGGTTTCTTCATCGTTAGTGAAGTAAGTGTTTACATGAAAATAACAATTTGGGCTACGTCGGATAGAAATCGACCTTATGCAGCACGTATACATGTACATGTATAGACTTTGATTGATTTTGGAATATTTAAATACGAAATAAAAGACGAATTTTGGTCTGTTTTTGGTTCTTTTAACATATCAATTTTCAAACAGTTACAGACTTTCCGTAGAGTTTTTCTAACCCGAAATAAGTCAACAGATGTATTGATATTCATTTGCATAAGGTCGATTTCTATCCGGCGCAATTCATTTGTTAATTTCCTGCTTCCAAGCGTTTTTTTTTTTTTTTTTTTTATTTACTTTACATTTGAAACATCTTTGTTCTTGGTTCTAGTTGTTTCATAGTTGTTTAATTGGACCTCCTATGTTTATGTCTATATAATAAAAATCAAACTGATGTTATGGTATTAAATTTGAATTGCAGGAGGCAAAATATAACTAAGCATAAATACTAAGCTCTACAAGTCAAAATAGAAATTTTGTGAAATTCGAGTTTTGGTTTATTTGAAATTCTCAATTTACCTGTGAAATATTGAAAGATATCTTATTTAGAAAATAGAGGTATAAGCAACAAATTATATCGTGGGATATATACTAATTTGTCTTCAATCTTTGAAATATGAAACATTGCATGAGTTTTCATCGATAACGGAAATTAACAGTGAAAGACTGGAAATATTATAAGCTAATTATCGGTTCATTGACGGACAATGAGTTATATAAATGACAAGCAGATGTTTCTCGTCTCAAACAAAGAGTTTCATATTCATTCAAACGTATAGACTGGCAAGTTTATCCGTGGTAATAAGCGCTTTAATCACGATGACTTTGGTGATTTGCAGTAAAACCAATATTCTGAATGACCGATACAAGACACGAAGTGGTAGTCAATGACCACATAATTCAAGTGCTAGAATTCATAATAGAATTTATAATATTGAAATATTCGAAATATAAATACATGTACATGTTTCCTACAAACGAAGATTTTTTATGAATTCAAGCTGTGGCGGATCCAGAACTTTTCATAAGGGAGGCCTGTAGACTGACCTAAAAGGGGGCTCCAGTCATGCTTCAGTGATTCCTATATAATCAACCAAATTTTTCCCACGAAAGGGGACCCTCCTAGCCCCAATCCCTATGTCAAGAAAAGATGAAAAAGTTAAATCAGATTCTTGTATTTTGCTCAGTAGTTATAATATCACCTATTCAACTAAGTAGAAAGAACAAATAATACATCTAAGATGAATGTGGAAAATCATATCTGTCTAACATCATAACATCATCAGAGTATTCAGTCAACATCAATGACTCAATTTGGGTTTCGATGTTCTAACCCTTTCAAATTTACTTTGAAAGCTTGAACTGTCTTGCCGACGCACGCTATATCCTGCTCACATCGACCCTTTGTGACCCTTTGTATTGCTATCAACGTCGTCATAAAAATAGGTGTGGGTATTGGCTTAGAGAGTATTAATATCATGATGAGTATGTGAGGTCTGTTCGTAGCTTTTCCTAGTATTAAGGAAATTGAGTGTTGTCTCTTAGAGCAATATGTGAGGGTCTGGATGGTGGTCCTTCATTTCTTTATTCTTTGATTTTTAGGCCATTTTCTCTATTCTTTATATTTTTCCCATTATTCTCTATTCTTTATATTTAAGCACCTCATTATTCTCTATTTTTATTGTTTTGGTCCATTTTTCTATTCTTTTAGTTTTTGCATATTTTTCTATTCTGTAAACCCCATCCACACCCTCACATGTACAAATTTATTTATTTTACAAGAAAAATATGTCACCTCCATTGACTAATAAACTAATTGTTGCAGCTGCATGATGATGTTGATAAGTTTTCAGGCGGACATTTTATTTTCAATTTTGACTAAGTTAAATCCGTTAATGACTTATTTAAATGGATATTTGATTCCAGGAAGCAACACTAATATAGCCAACAGTGTTTCTCAATATCAACATTATTCACGGATCATTGCACATCAGTGATTTTATCGCAATCTCGCAATTAAGTTTATAATGGAAATGTCTTGTTTAATTAGCCTCGTCCTGAGAATGACATTAGTGTGACCACTTTAGCGCCATAAAGATGTAGATTACATCTATGATTTCATTAAATAATTTATTCTGCAATTGACTTTTATCAGAGACATATATATATATAATATATTTCTCTGTTCTTATTTAATCAAAGCTTGTGGAATAATACTGATGGTATCATTGAAAAAAACTTTCTGAAATTCTGTTTTGTTATTTGAACATTAAATTTTTAAACATTTAAAATTAAGAATATATCTCCTCATGCAAAGCTCTGATTCCTTTTCGGAATTTTGCTATTTGGTTTTAAGAGCTCTTCAATGTTTGTGATAAGTTTTGGATATGCAACTATTTTGGCCTTGCACATCATTGAAGAGACATTAATTGTCGAAATTGCATCTGGTGCAGTAAACTTGGTACCGTGTATGTTATAAAACATATCTTTATATATATATATAGACAATTGTAATTTATATTCAGTTGACGCGTCTGATTTAATAAACAGAAATAACCCGGTAAAGTTTTAACGGCAGGTTTGTTAAACATAGCATCAGAAAACTGCCTTTTAGTTTAGACAATTCTAGACTTCTATTTATAATTGCTAAGCATAGTGGTATGATTACTCAAGTCATCTGTATGTTGTATTCTTAATAATATTAACGGTACAAATTTTACTGCACCAGTGCTTATAAGCATTCATTCAGTAGATATTAAATACCATGCATTTTCTCGAAATGCAGTAAGATCGTTTCGTCTGCTCGTTTTTGTCAGAGATATGTCGATATTTTGCTGACACAAATTTAAAGTGTTTGAAAACCAAACCATTAGAGACTAATTAACTATAGAATTATTTCAAAGCAAAGTCATAACAGAACCAGATTTACTTAAACTTTCATAAATCCTTCCTTATATTGAACATATAAACACGAACTCAGTTCCCAGAAGACGTTTGCTGCTTCCACATTGTTGAAGAAATGGTTTATTGTGACATTTTATGATACAGTTTTCTATGAATGCGTGCTCTTCAACTTCCGAATTGATTGGCTATCAAATTTTGATCCGAGCCCTTGTGCGAGTCTTCTGTAGACGAAAGCTCTTTCAAACTGATTTTAAAACTTTATGATTGCTGTTACACCACTGTCCCAGGTTAAGGGGGGATTAGCAACTCACAAACATGTTTTATCCCGCCACATTCTTCAGGCCATGACTGTTATCTGTCAGGAGCCTTTAATCTAATGGTTGTCGTTGGTCGGTGTCTGCCATATTTGTTTTTTTTTCCTTTGAATTGTTTCACATTTTGTCATAGCGTTGCCTTTTATGGCTTACTAAAATATGGTATATGGGGTTTCTTCATCGTCAGTGAAGTAAGTGTTAACATGAAAATAACAATTTGTTAATTTCCTGCTTCCGAAGCGTTTTTTTTTTTTTTTTTTTTTTACTTTACATTTGAAAAATCTTTGTTCTTTGGTTCTAGTTGTTTCATAGTTGTTTAATTGGACCTCCCTATGTTTATGTCTTATATAAAAAAAATCAAACTGATGTTATTGTATTAAATTTGAATCGCATACCTATAGGCAGGCAAAATATAACCAAGCATAAATACAAGCTCGTGCAAGTCAAAATAGAAATTTTGTGAAATTCGAGTTTTGGCTAATTTGAAATTCTCAATTTACCTATGAAATATTGGAAAGATATCTTATTTAGAAAATAGAGGTATAGTCAACAATATCGTGGGGATATATACTAATTTGTCTTCAATCTTTGAAATAAGAAACATTGCATGAGTTTTTCATTGATAACGGGAAATTAACGGTGAAAGACTGGAAATATTATAAGCTAATTATCGGTTCATTGACGGACAATGAGTTATATAAATGACCAAGCAGATGTTTCTCGTCTCAAACAAAAGAGTTTCATATTCATTAAAACGTATAGACTGGTAAGGAATTATCCCTGTGGTAATAAGCGCTTTAATCACGATGACTTTGGTGTGATTTGCAGTAAAAACCAATATTCTGAATGACCGATGCAAGACACGAAGTGGTAGTCAATGACCACATAATTCAAGTGCTAGAATTCATAATAGAATTTATAATATTGAAAAATTTTGTCCTGCCTTTTTATTTTTCCCTCTATTCGGTCCTGCTTTTTTATTTTTCTCTCTATTCGGTCCTGCCTTTTTTTTTAGTTTATCCTGACTTATTTAAAAATAGGTGTGGGTAGTGGCTTAGAGAGTATTAATATCATGATGAGTATGTGAGGTCTGTTCGTAGCTTTTTCCTAGTATTAAGGAAATGTGAGTGTTGTCGCTTAGAGCAATATGTGAGGGTCTGGATGGTGGTCCTTCATTTCTTTATTCTTTGATTTTTTAGGCCATTTTTCTCTATTCTTTATATTTTTTCCCATTATTCTCTATTCTTTATATTTTAGCACCTCATTATTCTCTATTTTTTATTGTTTTGGTCAATTTTTCTCTATTCTTTTTATTTTTTGCATATTATTCTCTATTCTGTAAACCCCCATCCACACCCTCACATGTACAAATTTATTTATTTTTCAAGAAAAATATGTCACTCTCCATTGACTAATAAACTAATTGTTGCAGCTGCATGATGATGTTGATAAGTTTTCAGGCGGACATTTTATTTTCAATTTTGACTAAGTTAAATCCGTTAATGACTTATTTAAATGGATATTTGGATTCCAGGAAGCAACACTAATATAGCCAACAGTGTTTCTCAATATCAACATTATTCACGGATCATTGCACATCAGTGATTCTATCGCAATCTCGCAATTAAGTTTATAATGGAAATGTCTTGTTTAATTAGCCTCGTCCTGAGAATGACATTAGTGTTGACCACTTTAGCGCCATAAAGATGCAGATTACATCTATGATTTCATTAAATAATTTATTCTGCAATTGACTTTTATCAGAGACATATATATATATGTATATATTTCTCTGTTCTTATTTAACCAAAGCTTGTGGAATAATACTGATGGTATCATTGAAAAAAAAACTTTCTGAAATTCTGTTTTGTTATCTGAACATTAAATTTTTTAAACATTTAAAATTAAGAATATATCTCCCTCATGCAAAGCTCTGATTCCTTTTCGGAATTTTGCTATTTGGTTTTAAGAGCTCTTCAATGTTTGTGATAAGTTTTTGGATATGCAACTATTTTGGCCTTGCACATCATTGAAGAGACATTAATTGTCGAAATTCGCATCTGGTGCAGTAAACTTGGTACCGTGTATGTTATAAAACATATCTTTATATATATATATAGACAATTGTAATTTATATTCAGTTGACCTAGTCTGATTTATTAAACAGAAAGAACCCAGTACAGTTTTAACGGCAGGTTTGTTAAACATAGCATCAGAAAACTGCCTTTTTAGTTTAGACATTTCTAGATTTCTATTTATAATTGCTAAGCAAAGTGGTATGATTACTCAAGTCATCTGTATGTTGTATGCTTAATAATATTAACAGTACAAATTTTACTGCACCAGTGCTTATAAGCATTCATTCAAAAGATATTGAATACCATGCATTTTCTCGAAATGCAGTAAGATCGTTTTTCGTCTGCTCGTTTTTGTCAGAGATATGTCAATATTTTGCTGACACAAATCTAAAGTGTTTGGAAAACTCAAACCATTAGAGACTAATTAACTATAGAATTATTTCAAAGCAAAGTCATAACAGAACCAGATTTACTTAAACTTTCACATAAATCCTTCCTTATATTGAACATATAAACACGAACTCAGTTCCCAGAAGACGTTTGCTGCTTCCCACATTGTTGAAGAAATGGTTTATTGTGACACATTTTATGATACAGTTTTTCTATGTAATGCGTGCTCTTCAACTTCCGAATTGATTTGGCGTATCAAATGTTTTGATCCGAGCGCCATTGATGACGAGTCTTATGTAGACGAAACACGCGTCTAGCGTTTAAATTATGCGCCTGGTATCTTTGATGATTTTTAAAAGCCACTGCCTGGGTCGATGCCACTGCTGGTGAACTGCTCGTCGCCGAAATTATCATGTGTTGATATGAATATCACTGATGCGGTCACCTCCTGCTTATAATATGTTAAAATTGTTCGAAACACCAATGTTTTTTCTACACCCAGGCATGCGTAGATGGCCTTAACCAGAATTAACACAACTTTTGGATTTATTAATATCTTCAACTTCCTTATTAATTTGGCTATCAAATCTTTTTGTCCGAGCACCATTGATGCAGCTGAAGCGCACGTTTAACCGGTACTTAAACACTTCATGAGTTTTAACAATGCTTTCTTATCCTATTGTATTTTTATTTACTCATATAAGCTTCCATAACATTGACATTACGGAAAGGAAATCCACATAACTTGAGTCTTTGGGAGTGGCTTTTCGTTCTCCATATGCGTGTTATCACTAAACGTTTAGCTTATAACGTTTAGTTAACTATAAAAAGTCTCATACCGTTTAGTTAACTATGAAAAGTCTCATACCGTTTAGTTAACTATAAAAAGTACCCGGTATGACAGAATGTGAAACAATTCATATCAAAAATCAAACGTTTAATACTACAACAATGAACGAAAAAACATATGGTAGACAAGACAGCTTATATAGTGTACGTTCGACAAATACATCTAACGGAGCAAAAGTGGATAATCGTATTTTAATCAGACAGCGACCAATGACGCTTTTATTATCTGCTTACATGTATTTCAAAGATGTACATGCAGAAAAGATTATAGCAAATAAAAACAAGCGCATATTTACTGTTGACAATTACGATAAGGTCCGTCTTTTGTTATTAGTTCAGCTTTGTAACGTGAGTGTTGTCTTAGAGCAATATGTGAGGGTCTGGATGGTGGTCCTTCATTTCTTTATTCTTTGATTTTTAGGCCATTTTCTCTATTCTTTATATTTTTCCCATTATTCTCTATTCTTTATATTTAAGCACCTCATTATTCTCTATTTTTTATTGTTTTGGTCCATTTTCTCTATTCTTTTTTTTTTTGCATATTTTCTCTATTCTGTAAACCCCATCCACACCCTCACATGTACAAATTTATTTATTTTTCAAGAAAATATGTCACTCTCCATTGACTAATAAACTAATTGTTGCAGCTGCATGATGATGTTGATAAGTTTTCAGGCGGACATTTTATTTTCAATTTTGACTAAGTTAAATCCGTTAATGACTTATTTAAATGGATATTTGGATTCAGGAAGCAACACTAATATAGCCAACAGTGTTTCTCAATATCAACATTATTCACGGATCATTGCACATCAGTGATTTTATCGCAATCTCGCAATTAAGTTTATAATGGAAATGTCTTGTTTAATTAGCCTCGTCCTGAGAATGACATTAGTGTTGACCACTTTAGCGCCATAAAGATGCAGATTACATCTATGATTTCATTAAATAATTTATTCTGCAATTGACTTTTATCAGAGACATATATATATATATGTATATATTTCTCTGTTCTTATTTAATCAAAGCTTGTGGAATAATACTGATGGTATCATTGAAAAAAAACTTTCTGAAATTCTGTTTTGTTATTTGAACATTAAATTTTTAAACATTTAAAATTAAGAATATATCTCCTCATGCAAAGCTCTGATTCCTTTTCGAATTTTGCTATTTGGTTTTAAGAGCTCTTCAATGTTTGTGATAAGTTTTGGATATGCAACTATTTTGGCCTTGCACATCATTGAAGAGACATTAATTGTCGAAATTCGCATCTGGTGCAGTAAACTTGGTACCGTGTATGTTATAAAACATATCTTTATATATATATATAGACAATTGTAATTTATATTCAGTTGACCTAGTCTGATTTAATAAACAGAAAGAACCCAGTAAAGTTTTAACGGCAGGTTTGTTAAACATAGCATCAGAAAACTGCCTTTTTAGTTTAGACATTTCTAGATTTCTATTTATAATTGCTAAGCATAGTGGTATGATTACTCAAGTCATCTGTATGTTGTATGCTTAATAATATTAACAGTACAAATTTTACTGCACCAGTGCTTATAAGCATTCATTCAGTAGATATTAAATACCATGCATTTTCTCGAAATGCAGTAAGATCGTTTTTCGTCTGCTCGTTTTTGTCAGAGATATGTCGATATTTTGCTGACACAAATCTAAAGTGTTTGGAAAACTCAAACCATTAGAGACTAATTAACTATAGAATTATTTCAAAGCAAAGTCATAACAGAACCAGATTTACTTAAACTTTCACATAAATCCTTCCTTATATTGAACATATAAACACGAACTCAGTTCCCAGAAGACGTTTGCTGCTTCCCACATTGTTGAAGAAATGGTTTATTGTGACACATTTTATGATACAGTTTTTCTATGTAATGCGTGCTCTTCAACTTCCGAATTGATTTGGCGTATCAAATGTTTTGATCCGAGCGCCATTGATGACGAGTCTTATGTAGACGAAACACGCGTCTTGCGTTCTAAATTATGCGCCTGGTATCTTTGATGATTTTAAAAGCCACTGCCTGAGTCGATGCCACTGCTGGTGAACTGCTCGTCGCAGAAATTATCATGTGTTGATATGAATATCATTGATGCGGTCACCTCCTGCTTATAATATGTTAAAATTGTTCGAAACACCAATGTTTTTCTACACCCAGGCATGCGTAGATGGCCTTAACCAGAATTAACACAACTTTTGGATTTATTAATATCTTCAACTTCCTTATTAATTTGGCTATCAAATCTTTTTGTCCGAGCACCATTGATGCAGCTGAAGCGCAAGTTTAACCGGTACTTAAACACTTGATGAGTTTTAACAATGCTTTTTATCCTATTGTATTTTTATTTACTCTCATAAGCTTCCATAACATTGACATTACGGAAAGGAAATCCACATAACTTGAGTCTTTGGGAGTGGCTTTTCGTTCTCCATATGCGTTATCACTAAACGTTTAGCTAATAACGTTAAAGTTAACTAAAAGTCTCATACGTTTAGTTAACTATAAAAGTCTCATACCGTTTAGTTAACTATAAAGTCTCATACCGTTTAGTTAACTATGAAAAGTCTCATACCGTTTAGTTAACTATAAAAAGTACCCGGTATGACAGAATGTGAAACAATTCATATCAAAAATCAAACGTTTAATACTACAACAATGAACGAAAAAACATATGGTAGACAAGACAGCTTATATAGTGTACGTTCGACAAATACATCTAACGGAGCAAAAGTGGATAATCGTATTTTAATCAGACAGCGACCAATGACGCTTTTATTATCTGCTTACATGTATTTCAAAGATGTACATGCAGAAAAGATTATAGCAAATAAAAACAAGCGCATATTTACTGTTGACAATTACGATAAGGTCCGTCTTTTGTTATTAGTTCAGCTTTGTAACCTTCAAGTAACCTAAGTTTCCAATGATGAAACTGCAGACATGTTTGTTGAAAATATCATTGAAATTTAGATCTGAGTAACACAAGATATTATTTTTTAGATGAAGCTTTTCCGACCATCCGATATTTGTTTTAGGCAGCAACCATTTGATTTTCTGGGGGGGGGCTATGGATTTTTTTTCAGGACAAACTTTTTTTTTCGCCTTCGGCGAAAAACAATCTATTTTTTTGGCGACAAGTCGAAAACAATTTTTTTTTTCAATTTTAGCATTACATATAGTGGCAGCTGAGGGTGAAACAAACAATTTTTTTTTCTCAGGGTCAAAAACAAATTATTTTTTTCTCCAAAAACTGGAAACAAACTTTTTTTTCCAAAAAAATCCATAGCCCCCCCCCCCCTCCAGAAAATCAAATGGTTGCTGCCTTAGTAGGGGGATGATAAAGCGTATATAGAAAAAGTTGTGATTGTACATGAAGTCATTGATTTTTCTTTAGATCTTAAGTAACCCATATGAGTGAGTACCATTATCAAAGCTTGAAATTCATTGACCGCTCCCGACATGTGTAACTTCAAGGCATATTTTAGCGGCGATCGATGTCTTTCGAGTTACTTTGTTTTTATCAGTGGTGCCGCTTGGGTCGACGCTGGGGGCCGTCTTGGCCTTGTTGTGGGGTATGGATGGTTTGTTCGTTGTTGAGGACCCTGCATCGGCTGTCAAGATGGGGAACAGGAATGGAGGCCCTGTTCATTGGTAATTTTCTATGTTTTCTATGTGTTGTGTGCGATTTTGTCCCATGTGTATTTGCTCCATATCCTTTCATTTTCTAAAGCATTCTTATTCGGTTAACTTAGGACTTCAATACCGATGCAAGGCACTTTTCATGCATGAACACATTGACGAACAACAACTACAACAATCAACAAATGATAACACAGAAATACGTTTGTCTTCGTACATGCGATAGACTAATTTAAATCGGAATTAGTCTGTTATTGTTCTATAGTTTTATGACCAAAGACACTATTTGACAAAGAACAAAATCGACCTAGACTTCACGTAGGATTAATTAAAACTGAATCAATACTATGCATGACAGGAAACCAGTTTCCTGCCACCATCGAAAGTTTCTTCGTACTTTCAGTACAGAAACTCATAAAGAATACAAACGATCAACGTGACACGACCACACTATAAACTATCCCAACGTCCTCCTTTTTACCAGTAACAGCTGTCTTCAAGAAGCATTATGGTACCTTAAAGGAAAAAAATGCCTGCGGGAAACAGTTTGATTAACAAATAACTCAATTGAATGAGACATTCTGAATCGTTTTTAATACAAACCGGGAAGTGCTATATCACGTGACTTTTAAAATTCGGTTTGTTCGTCATGATGAAAAATTAATATTGAGACATAGCCTACAAAATTTGTAGCACTTTCTTAGATCACAATTATCTAAAAGTTCAGGATGATCTAAACGAATCAAAATAAGTTGACCGATATTCGATAAATCATCCGTACACGATTCATCATTTTCGTAATTTATATTTAGTTAATTAGCACCGACATGTGCCATTATAGTTCTTCTCAAGAATTATGCGATATTATTTAAACTTTTCAAATCTTGGGTGAAATCAATTGTACATGCAATCAATGTCTGTTTCTAACCTGCACTGATGTCGATTTTGTGTCAATCATCGCCAGCTAAACCAGTGTTAATCAGGACGGTCAATAACATGCCAGATTCTAAGACATCCGCAGAACGGAAAATTAATTGAGTACTTTTATATCCTGAGGAATTCTTGCTTTCATTGGGGCTACACACAGGCACATATCTGATAAAATAATCCGACGTTAGAACAGTTAACAATCCTACCTGCAGAAAAATTACCTATGTATTGTTGAAATAGGTGTGTTGCTTTCTGTCGTTGGCTTGCTGTCTCATTGACAGGGGTTGAATGAGACATTCGTCAAGGTTCTCGTGTTACCTGCCATGTTCTACAAAGGGAATAATTGAACTCACATTTCCTTATATTTTTGAAATTCCGACCAGACTTTGCATGCTTGAGTTGTTTATGTGAAAATTCTATACTTAGCTAATTTCAGGGTTTTTGGTCTAGCATTTGGAGCATGACAGCCGAGTTTACGCTTATCATTTATCAAAATAAACAAAACATTTGCTTAAATGTACATTTTCTATCTTACGGCAAATTTTGTAATCAAGTTTTTTTTGGTAAGCATCCAATGGAGATGCCATATTAGAATTTTAGAATAAAAGAATGAAAAATGTTTTCCCCCAATTATACCCTCTTAACATTGATTTGGACAAAAGATCATTATCTTGATATCCCCATGTTTATGGCTTCATTAAACACAGAAATCCTTACAAAGTCTTGTAGAGATGTTACTCGACTAATTAACCGAGACGAAACCCCATTAACATGTTAATATACGTAGTCCTTTGACTGGTTTTTACCAGGAATCTGTTGAATACAAAGACACAACTCGCTAATGAACAAATGTCAACGAAAATACACAGTACGGCTTCTTCTTGTTGTCTTTTCTGTGTTTCCCATGCATGGAACTCAATCAATAACAAAGTCTAAATGAGACAAAAACTCCGAACACAAATCTGTTCAGACCTTAAACGACTCTTAGAAAATAATTCAGGTCCCAATAAAGACCGTAGAAACTATGTACATGTAGATCTATGGTAGAAGAAACCATTCTGTAACCTTGAATAATAGTAACCTCGTTTCCGATCTTTTCATCATCAGTTTAGTTCACAAGAGCTTGAAAAAATGCCACCTGCATTGTTTAATATTGAGTAATAGTAACGTAAAGTACTAGTTGCAAAAAGGTGAAATATTTTGTCTGCTCGATAAAACCTGTTGAAGAAAACGAACAACATGTTAGTTTGTTGTAACAGCCAAATTGTATGTTTCATCTCCTATAAATCTATGCACCATGCCGGAAGCAACAATTTAGAATAACTTGGTAATTAAACAAATTCTATGAATACCTGAAGAAAAAGATGCGTAACACTTATAAATATTATTATCTATAAACTAAAGATGGATGATTTATTAGCTTGCTATCTGCACAAGAAATCTACAGAAACGACTGCGCAGGGTTATCAAGCAGTAGATCGGTTGGTGTTCTTTTTTGCCAACTTTCCAGAGTAATTGAGTTATTACTTCAACTTGTATATCATCGGTAATTATCGTGTGTGTTTTTGTATTTTATCGGTAATTATCGTTTAAGTTTTTGTATTTTATCGGTGATTATCGTTTGTGTTTTTGTATAGAATTGATAAATATTGTTTGTTTTTTGTATAGTATCGATAATTATTGTTTGTGTTTTTGTATATATTCGGTAATTATCCTGTGTGTTTTTGTATAGTATCGGTAAATATCGTTTGTGTTTTTGTATATCATCGCAAACTATCGATATATTGTATTTTAGTATGTATTCAGTAAGTATCGGTAATTATCGTTTTGTATATTATCGGTAATTATCGTTTGTGTTTGAGTCAGCAAAGAATAATATATGCATTAAACAGCTTCACGATTGTTTTAAATGAATTGAATCTTGGAATGACCTACATATCATCCGTGAGACCGGGATGAAGGACGGGCAATTTGAAGTGCCATTGGGAAAAGAGGGGTTTTATTTTTGAATAGGGATACAAATCTAGCCTTGAAATAGATCAGAACTCTAATGTGGAAATTTAAATTAAGACTTAGAACCCAATAAAGGCCAACCTATGCTAAGTAAATATCATCTGCCAGTTAGTTTCGATCTAGAAAATTTATCTTTTTTTCTATGTATTTTATCTATATAATTTTCTTTTATTTTTTTGCATTTATTTTAAAGTCGGTGAACAATAAAATATCTCATATGCATATTTTTTTGTTATTGCAAGATACGAGCGAAAACAAAGTGAGAAGATGATGCTATTAACAGGATATGACTAAAAAAATTCGATGGAGATATGATATCAAATACAGAACGAACTCTAAAAACAGAAACCTAAACACATAAACCTGAACCATAAACCTAAACACATAAAACTAAACATATAAAATTAAACACAGAAACCTAAACACATAAAACATCAGGAAGAAACTAAAAAATATGTTTCTTGTCATCGGGTTAGTATGATTTTATGAGGAAATGATAAAATAATCTTCTCGTTATATTTGTCGTTAAATTTTTTTATCGTGATTTCAGTTCTAAATTCTTTAAAACACTGAAGTGTAATACTATACACAATTCTCTGGTATTAATTTCAAATCGGATTAGAGTTGTCATGGGACTAAGGAATTCCCTTCCAATGTCATTATTATTTCATTATAAGATAGTCGATAAATTTCACATTAAAATGTATAATTTCATATAAATTTTGTCAGCTAAAGCAAGTGAGTTTTGTTAAGGCTTAAGGAGGAGTTTCGGGAAAGCGGAAAGATTTGAGATATATTCATGCCAATAATGGCAAACTTAAAAATTAAGAATATGTTACAAACAAAACAGAAAAGCAATTTTGTAAAGATATGATAATGATTTATTCCTGGACTCATTTGGTCTACCAATATGATATACATGTATATGTTTCATGTTATTTTCGTCATAAATGTATGTTTTGATTGATTGATGGCATATTCACGCCTTGTCATCAAACATGAAATTTGTCGAAGAATATTTATGCACAGTGTATAAGAATCAAATTTAGTACAAAATTATTTAAGGTATATTGTACCGTAATAAAAGCAGAAGAAATGTTATAGACATCAAGATTAACGTCACAATAGAAAAGTGTTGTACGTAGGTCAACGTAAACGTTACGGTAGACTAGTGTTGTATGTAGGTCAATGTTAACGTTATGGAAGAGCAATGTTGTATGTAAGTCAAAGTAAATGTTCAAGAGAATAGTGCTGTATGTAAGTCAACGTTAACGTTATGGGAGAGTAGTGTTGTATATACGTCAATGTTAACGTAACGAGAGACTAGTGTTGTACGTAGGTCAACGTTAACATTACGGTAGACTAGTGTTGTATGTAGGTCAATGTTAACGTTATGGAAGAGCAGTGTTGTATGTAAGTCAAAATTAATGTTCAAGAGAATAATAGTGTTGTATGTAAGTCAACGTTAACGTTACGGGAGTTTAAGGTTGTATGTGGGTCAACGTTACCGTTACGAGAGAGAAGTGTTGTACGTAGGTCAACGTTACCGTTACGGGAGAGAAGTGTTGTACGTAGGCCAACGTTAACGTTACGGGAGAGTAATGTTGTATGTAATTACACCTTATATAAGAAAGCCAGATTTTGATTGGTTGATACCCAGTGTATTTTTCGCATATTCTAATATTTTTTCCTCATTTCAAACGAATTTGCCTGTTTTTCACCACTGCCGGTGAATTTGCCTCAAATACCATGGTATTTGCCATTTTGGATATTCCTTTTTTACCCTCTCGAGCATTTTCCCGCCAAAATTTTTCGGATATGACGTTACATAAAAAAGTGAGGTAACGCGTATTAGTACATGTATAATTCCCGCGGTTCTATGATAATATCCTCTTATCCTCAAAATTAGTTTCAATCCAAATCTATTCGGTGTAATTAAACAGATATATCATGTTCATAAGTCAACGTTAACGTTACGAAAGAGTAGTGTTGTATATAGGCCAATGCTAACGTTACGAGAGAGTTGTGTTGTAACGTTAATGCAGTCAAACGTTAGGGTTACGGTTTAATAGACTTCTCCTATCCGAAAGTACGATCAGTGGTAAGTCCAATGTACCTTGTTGTGAAGGGCAACAGTATCAAATTGTGCTGCTGATGATGATGTTCTGTTTGATACATTGATACAGCGATATCTGCTTAAATGTTCTGTTTGTTACATTAAAACAGCGCTATCTGCTTAAATGTTCTGTTTGTTACATTGATACAGCGCTATCTGCTTAAATGTTCTGTTTGTTACATTGATACAGCGATATCTGCTTAAATGTTCTGTTTGGTACATTGCTACATCGCTATCTGCTTAAATGTTCTGTTTGTTACATTGCTACATCGCTATCTGCTTAAATGTTCTGTTTGTTACATTGATACAGCGCTATCTGCTTAAATGTTCTGTTTGTTACATTGTTACATCGCTATCTGCTTAAATGTTGTTTTCGTTATATTGATACATCGCTATCTGCTTAAATGTTCTGTTCAGGCGCGTAGCTGCCTTTACGCAAAAAATCATTTGCTTGCACATTTTTTTCACAAAAAAAAAAATAATTCTGAAATTGAATTACGGATAGTCTTTAGACTTAACTGTACTTGCAACTACAATCACGTCACAAAGTTTAACCCCGGTAGAAATCAAAATAAAGATGAAGAAGCTAGATTATTATTTTAACAAGGGGGCAGCGCATAACGAAAGCCAAAACGTTATATCTAGTTCGCCTAGCAAAGATGTAAATGAGCCATGTACGTCGAGTTTACAAGACGTTACTGCAAAGAAAATAACATTGTTTGACCCCCCTTATCCTGATATGTCTAACCTGATAAATGATGAGTTGTCAAAACATGAAACAAAAGTCAACCTACTGCAGCATGAATGGGAGCCAAACTCGTATGGAAACTACTCTTTTCCATCATCTAGGTAATTAGAATATGAAAAAAAAAAACAAAACAATTTGACTTTTAGATGTTGAGATATATTAACAGGGGTAATACCCCAACCCCTTCCAGTAGTAACTTAGTCGGCTTCGGGTCAAGACTTAAAAGTGGTCGTTCGATTTCGTATTCCCATTGTCCGTTCGTCCAAAAGACTATTAATTCACTTGGCAATTTGTAAAGATATGATAATGATTTATTCCTGGACTCATTTGGTCTACCAATATGATATACATTATATGTTTCATGTTATTTTCGTCATAAATGTATGTTTTGATTGATTGATGGCATATTCACGCCTTGTCATCAAACATGAAATTTGTCGAAGAATATTTATGCACAGTGTATAAGAATCAAATTTAGTACAAAATTATTTAAGGTATATTGTACCGTAATAAAAGCAGAAGAAATGTTATAGACATCAAGATTAACGTCACAATAGAAAAGTGTTGTACGTAGGTCAACGTAAACGTTACGGTAGACTAGTGTTGTATGTAGGTCAATGTTAACGTAATGGAAAGCAGTGTTGATGTAAAAGTAAATGTTCAAGAGAATAGTTGTATGTAAGTCAAAGTAAATGTTCAAGAGAATAGTGCTGTATGTAAGTCAACGTTAACGCGTTAACGTTATGGGAGAGTAGTGTTGTATATACGTCAATGTTAACGTAACGAGAGACTAGTGTTGTACGTAGGTCAACGTTAACATTACGGTAGACTAGTGTTGTATGTAGGTCAATGTTAACGTTATGGAAGAGCAGTGTTGTATGTAAGTCAAAATTAATGTTCAAGAGAATAATAGTGTTGTATGTAAGTCAACGTTAACGTTACGGGAGTTTAAGGTTGTATGTGGGTCAACGTTACCGTTACGAGAGAGAAGTGTTGTACGTAGGTCAACGTTACCGTTACGGGAGAGAAGTGTTGTACGTAGGCCAACGTTAACGTTACGGAGAGTAATGTTGTATGTAATTACATCTTATATAAGAAAGCCAGATTTTGATTGGTTGATAGCCAGTGTATTTTTCGCATATTCTAATATTTTTTCCTCATTTCAAACGAATTTGCCTGTTTTTCACCACTGCCGGTGAATTTGCCTCAAATACCATGGTATTTGCCATTTTGGATATTCCTTTTTTACCCTCTCGAGCATTTTCCCGCCAAAATTTTTCGGATATGACGTTACATAAAAAAGTGAGGTAACGCGTATTAGTACATGTATAATTCCCGCGGTTCTATGATAATATCCTCTTATCCTCAAAATTAGTTTCAATCCAAATCTATTCGGTGTAATTAAACAGATATATCATGTTCATAAGTCAACGTTAACGTTACGAAAGAGTAGTGTTGTATATAGGCCAATGCTAACGTTACGAGAGAGTTGTGTTGTAACGTTAATGCAGTCAAACGTTAGGGTTACGGTTTAATAGACTTCTCCTATCCGAAAGTACGATCAGTGGTAAGTCCAATGTACCTTGTTGTGAAGGGCAACAGTATCAAATTGTGCTGCTGATGATGATGTTCTGTTTGATACATTGATACAGCGATATCTGCTTAAATGTTCTGTTTGTTACATTAAAACAGCGCTATCTGCTTAAATGTTCTGTTTGTTACATTGATACAGCGCTATCTGCTTAAATGTTCTGTTTGTTACATTGTTACATCGCTATCTGCTTAAATGTTCTGTTTGTTACATTGCTACATCGCTATCTGCTTAAATGTGTTGTTAGTTACATTGATACAGCGCTATCTGCTTAAATGTTCTGTTTGTTACATTGATACAGCGCTATCTGCTTAAATGTTCTGTTTGTTACATTGTTACATCGCTATCTGCTTAAATGTTGTTTTCGTTATATTGATACATCGCTATCTGCTTAAATGTTCTGTTCAGGCGCGTAGCTGCCTTTACGCAAAAAATCATTTGCTTGCACATTTTTTTCACAAAAAAAAAAATAATTCTGAAATTGAATTACGGATAGTCTTTAGACTTAACTGTACTTGCAACTACAATCACGTCACAAAGTTTAACCCCGGTAGAAATCAAAATAAAGATGAAGAAGCTAGATTATTATTTTAACAAGTGGGCAGCGGATAACGAAAGCCAAAACGTTATATCTAGTTCGCCTAGCAAAGATGTAAATGAGCCATGTACGTCGAGTTTACAAGACGTTACTGCAAAGAAAATAACATTGTTTGACCCCCCTTATCCTGATATGTCTAACCTGATAAATGATGAGTTGTCAAAACATGAAACAAAAGTCAACCTACTGCAGCATGAATGGGAGCCAAACTCGTATGGAAACTACTCTTTTCCATCATCTAGGTAATTAGAATATGAAAAAAAAAAAAACAATTTGACTTTTAGATGTTGAGATATATTAACAGGGGTAATACCCCAACCCCTTCCAGTAGTAACTTAGTCGGCTTCGGGTCAAGACTTAAAAGTGGTCGTTCGATTTCGTATTCCCATTGTCCGTTCGTCCAAAAGACTATTAATTCACTTGGGGTATCTGTGTCCCAAATGACCTTCTACCGTTGTCGTAGAAACCTCTCCTTTGATTTGAAAATGACATTCGTAAGAACACTACGGATGTCTTGCAAGAAGCAGGACCTGCTTACCCTGCCGGAGCACCGGAGGTCGCCACATTTTTTTCGGGGTCCGTGTTTTTCATCTGTATTTAGTTTTCAATGTTGAATGTTTTTGTTTGTCCTTTTGTGTCTTATCTGTGTCCATTGATCGCCCTTTTATTGATTAACGCTTCGGTTGTCTACTCTTCCTGATCTTCCCGTTTTATAGAATTTATTTTATATTTGAAAATAACCATGTTAATAATATAAGCAGCAAATTACGGAACTCACAAGAATTTTACGATCGTTTCATGAAAATCTGGTATAGTAAGAAACAGATAGGGTATTTTTCATGTTCAAAGCTGTCACTGTAATTACTCCAGAGGATTTGCTTCCCTGGACCACCGTCTAGGGTGCTGCCCTGGATTCCCGACTAGGGTGCTACCCTGGACCAGCTGGGATCTTTGAGCGGTCCATAGCCCCCTCCCTTGCCGAATCACTATAAAGTCCACAAGTATTCACAAAATAGGAGTTTGGGCGTGGAGGAGTGATGTGAATTTCATAAGCATGGCATACCGGGAAGATGCCCGAAATTTTTTTTCATTTTCTGCATTAAAAGGTCCAAAAAAATTTCGCCTCACTTCGCTCGGCAAAAATTTGCCTCGCTCCGCTCGACGATACTTATGATTGCACTTTATTTTAGTCCAGCTACGCCCCTGCTGTTTGTTACATTGTTACATCGCTATCTGCTTAAATGTTCTGTTTGTTACATTGTTACATCGCTATCTGCTTAAATGTTCTGTTTGTTACATTGATACAGCGCTATCTGCTTAAATGTTCTGTTTGTTACTTTGATACAGCGCAATTATTACATACGTAGGTGTTTAACGACTTTGACTATTCATGAGGGTCTCGCACGGTCGGCTGATCTGCTAAAATGTTCTGTCTGTGACAACCTAACGGTGCTATTAGCTGAAATCTTCTGTCTATTACAATCGGAATGTGGCAGGTGCTCCAAAAAGTAATTGGGTTTTTTTAACAAGGGGGGTTTGCATGTTTGATTTATTTGGCACCATTTTTTCGGAAATCAGATTCAATTCTCAACATCTGATTTTAAAAGATGGGTAACAGGAAAAACTCACACGGTGAATAAAAGTGATTTTTGTAAGCGCAGATTAATTACATGTCGACGTGTCTATCAAGTACATGTAATAGAAAAACAAGATATGGGGTATCCATCTATGACACAAAATCAGTACATGCACACCCAAAAAACACACACAAAAAGCAAAGGAACAGCGCTTTTATTGCTGTTCGTCATCTCAAAGTCACAGTGAGGCATTCAACACGGAGCAAAACAAAATCTTTCATTTGTGAGGTCGTCGCATCTCATCTTGCGTTTCAACATATTAGGCGAGAATTTCGTATTTTTGTGGTAAATCGGGGTGAAGTCAATGGCGTATAGTATTTCCAATCATTTATGTATATAGCTGATTCTCTTTTAATTATTTTTGTAATGTTATTACGTAATGTAAAATAATCGATGTTCGTAGTAAAAAGATTCAGAATTATTTTTATCAATTTAATTTCGAAAAAAAATAGGAAATGCTATTTTGATAATTTGATGCTCTTATGGACTTCGTCCTCTTTCACAGTTAATAACTGCTTCATATTATATAACTATTTAAATAAATAAACGATTTTGGAAACTTTAATTGTACGCTTTACAAAAACGCAAATGTGAAAGCTTATTTATACCTCTAAATGACTAGAATAGTATGCAATACAATGGTAATGGTAAGCGCCATTCCTAATACAATAAATAGTGTCTGTATAATTTCATTGGCACTGTGCACGTTCGTTTCATATATATCCATTTATATGTTTCATTACCATTCTATTTACGTATCTCATTAAGGAACTAAGGGATGAAATCGACAAATGTCTTTCATCAAGAAAAACCAATACACAAGTCCACCTGTTTGTTTTAAGAGACACTTTTTTTAATCAATATTAATGTGTAGAGAAAATCGCAACCTACTATGACATATTCGTAATTAGAAAGATATTCCTTTTGAACCTGAAAATTCTGACATTATTATTATTGGTAAATATCTACCAATGGAATAAACGTTTGGATGACTCGGATTGACCTGTGTCTTTGAAGTGTTTTAGTGGTGGAAACATCAACGGTTGAGGATGTTAGTAAGGGTAAGTCGAGAGTTTTGATATTCTATTCAAAGTCTTAATTAGTAAAAGCGTTTTAGTGCATATGATTTACCCCCAAATGTTAAAATAGCCGTCTTAAAAATTTACCCCAAAAAATGGTATCGATGAAACATTGCCACATTGATTGAAATATATCATGATTCTGAAACAGATAATAATTTACTTATATGGAAAGGTATAATTCCCATCGTGTATCTGTATGATATCGATTTTGGTTCCACAGATTTTACTAATACTTAAGTTATATATGTCTATATACGTGCAGGAATGTAAAAATATTCTGATTTTATCCGATTT
Organism: Mytilus coruscus; assembly: GCA_017311375.1. Lineage (NCBI taxonomy): Eukaryota > Metazoa > Mollusca > Bivalvia > Mytilida > Mytilidae > Mytilus > Mytilus coruscus. The sequence goes on from CM029605.1 coordinate 77,256,278, forward strand.
TCATTAATGGGAACATATTAATGGGGTAAAAAATTAAATTGTGTCATCTGTGTTTTTTGGTGTTTTTTGTTTGTTGTGTGGGAACATAGAATTAAACAAAGCAGGTACTTGGACCACAAATGATACTTTGCTACTGGTGGTCTGACTAAGGGAGCTACCATTTGATTTTTATGGGCGGGGGCTAGGATGAAATTTGAAAAAAAATAGGCAGGACAGGAGTTTTGAGTAAAAAAAAGGCAGGATGAGCAACTTGGTAAAAAAAAAGGAAGGATAACAATTTGTGTAAAAAAATTCAGGATAAACTAGTAAAAAAAAAAAGGCAGGACCGAAAAGTGTAAAAAATAAAAAGGCAGGACAGAGATTACAACTAAAAAAAAAAGCAGGACAAAATTTTTCATCCTAGTCCCCCATAAAAATCAAATGGTAGCTCCCTAAAACGTCATGGTAATATGGGATTAAATAGATAAATCTAAAACAAAAACAGGCCATGGCATATTGTTCAATATAGCTAAATTTATATGAAAAAATAAGCCTAAAACAGGCATTTCTGTGTTACTGGTGATCTGATGTAAAAGCTGTTGGTACAATGTAACAATGCATGTCTGCAACCTTGAACTTTGCAATGAAAGGATATTTTTGTAATATTTCATAAGCACTTTTCCCAGAGAAAGTCATACATATTATTGAAAAACAATAGTATCTTTCTCCAATTGATATATATATATATATAAATGGTGTTTAGATCCTAAACACAATTCTAAGCACATCTTGTGTGCACTGTGTTTACACGTTTTGGTCTAAACATGTCTCAGTTCTAAACATGTTTAAATTGACAATGTGTTCAAGATTGTGTTTAGAATCATGTTTGACTTAGAAATAAGGGTTTTAGGGAGCTACCATTTGATTTTTATGGGGGGGGCTAGGATGAAATTTGAAAAAAATAGGCAGGACAGGAGTTTTGAGTAAAAAAAAAGGCAGGATGAGATTATTTGCAAAAAAAGGCAGGATGACAATTTATGTAAAAAAAAGTCAGGATAAACTAAAAAAAAAAAGGCAGGACCGAATAGAGTGAAAAATAAAAAGGCAGGACCGAATAGAGGGAAAAATAAAAAGGCAGGACAAAATTTTTCATCCTAGCCCCCAATTCCATCGTGTATCTGTATGATATCGATTTTGGTTCCACAGATTTTACTAATACTTAAGTTATATATGTCTATATACGTGCAGGAATGTAAAATATTCTGATTTTATCCAATTTTCATTAATGGGAACATATTAATGGGGTAAAAAATTAAATTGTGTCATCTGTGTTTTTTGGTGTTTTTTGTTTGTTGTGTGGGAACATAGAATTAAACAAAGCAGGTACTTGGACCACAAATGATACTTTGCTACTGGTGGTCTGACTAAGGGAGCTACCATTTGATTTTTATGGACGGGGGGGGGGGGGGGGCTAGGATGAAATTTGAAAAAATAGGCAGGACAGGAGTTTTGAAAAAAAAAGGCAGGATGAGCAACTTGGTAAAAAAAAGGAAGGATAACAATTTGTGTAAAAAAATTCAGGATAAACTAGTAAAAAAAAAAAGGCAGGACCGAAAAGTGTAAAAAATAAAAAGGCAGGACAGAGATTACAACTAAAAAAAAAAGCAGGACAAAATTTTTCATCCTAGTCCCCCATAAAAATCAAATGGTAGCTCCCTAAAACGTCATGGTAATATGGGATTAAATAGATAAATCTAAAACAAAAACAGGCCATGGCATATTGTTCAATATAGCTAAATTTATATGAAAAATAAGCCTAAAACAGGCATTTCTGTGTTACTGGTGATCTGATGTAAAAGCTGTTGGTACAATGTAACAATGCATGTCTGCAACCTTGAACTTTGCAATGAAAGGATATTTTTGTAATATTTCATAAGCACTTTTCCCCAGAAAGTCATACATATTATTGAAAACAATAGTATCTTTCTCCAATTGATATATATATATATATAAATGGTGTTTAGATCCTAAACACAATTCTAAGCACATCTTGTGTGCACTGTTCTAAACGTTTTGTTCTAAACATGTCTCAGTTCTAAACATGTTTAAATTGACAATGTGTTCAAGATTGTGTTTAGAATCATGTTTGACTTAGAAATAAGGGTTTTAGGAGCTACCATTTGATTTTTATGGGGGCTAGGATGAAATTTGAAAAAAATAGGCAGGACAGGAGTTTTGAGTAAAAAAAAAGGCAGGATGAGATTATTTGCAAAAAAGGCAGGATGACAATTTATGTAAAAAAAAGTCAGGATAAACTAAAAAAAAAAAGGCAGGACCGAATAGAGTGAAAAATAAAAAGGCAGGACCGAATAGAGGGAAAATAAAAAGGCAGGACAAAATTTTTCATCCTAGCCCCCCATAAAAATCAAATGGTAGCTCCCTTATTCCTAAACACTTTAATTCTAAACCAAATTTAAAAGTCTTTAAATTTAATACACATGTACATTTAATGTGCTTACTGAGAAATGTGTTTAAATATTATACACAATCCTAAACACGTTTAGAACTAAACATGTAATACAAGTGTTTATTTTCTAAGCACAAGTTTTACAGTGTGGTCTTTGTTGTCTTAAATGAAAAGGCAGCATTTTTAATAAAATAACGAAAGAAAAATACAATCAAAGTTTCAAAGGTTATTATTTCCTTCCTGTAAGTTTTTCTGTTGGTATTTAATTGAATATCCATATTTTTTTCTTTGGAATTCGCCAAATTTGAAAAGAGAATGACATATTGTCTGAAAACTGGTCTAATGTTGAAGACAGCATGATCACCTCTGATGTCATTTGGTTATTTGTGTCGTTGGTTTGCTGGCTCATTGACGTATATCTCACTTTGCTTTTTATTCGTTTCTTTAAAAGAAGACTGAACATGTATCAATTTAGTTGTTGTTTTTATTAATTTAGCACCTTAAACAATGTACCCAATTATCACTTTTGGGCGAAAATGCCACAAATAAATATCAAAAAGTGTATTTTTCTAGGAGAATTGAAATTTTGAAATAACATACAAACTTCATCATCTTTGAGAGTCTTGTGTAATTTACAGCATAGTTATTATTTTCTATCTTAGCGAATAGATGTACAGCTAACTTTTTCAGGAACGTTAACTTCCCTTGAGAATGTCTCAAATACCAGTCTACCGTCTTTTTTTTAAAAGAAATGTCATTTAGTCTTTTGAAAAATTACTACCTAATATGACATAAGTATTCTCTCTTGCTTAATCTTTAACTAGAGAGTTGATGATTTGAAGGCTAATAAATAATAAGCTCCAACTGAACAGACGAAACCTTCAATGTATGTTATATTTAAAGCTTCTGGTGTCAAAGTGTTCTTGTATAGAGTAAACATAAACAGAATTCGTAAGGATACTGCAGTACAGGCTTGAGGCTGCAAACACAAATGTATGTATTTACAGCACGAATATATGCATTTACTGGACAAAAGTCTGTATTTACAGCACAAATCTCTGTATCTACAGCACAAATCTCTGTATCTACATCATAAATATCTGTATTTACAGCACACATATCTGTATTTACAGCACACAGTCTGTATTTACAACACAACATAAGAACGAACTGAATAAAAATCAGTTGAAAGAGGTTTGACTCATCGGCTCGGCACTTATCAAAAAAAACAAACAAACAAACAAACAAACAAACAAACAACCAACAACATAACCATAAGACACAACGTATCGTTCTAAGAGCACTTAGCTATTGAAAAGCCCATTTTAAATGATAAATAAATCACTCCCCCCAGATTAAGTGTAAAATCGACAAAAACAGTATGAGAAAAACATGACCTTGTGCAATGCCAAAATATAAGCAAAAACAGGATGTAGGACCATATGATAATGTGTTCATTTATTTAGTATTAGAAAAAACAGAAGTTTATCGATTTTTATATTTCATAAATTCATTAGGGAGATACAAATCAAGGTAAAAAAAAAACTTAGGAAATCGCATGAGCGAGACCTGTTTACAGATCAGACGACACTTCCGGTTTCTAAAGATTACAAACTCATACCGCTAGTGAGTTGAGATACAGACACATCATATCGGTCAATTAATTCGTGTCAATGACCGAAAATAGTGTGTCTATTTCAGGCGTTCTATCTCATAACTTTGCATCTTGGAGCAACAACCCTGGTAATATTAATTGAGATATTAAAAACGCCATACGATGGGGAGGACATAAGTATGTTACTACTGATAAATTGAAGGTTGACAATTCGAAAGTTGAAATTATTTAGTTTGTCATAATAGTCGTTCGTCTGTGACAATAAAGGAAAATATGAAGACATGACCATAATTTGTACTTACATGAGCATCACGACGGGTGCCATAATGTGGAGCAGGACTTGATTATCCTACCGAAGCATCTGAGATCACTCTTGGTTTTTGTGTTGCTCAGTCTTTAGCTTTTCTGTGTTGTGTTCTGTAAACTGTTGTCTCGTCTTTCTTTTTTTATTTTTGCCATGGCGTTGTCAGTTTGTCTTCCATTTATGGTTTGAACATCCCTTTGGTATCTTCCGCATGTCTCATGTGAAGAGATACATGGTTTATGTAGTAACGGTATTATCCCTAACCTCAAGTTATCATGGATATATGAGATGCAAGCACTCACCGATAAGTAGGTTATTGAGTGACACGATATCATCATTATTTCTGAAAGTGAAATTAATGAAACAAGCAAGATGCTTGTTATTTTGTCTATGAGAGGTTTCTGTCCGGATTTTGCTCCAAATGAGGACAAAGTCAAGTCGACAAGTAGGGGTGCACAAGTAGTATCCATTGAAATTCCTAAAATAATGAATTTATATCTACGATTCACAATTTTGTAGCTTGGCTTTCAAATATTCGGCTTTGGGCGTTTCTGATGAAGGTAAATCCAGAAAAGCACTTCGGACGCATAAAATTTATAATTTGTTGTTTTCATTTTTTTATCTATTTTTTTTTTTTTTTTCAATATTAGGATGTGGTATCCGTTTGTAATAAGTTTTCCTCGGGTACAGTCAAACTTCAAAACGAAATCTTTTGTATCTATAAAAAATTAAGTAACGGTTTTACGTAATTTGTGGTAACGAAATGCAGTTGTATGTTTAGGTTTTCAAATACTTTGAACTGTTGAATAATCCAATATAAAGATATTAAAAGTGGTAAAGTTCAAAAAATTTCGTTTGAAAGCAGATGTAAAAAGTTTCTTTAAATGTGATTTAGGATGTTTGTTGCTCAACGCCTAGTGGCAAACATGTCAGGTGTATTTAGGTCGATTGAACAAAAAATAAATGCAATAGATAGTAAAATATTGAGAATGGAAATGGGGAATGTGTCAAAGGGACAACAACCCGACCAAAGAGCAGAAAACACAAAAAAAATAGGCCAACTAAGTACCACTAACAGAGTTGTTACAAATAACAAGGAGTTTTTTAATGTGCAAAAAGCATGATGCCTTCCTTACACAAAGTATTAAAGGAAAACTTCCTTTTTCTGGATGTGGCTGCGTATTTATACATCCCCAATAGCCAATCAAATGCCTTTTGGTAGCAATGGTTAGATAAGTCCAGGTGGACATTTATTTCTGTTTCAGATTCAACCAATGTGGTTTATCCAGGTGGTTTTAAATTACTATATCTAAGTCAACCAATATGGTTTAAACAGATGGGCATGTTTTTTGAATCCCAGCCAACCAATATGGTTTATGCAGGTGACCATATATCTTTATGTAATATGGTTTATTTATGATAATAACACATTCATTACAGTGTGACAACGTGATTATCACACTTTCATTACAGTGTGACAACATGACAGATTATCACCCTTTTCAAACGTCATTTAGTTTTGATTATTAAGGTATATAACATTTCTTGATTGAAAAGTGTGGTGAACAGCTGTCCATAAATTATTCTTCCGGTGATTTGATAATGTCTTTTTGATCAAGTTAAGCCATTTCCATTGATATATTATAGTGTGTCTTTTTTATGTTGTAATGTTACACTACTGTCTCAGGTTAGGGTGAAGGTTGGCGCCTGTTAAAACGTTTAAACCCGCTGCATGTTTATGCACCCGTCCAAAGTCAGGAGCCTGTTGTTCAGTGGTTTTCGTTTGTTGGTGTGGTTCATAGGTGTTTCTCGTTTTTTACATAGATTAGACCGTTGTTTTTCCTGTTTGAATTGTTTTACACAAGTCATTTTGGGGCCCTTTGTAGCTTGCTGTTCGGTATGAGCCAAGGCTCCGTGTTGAAGGCCGTACTTTGACCTATAATTTTTAACTTTTTATACATTGTGACTTGGATGGAGAGTTGTCTCATTGGCACTCATACCACATCTACTTATTTATGTTAACACGTGACATAGACAAATTCTCTTTGTTCTAACTATGCTATAATCTGCTGAGTTGTGCTTTAATTACCTCAGATATGCTTCACAATTTAAAAACACCACAAACTTTGCTTTTTTGGTAGCTGCACTGTGTCGATTTTTATTGTGCGTCGTATCATAAAAAGAGTAATAAATATGCAAGTAAAACTGGTTTAACACAATTTGTGCGTGTACTACTTCAGGCTAGTAGAACCGTGTTCTATTCATTGGTTTTGGCCTTTTTGAACCAACCCTTTCCTTTACCTGAAATAGTGGTGTAACAGTACAACATAAGAACAAACAATAAAAATTACTTGAAAAGGGCTTAACACCTTAGATCGATACAAAGCAGAACAACAACTAATAAAAACACAGACCGGACGTGGTAAGGTATTTATACATCTCTCACAAAAAAGAAACCAAAAAAGTACGGTGACCTACAGTTTTTAATTTCTGTGTCCTTTGGTCTTTTGTGGAGAGTTTTCACATTGGCAATCATACCACATCTTCTTATTTTTATACAAAGTACAGATCTGAGAGTACTCGCATTTACTGACACCTAGTTCAAAGCCAATAACAACTAATAAAAAAATAATGTATCTAAGAATAAAATATCAATCAGTACACCACATCCATGTCTGTTTTTTTTTTCTCTAGAATGGAAATGGGGAATGTGTCAAAGAGACAACAACCCGACCAAAGAGCAGAAAAAAGCCGAAGGCCACCAATGGGCCTCAGCCGGTCCCTAAATACAAATGTGTACTAGTTCAGTGAAAATGGACGTCACACTAAACTCCAAAACACAGAAGAATATTGTGGTCAAGCAGATGACCAAAAAAATATATATTCTGAATCCAGATTTTCCCCATACTTTATAGTGTTAAAGGGCGGATCCAGCCATTTTTAAAAGGGGGGTTCCCAACCCAGGATAAAGGGGTTCCAACTATATGTTCCCATTCAAATGCATTGATCGTCCAAAAAATAAAGGGGGTTTTCTAACCCCCGGATCCGCCACTGTGTTAAATTTTGAAAAAAAATATATAATTTGATTGATAGCGTCGAAAAAACTAAAACAAAAAAATTCTGACTCAGACAAAATACCATAACCCCCCTTCTTCTGAAGTTTAATGGTTTCTCCCTTAGGAGCTATATTCATACGATTCCCTCACTGTTTTTTTTACCTTGGTTTGTCTTCCTATTGTATTAATAAGATTTGACCATTGATACACTACTGTCAGGATTATCATAGCTGTTTGTTGTCCAAGCTAAATCAATAAATCTTAAGGCAGTCTTAATATGATAATATTTATTATTAATGGTTGTGATTTATCCTGATCTCTCTGACTGTTGAAATAAAAATCATATATTGGTAGATAGACCATTATTGATCAGCATGGTAAGGCTAAAGAATCTTTTAATTAGATCTGTTTCTCCTCAAAAGTTATATATGATGACTGAATTTGAATGTTTTTTTTTAATATAATATTACACATTTGACAAGTTCCCCGTTGATAAATTTAGAAACTATAAAGAAAGTAAGGTTACAATTCCCTCAGGCAAAGTTAATCTAAGGTGGCTTTGGCTATTATTTTGCGGTCCTTTTGGACATGTAGATTTTCACGCGTCCAAATTCATGCACATCCTTGACTTTAATTTTTTTTTTTTTATTGAGAGTTCCTGGTGAAGGTAAATCAAGAAAAGCACTCCGGACGCGTACCATTTATAAAGTGTTAATTTCTTTTTACAATAAACGACAGAAAAAAAACCAGAACTTTTACATTAAAAATAAACTTTTCATTTGTTTTATGATTTTTCTTTTCAAGTTATGACTTTCTTATTTGAAAACCCCTATAATTAAAAAATGTAAACGAAATAACAAATAGATACAGAAGATTGTATTTTTTTTTCTTTCAAAATAATGAAATTAAATTATAGACATTTATTTGATTGCTTGTGGTGTGATGTTGTTGTCACAATGGAGTTTACCCGAATATATTGTTATCCATATTCGTAAGGGTAGGGATGTAAAATGTAAATAAATAGCCTGTGAAAACTATCCTGCCGTAAGAAAAAAATACTGAAAAACTGAAAATTAAAGAAATTGATGTGATTCCATTATTTGATCAACGCATCGTTTAAAAAAAACATCAATGATACAAGGCTTTCCAAGATTAAAGTTCACACTCATGCTTAACCCACCACATTTCATATGTGCCTGTCCAAAGTCAGGAGCCTATATTTCAGTGGTTATAGTTACAGTCTTTATACTTTTGCATTGTGTTACATTACCGTAGAAGTGGTGTTTTCAGAACAGTTTGGGTTACATTACGGTAAAGGTGGTGTATTCTGAACAGTCTGTGTTATATTGCCGTAGAAGTTGTGTATTCTGAACAGTTTGTGTTACATTGCCGTTAAAGTGGTGTATTCTGAACAGTTTTGGGTTACATTGCCGTTAAAGTGGTGTATTCTGAACAGTTTTGGGTTACATTACCGTAGAAGTGGTGTATTTTGAACAGTTTGTGTTACATTACCGTAGAAGTGGTGTATTCTGAACAGTTTGTGTTACATAACCGTAGACGTGGTTTATTCTGAACAGTTTGGGTTACATTACCGTAGAAGTGGTGTATTTTGAACAGTTTGTGTTACATTACCGTAGAAGTGGTGTATTCTGAACAGTTTGTGTTACATTGCCGTAGAAGTGGTGTATTCTGAACAGTTTGTGTTACATTGCCGTAGAAGTGGTGTATTTTTAACAGTTTGTGTTACATTGCCGTAGAAGTGGTGTATTCTGAACAGTTTGTGTTACATTGCCGTAGACGTGGTTTATTCTAAACAGTTTGGGTTACATTACCGTAGAAGTGGTGTATTTTGAACAGTTTTGGGTTACATTACCGTAGAAGTGGTGTATTCTGAATAGTTTGTGTTACATTGCCGTAGACGTGGTTTATTCTGAACAGTTTGTGTTACATTACCGTAGAAGTGGTGTATTCTGAACAGTTTGTGTTACATTGCCGTAGACGTGGTTTATTCTGAACAGTTTGGGTTACATTACCGTAGAAGTGGTGTATTTTGAACAGTTTGGGTTACATTACCGTAGAAGTGGTGTATTCTGAATAGTTTGTGTTACATTGCCGTAGACGTGGTTTATTCTGAACAGTTTGGGTTACATTACCGTAGAAGTGGTGTATTTTGAACAGTTTTGGGTTACATTACCGTAGAAGTGGTGTATTCTGAATAGTTTGTGTTACATTGCCGTAGACGTGGTTTATTCTGAACAGTTTGGGTTACATTACCGTAGAAGTGGTGTATTCTGAACAGTTTGGGTTACATTACCGTAGAAGTGGTGTATTTTGAACAGTTTATGTTACATAACCGTAGGCGTGGTTTATTCTGAACAGTTTGGGTTACATTACCGTAGAAGTGGTGTATTTTGAACAGTTTATGTTACATTACCGAAGAAGTGGTGTATTCTGAACAGTTTGTGTTACATTGCCGTAGAAGTGGTTTATTCTGAACAGTTTGTGTTACATTTCCGTAGAAGTGGTTTATTCTGAACAGTTTATGTTACATTACCGAAGAAGTGGTTTATTCTCAACAGTTTTTGTTACATTACCGAAGAAGTGGTTTATTCTGAACAGTTTTTGTTACATTTCCGTAGAAGTGGTTTATTCTGAACTTCTAGTGTTCTTTCTCTGCATTTCTTTTTCATTTTGGTTGCCTTCTAAGAGCAAACATAAAAATCTATGCCATTTTCGTTGTTAAAGCCATTAGGTTTATTATAAATAGTTGTCAATATCTGCGTTGACAGCGGGTCCCATTACACAAGTTGAAAGTCAAGACATTTCTCGTAAAATATTTTAAAACAATTTCGGTCATTGTATTTCTAAATGGATATAATATTAGAACGCTATTAATAGTGTTACACGTAGTGAAATGCCTATAACAAATTAGTTCGAAATATCCAAGTATATGTAAGAGAGAATAAACATTGCATGTTAAAAAAGAGGCAGATTACTAGGGCCACATTAAAAACTCTCACATCGAGATAAACTGACAACGTCATGGCAAAAACGAATAAGGACAAAAAGATAAATACTACATAGTAAACTATGTGAAGACTGAGCAACAAGAACCCAACCAAAAAACGGGAAGTGTTCTTTGACTTAGGTGCTCCGGAAGGGAAAAATCCATAACGGCAATCCGGCTGCGCTGTATCCTGCGCATTAGATCACTCAGCCGACTAGGCTATACTTAATAGCATAGCTTTCGTTAGTTGAGTAGTGCGTGTCCTCGTCGGTTTCGTTTGAGGTTGTAACAACTTTACGATCTTTACATATTATTCGCTTGAAAAAATAAAACAATGTTAGACCTGCATATTTGCTGTAGCAAGTTTTTGTCCTTCGATCCATCAGCATGATTTGAACTCTTGCTTCTGTGACATTGCAGCAAGTCAACCTGCACTTCGTTCATCACCCCAAGCAACTCGGCTTACTCAGATAGGCTATAAGAAAATGAAGGTTTCGTTAGTCGAGCCTTACCCTGCATGTCCACTACAACTAGAGTAGTGGCATGTTGATGAAATACCTTGCATGTCACTGTTTTTGTCTGTCTTGAGAATAATATAAAAATAAGGAGATGTGGTATGATTGCCAATGAGACAACTATCAACAAAAGTTCAAATGAAGTGGATGTAAGCAATTATAGGCAACCGTACGGCCTTCAACAATGAGAAACACTCATACCGTATGGTCGGCCATAAAAGGCCCCGACATGAAAAATATGAAACAATTCAATTGAGAAAACCATCGGCCTAATTTATAACAAAACAATTTAAGAAAAACAAATATGACAGACATGAACCAACGACAACCACTGAAATGCAGGCTCCTGACTTGGGACAGGCACATAAAGAATGTGGCGGGGTTAAACATGTTTGTGAGCGCTCAACCCTCCCCCTAACCTGGGACAGTGGTGTAATAGTACAACATAAGAACAAAATACTTACCATGCAGTTACATCAATATGTTCTTAATTTACAAGACAAATATTCTCCAAGTGATACCTTAAGGTTATATATATAGGGATAACAACAAAATTATTTTCATCTACCTGTGTATTTTATTGTAAATGGCGGATTTTTGTATAAGATTATTGTTGTTTTTCTGAAATTGTTTAACATTTCACAGCGGTATAATACTGTTACTTTAATTATTCACCCCTTATTTTATTGATTTTGTATTTACATTGTATCAGATCAAATTTATTCGTTCAGTGCATGTTCACTTGTGTTAATATGTTTTTTGATTGAGTTAAGCCATTTCAATTGATATTTTATAGTGTGTCTTTCTATGTTGTGATGTTACACTATTGTTTAAGATAAGGGTGAAGGTTGGTACCTATTAAAACGTTTAAATCCGCTGCAATTGTTTGCACCTGTCCTAAGTCAGGAATCTGATGTTCAGTAGTTGTCGTTTGTTGATGTGGTTCATAAGTGTTTCTCGTTTCTCGTTTTTTGTATTGATTAGACCGTTGGTTTTTCCCGTTTGAATGGTTTTACACTAGTCATTTTTAGGGCCCTTTATAGCTTGCTGTTCGGTGTGAACCAAGGCTCCGTGTTGAAGACCGTACTTTGACCTAAAATGGTTTACTTTTATAAATTGTAACTTGGATGGAGAATTGTCTCATTGGCACTCATACCACATCTTCTTATATCTATATAATACCACAAACTATATTTACTTCTTCGGGCGATTTAGAATTTGAGGTTGAATATCATTGGGTTTATTTGTGTTGATTCGTTGCTGTCTTTAAGTAATAGTGAATTCGTAATTTTTCCGCCATGGTCAAATATATACCGGTATCAATGATATATTCATGTATTTAGATTTGTTTCTTCTGATTTCTGTATTTATGAAGAATCAATTTAAGTTAGTTTCTAAGATATTTTAAAACTATGAACGCAGTAATACTTTAAAAATTTGCATGTGAAAAATATGATATGATAGGTTGTTTACATTGCCTGCTTTATAATGAATAATATGTTTGAAGCTTCTGTTCTTTTTGTTTTTTATATAATGTATTATATACAAAAGACTGGTTTCTAATCTGCTTAAGGTAACAAGATCAGAAGCTAGAAAACAGTAAAACTTCGATCTGTCTATTTCATATTAAAATTTCATAAAGATTAAAAGAAATTATTGACATTATAGAAAAATTTGAAATCTCTCCTTCAAAAGAATCTTTACTCTTTTGAAGATAATATAGAATTATTAGATTGTTGAAGTCTTTAACCATGAAAGACGTTTTAATGAACCTCAGGAAAAGACATTTCGATATTCCTTTGCTTTCATCGAAAAAATCCATATTGTGACATTAGATTTTAAGCTAACTAGCAAACTTGTTAACTTGACGAATTAGATAATGGGCATTAATTATTTTGAGAACAGGAAAACTTTTACAGTTATTGCAATATCAATGTAATTAGTGTACATGCATTTATTGCAATATCAATGTAATTAGTGTACATGCATTTATTGCAATATCAATGTAATTAGTGTACATGCAGTTATTGCAATATCAATGTAATTAGTGTACATGCTTTTATTGCAATATCAATGTAATTAGTGTACATGCTTTTATTGCAATATCAATGTAATTAGTGTACATGCATTTATTGCAATATCAATGTAATTAGTGTACATGCAGTCTATGTGGTTTTTAAAATATGGTTCCTAATTTTTAAACATCCCCAGACTTGACTTCCGGCTAGCTACCGAAGGTGTTACGTTAAGATATGTAGGTTCACATTTATCATGTAAGCTTCATTAACATGTGCTTATATTTATATCCGAGTCTAAGCCTTGGGTTCAGTACAATTATAAATCTCTTAAACTGAGAATGTTTAGCTCGAAATGTTAGATGTCAGTAATGAAGCGCCGGCTACTTGGCAGGTGGACTCTCGGGACTGGCAGATGAACTCTCGGGGTCTGTCGAATGAATTGTCGGGGACTGGCAGATAAATTATCGGGGACTGTCAGATTGTAATCGTCCGATTTCATTACGATGGACATATGTTTCAGAAATAGCTCTCGTTATCTAAGCTCGGATTCAAAAGTTTAAGAAGCCACTTACTACCATCTAAGAGTTCAAAAGTTACATTTACAAAGTCTTTGTGACAAACATGGAATGATACATTGTGAGTTGGATGGAGAGTTGTATCACTTATTCTTAGAATGTTTCAATGATTTCGCCAAAATTAGACATTAGATTGTCATCGATTGTGATGGCCTTACGGATAAGATGGGCTATTCCCATCACTTATTGTCCTTCGCCCGTCCTCTAAAAGTTTCAATCGAATGACATGATTATTTCAGTCGACTTTTATATTTTAGTTAATGAATCATATTAAGATCTGAACTAACATGGTCTGTATATATGGGTTATATAGAACTTACGGGTATAACGAAAGTTTTTTTTCTAATATCGTGAAAACCATACTAAAATCAAATATCTGTATTGTCATTTCAACAAAGGTTATGTTTGTAACAAATTATAAATGCAACACAAAGCAAACATGAATCATAATAATGGAAGAAATGCAGAAGAATTAAACTGTCCCTGTCCCCAGTTCTACTGATAAAAGATGCAGAGGGGCCACGGGAAGTCTACTGTTAATCTACGACCAACATTGTCAGACTATTCCTATTATTGTTATTATCATTTAGTATATTTTGCCGATATAATACTGAAAATAATAATGTATAAAGATATATTGCAAAAAACAAAATTGATAAACAAGCAAATAGAGATCTATAATTCATGTCATTGATTAATTTAAAAAATGGATGCTCAATGATAAGACGCTGGATTTTAAAGGAAGCTTTATAGCTTGCTATGCGTTATTGGTTTTGCTCATTGTTGAAGGCCATACGGTGACCTATAGTTGTTTACTTGTACGTCATTGCTGGCGAGGTGTCTTATGGGCAATCATACCACATCTTCCTATTTTTATTTTAAGATTTTGTAAATAATTTTTATATCATGATTTTAAAGTGAATATGATATGGCAAGATGAGTTATTCATACTACTTGGAGCCTCTAGTTTCATGTCAGCATGATGGTTTGTCATTGATTGCAATAAGTACTAGTAAAATCACGAAAATCAGCAGTATCATCAACTTACCTTCCCTGCATGATTATCTGTTGATTGAAATGATTAAATGTTTTATCATGAAATGGATTTTTATTCTATTTTTACGCTTTATCAATAATCAATTTGCTTTTATTCCAACATTACGTAACACAACTTGTTTTCCATGAAATACCGCGTTAGTTCTGCATTGATATAGACCCAGTCGTTCAGAAAGCTTTGATAGGTTAACGTTATTGACATCCATTAAAGAGTTCAAGTGACCCATAAATCCCTATTGGATTTGATGCTGGTTTTTATATTGGCAGTGTACAGACAAAATCAATCGGAATATTTTCAATCTCGACGTTTGTATTCCTTGACGTCATACTGTGGTCTATTGGTGAATCATCGTATATTCTAGTAGTATATTGTCAAAATAAAATCATGACCAGCATTTGTATCATATGGCTCTTGTCAAATTAAAATCATCACTTTGATTCAGAAGATGTAGGATACCAGTTCAATCAAATACAACGTTATGATTGCTGCATGTTTGCAGAACTTTAAATCCCTCAAAATAGTAATGATTCCACGTACATTGCAATAGAGCCTAGCTCTTGCAGCCTAACATGTCCTATCTCTTTATTTTACACATATATTTTGGTTTTAGACATTAATCGTTTTTCTTGTACCAGTCACTTTTGTAATTTTTAAATAAGTACACTATGTTTATCCCTAACTATATAAGGTCCTTAGGTAATGTGTTGGCTCTATGTACCAGTCTTTTCGGTAATCTTCTGGTTCTATGTGCCAGTCTTTTCGGTAGTCTTCTAGTCTTAATGATTCGGTCTTTTCGGAAGTCTTCTTGTCTCTATGAACCAATCTTTTTTGTAGTCTGTTGGTCTCTATGTATAGATATTTTTGGTGGTCTACTAGTCTATATTTATCAGTCTTTTCGGTGATCTTCTAGTCTCTATGTACCGGTACAGTCTCTTCGATTGTTTTCTAGTCTATACCTGTCTGTTTGGCAATCGAATGCGACTTGTCACAGAAAACGTTTACTTGCCATAGTCAACACGATGGATGCCATTGGTGTAACAGAGTCTGCTTACCCGTCGAATCACCTAAGATCACTACCAGTTCGTTTTGCACAGTCTGGAGTTTTCTGAACTTTTGTTTATCTTTGTGGCCATGGTTTTGTCTTTTTTTTTTGACAAGATTTTTATTTGTCCCTTTGGTTCTCCCATGCTTCTTTTATGTACCTTTATTTGTAGATGACAATTTAACAATTACCAAAACAATGAAGTACACCTTAGGTCTAGTTTTGTAAAATTTAAAGTAGTATGTCAGTACTAACCTTCGACTAGAGTCTCGAATATTTACTCTCTCTCTCTCTCTCTCTCTCTCTCTCTTCTATATACATAGATATAAGAAGATGTGGTATGAGTGCCAATGAGACAACTCTCCATCCAAGTCAAAATTTATAAATGTAAACCATTATAGGTCAAAGTACGGTCTTCAACACGGAGCCTAGGCTCACACCGAACAGTAAGCTATAAAGGGCCCCAAAAATTACTAGTGTAAAACCATTCAAACGGGAAAACCAACGGTCTAATCTATATAATAACGAGAAACGAGAAACACTTATGAACCACATCAACAAACGACAACTACTGAACATCAGATTCCTGACTTAGGACAGGTGCAAACAAATGCAGCGGGTTTAAACGTTTTAATGGTACCAAACCTTCACCCTTTTTCTATATATGTGTGTGTAAGATGTAATATGAAGAAAAAGTTGTAACCACCGAAGCAACGAAACGTCCATGAAAATCCATTAAGTTTATAAAAAAAAATATAAAGTAAAAAAAATGAAATGTGGACGCTCTTACATTTAGCGTACTTTTGTGAACACCTCAGTCTACAATCAATAATCGTTCAATAACAAACCAGAAGTCAAGTACCTTGGGTCAACAACTGATGAATTAACAAAGCGAGTATTCAATATTTGTGTTTGCTAATGGTATATCCATTATGAGATTATATTGAAAAATCAAAGTTGCTGCGTCATCCTTGATTTATTCAAGCTTATAGTAGTTGATGATATAAGGCATTGTTTTTTAAGGATGTTCGGTACTCTGTTTCAAAATAACAGGCTTTTTAAAAGACTGTTATAAGTTGATAGTATATAAATAAAGAAACTAAAAAAGCAGAAAAAATGAAGGGTCAGTGTGCTTGTTTTCGAGATATAAGCCACTGAAAATTTGGCGGGAAATAATTCTCTCTAGATTTTTCATACATTGAACATTGGTACCTGTTTTCTTTCAAAAACGATGAAAAAGTAACAAGGATTTTATAAGATTTTCAAAAATGACATTTTAAACTATATGTAATCATATTATAGAGAGAAAAGTAGGGGTTGGTAATGCAAAGGTTTGGCTCATTCAAATTACAACGCAATTTTAAATAGTCCATTAGTTTTTACATGCATGTGATACGTACACCTATGAATAGATAAATTTGATTAAACCCGTGAGACTGAACGCCTATAAATGTCTGATGCAGTTTCTCAATTATTCAACGTTAAAATGAATTGTTTCAAAATGATCGAGGATGTTCCGCAAATGAACTACTTTTGGCTAAATTACTATCCTTGAACTTAAATATATATCAAGAAAATGACATGTTTCTGTGTCGTTTTCGTCTTTCTATAAAGACATTTGGATACTTCAGTTATTTCATGTAAAGAACAACAATATAAGACCACGGGGTCTTTTTTCTCAGTATTTGTGTACCTCGTAATTCCCTTTCCCGTGTTGTGTGCAGATTATTGTTAGCAAATTGATATCTTGAACAGATTGTAATTAAGGAAGCTACCATTTGATATTTATTTTTTTTTGGGGGGTCGGAGGATGACAATTGATGTAAAAAAGTCAGAATAAAGTAATAAAAAGGCAGGACCGAATAGAGTGAAAATAAAAGGCAGGACAGAGATTACAACTAAAAAAATGCAGGACAAAATTTTCATCCTAGCCCCCGCCCCCCATAAAAATCAAATGGTAGCTCCCTAATACAAAGTTGCAAAGTGCGGGTGATACATTTGTTTTCCTTTCTTTTCAAAGAAAGACTTATTTTCCTTTTTTTTTATTTGATATCGCATTCAATTCATTTGATTGGAAACATGAATTATTAAAACATTTTATCAGCCATCACTGACGTATTAACATATCCACGTAAAGAACTATCCGTGTCGGAACCTGTTGGTTTCTATTTTTCCCATCAATAATTTATATACAAATCGTTTTCTGTTTATTTTGTTACACATAGATCATTACAGGTCTATTTATTATTAAGATAACTAGACAGGTGGTTACTATAGTATATATGTCAGCACTGGCTATCGACAATCTCCACAGAAATATATTTTCTCGCCATTTAAATAAGTTGAAATTAAATATCGAGTGGTTGCTATGAGCTAAGATTTTCACGTCTCACTCCACCTCTTGCGTGAGATGTCGTAAAGACGCCATGTAATCCTTGATTTTTAATGTTATTTTTTTAATCACATTGAAAATTTAACGGTTGTGAGGAACAGAAGGCATCGCCTACAAGGGTGCAAGGCTGGGAAATTAAAGACACTTTCGAATCATCAAGTTTAACGGTTTAGGACTCTTGTCGGTGTTAGCTTCAATTTGTCTCTGACATTTGAGTTCCTTGCACGTTACGAGGATTGTCTTAGTTCTTTGCATTTTAAAGAGGGTTGTCTCTGTTCTTTCATTTTAGCAGGCTGTCTTAGTTCTTTTACATTTTAAGAAGGCTGCCATTCTCCGGAGAAGGTATTCCCTGAAATGTCTCTTTGTTAATTGTGTGTCGCCTTGTGTGTGTGCAAACGAACGATTCCTGTCAGATGTTTGATTAATGAATTTGAATTAACACCACATCAGCATCCATGGGTTGTGCTGCTTTGTCTGCAACACATTCTAAAATATACCATCCCTTTTTAAATGATTTTGGTTGTTTGTTCTTATGTCGTACTGTTACATCACTGTCCCAGGTTAGGGGCACCAGGAAACTAGATTAACCCCGCTACATTCTGTATATGCCTGTAGTTCAGTGGTTGTTGTTTGTTGCTGCATATAATATTTGTTTTTCTTTGATTGTGTTATACATAAATCAGGCCGTTAGTTTTCTCGTTTGAATTGATTTGCATTTGTCATTTCGGGAATTCTTATAGCTTACTATGCGGTATAGGGTCTTGCTCATTGTTGAAGGTCGAACGGTGACCCTTTAGTTGTTAACTTCTATTTCATTTGGTCTCTGGTGAAGAGTTGTCTCATTGGCAATCATACCACATCTTCTTATTTTTATACAAATGAATATTGTTCTATTAAAAAGCAAACGTCGTTGCGTTTGGGCTTATAATTTGGGAAGAGATGATAAGAGATCTGGAAGAACTGCTGAACCGATATTTTATATAATCTTATGGCCTGAAAGTTTATTTGCATATATAACAAGATTACAAATCACAAATGTACTCGGTTGTTGGGTAGTTAAACATACAGAATATTTACTCTCTTCCTCTCTCTCTCTCCTGTTTTCAGCATATTTTAATTTCAACAACAGCAATTACGTCTGCAAAATTATATTGTGTGAAATTCTTCCTTCTGTTGTAATCCTTGGAAAACTGTTGCCATACCAACCACATTTTTTCAATAAAAAATAACAAATGCTTTTTAAAATTGACGTGTTGTTCATTAATGTCTGCCAAACGATCGACTTGTCTTCAGTTTTGTCGCGGAATGATTATTTCTGTAATTGAAAATCGTTACATTGTCATTCCGACACACGAATTATATTTATAATACTCCGGAAAAAAGCGGATGAGAAAAATTAAGCGCCATGACTCATATTCTGCAAATCAAATCCGATCGGATTAAAACATGAAGTAGAAATCTTTTGTCTTCCATCAAAAATCAATGAATATGTTATTTTATAAAAGAATTCTTATGAAAAAAATCCTTTCGTCTAGAGAATTGAGTAGGATATGATTTCAATGGAATAATATCCTTGGTTACGACTTACACGTGAGAACAATAAGAATGAACTTGTCGCCATCTTCAGATTTATATAATCTCAGGAGGAATGAGATGAAAAAGAAGACACAATAATTGTTTGAGACACAACCAATGATATGCATATGAGCAACAATGCATTTGTTTTACAAGTACTCTACGAATGGATTGCTTCTCACTTTTATTTTCAGTTTATTTTTTGTTGACTCATTTTTTCAGTTCTGATCTGTAAAAGAACTATTATTGATTCCATTAACGTTATTACAGTGAATGGGTACACGTTCCTTTGAACAAATACTTCATCTCCCTTTTCCCACGATGTAGTTATTTTTTTTTCTAAAAGAAGCGTGTGAATTGATTGGTATATATATATATGATTGGTCCGTTTTTGTGTACTTGTCTGGTTTGTTATGTCGTGAGATGCTTTATATTGTTTGGACGTATGCTGAATGTTTTGTTAATGGTTGTCGTTGGTTTTTTTCTATCATATTCATTTTTCGTTTATTGTTTTGTCAGGAATATGAATTGTTAAAAACATTTCGTCATATCGGGGCCTTTAAAGTATACCATGGCAATCATTAGAAAATTATAAAACTTCAAGGGGGAAATCATATTCGTAAATGTCTCAAAATAAATTTCTTCTTTGGTTTCGGTTCAAGGGACATTCGAGAAAATAATGAAAGTGATCTTCTTAATGTGATCGACATCTACGTTTTTGATCGTTTGTAGCATTAAATTTGTTTGATCTTAGTTTAATGAACATCCCTGATACTTTGACTACTCTGTAGCTTTTTAGATAATAGTAAGGATCGAGAAAATTAATGAATAAAAGCTAACTTTCTTGCGCTTTCGATGCATGGAAAATGAACTATATTTTGCATTCCATTCCGTACATCACTTTATTTTTCCTTCACATGCGATTTTATTTTTTGCATGTTCGAATAAATAAACTATCCAGTTATTTATTGAACCTTACAAATAAGAATAAGAAGATGTGGTATGATTGCCAATGAGACAGCTCTCCACCAGAGACCAAATGACATAGAAGTTAACAATTATATGTCACCGTACGGCCATCAACAATGAGCAAAACCCATACCGCATATAGTCCGCTATAAAAAGTATACATTTTAAGAACTAGTTTATCTATGATTTAAAAGTTGATTTTAATTTTGATTATCATTATGAAATGAAGTAAGAAAGAAAGAAAAAATATTTAAAGGATAGCACGATTACATTTTCCAAGCTAGGATTAATTTTATAAAATTGAGAATGGAAATGGGGATTCATTATAAAAAAGACAACAATACCGACCACAGAACAAACAACAGAAGGTCACCAATAGGTCTTCAATGCAGCGTATGAATACACTACCAGAGAGGCGTCCATAAGCTGGACCCTAAAAATAAATATATACTAGTTCAGTGATAATGGACGTCATACTAAACTCAAATTATGAACAAGAACTAAAAGAAAAAAATAATACAAGACTAACAAAGACCAGAGGCTCAAGCTGACTTGGGACCAATCTATAACTAGCTATACAATCCTTGTATTTTCTAAGAAAGTTTAAACATGGTTTCCTTTTGTGTAAAGAACAACCGTTTAATTAGATTTGTTCCCCTTTCCCTTGGTCGTATTATCCCTTCCCTTTTGGCGTGTTATTAATTCAATATTTCTATCAGTTTGTGAGACAATTGCATAAATGGATTTTTTCCTAAACTAGCAAATACAATTCTCAGATTAAGTCTTGTATTTTATAATGGAATTGGAGCATCAATCCAGTGACTCATATCGTAATGAAAAAACATCTCTGAGGTTGTCTCAGCTGCACTTTCCGATTCCAAATCAATGTTAATACATCGGAATTCATGTCTGTCGAGGCTCAAGAGGAAAGTACTATGGTTTAATCCGTAATGAAATATTTCAATAATCGGGTTCAGAGTAGCATTTTTTATTGTACAACTTTCTTATCTAATCTAGTACTCAAATTTTACTAATGTTTGACGGTATAGAAAAGGTACTAGTATTGAAAAAACTGAAATAATATTTTTGAATGCAATTCAAGACGAAGACTTAGTATGCTTAATTCGCCGTCTCAGAATCTAATGCACTCTGGGTAATATTTTCAAAAGTGTACACCAAATCGTCGTGATTGATTAAAAACGTCCTAAACAATAGAAATTCAACCAATGACGTGACGTTATTTTCATTTTGGGGCACGAACAATAAAATTACCCATGAATCCTTTAGATTCTGAAACGGTCTAATAACGGTAGTATATCGGATATTTTCTAAAATTGTGTATGCTTTAAGATATTTTACAGTTGAAAAGTGCATATTCGGTGCTTTTGGTGTGCATTCTATACCGTGAGTTATAGGTGAATAAATTAGTTCGTCAAACTTGTAAATTTTTGTTTCTGTGGGGCTTTTAATTTTTGATGATTATATAAATGTGCATTTCAAGTTAGTAGAAATGCTAGTTTATCATAATATGTATGTCAAAATAATGGGTATAATTCAGTGGCGGATCCAGAACTTTTCATAAGGGGGCCCGTTGACTGACCTAAAGGGGGCTCCAGTCATGCTTCAGTGATTCCTATATAATCAACCAAATTTTTCCCACAAAAGGTCCCCCTCTGGATCCGCCTATGTAATTGACTACTAATTGCAATTCCACGAATGGTAGAATTTTCGACGGGATTATTTGTAGATTTGCTGCTTGCATGCAGTAGAATTTTAAAATTTTGAACGGTTTATAATACAAGTCGAAAGATTTGAAATAACGACTTCTTTCTTATAGAGAGGTTAAAAATGGCAACAATGAATTTAAAAATTTGAGAACATAAGTAAAAAATGAAAACAACACGTTATAAATTTAATGCGTCCGAAGCGCTTTTCTGGATTTACCTTCATCAGGAACGCTCAAAGCCGAATATTTGAAAGCCAAGGATGTATAAAACCGAAACAGTTGAGCTATATAATCATAAATTACCTAAAAATAATAGTCAAATCCTTCTAAGGCCAACTTTACCTGAGGGAGTTGAAACCTTAGTTTCTTAATAATTTCAAAATTTATAAACGCGGGCATATTTAGAAAGGTTTGTTAAAAGTCTCCCAAAAGACCCTTACAGCCAACTTTAGCTGATTGTGTTGCAAAAAACTTAATCGAGTTCCGTCTACTTATTTCTTTAAATCGCCATACTGAAAGACGGTACTAGGGTCTCAGTAATTGCATTTCTCAAGAACGAGAGGTTTCTTTGGCGCTAATTGCAACATATTTGCATCACGAAAATAAAATTTTCTCCAAGACGAGGCTGTGAATGATCGGAAGTTGCATACAAATGGAAGTTTATTGTCCGTAATTAAGACTTTATAGAATGTTTACTTAATTTGGTAAGAATTCACGTCAAATAAAGTATATACAGCAGGGACATGGTTTAGTACTCAGGGTTCAATTGAGGGATGTCAGATGATATTAAATTAGGTTAAGTTTAAATTATTTTTTTCTAATTTTGGCATCCTGATAGATGTAACAGAGTGAATCCTACTTATAAAAACAGCATTCAGGTGTATTAAGATCGATTTCAATCTGGAAGCACTTGAAATTTAGCTTTTTATGCATAATTTTATTGTCTGTATCTGATGAAATGTTACGGGTTTTTAAATTTTGGCGTTAGCGTACGTGACTATATAGTCATTTTGAGGGCAGATTGTTTCTGTTAAATTTATTCACAATTCAGAGTAATTTCAAGAACTTTTGAAACAACTCTCTGAGGGGTTCGTATAAGATCTGTTTGCGAGGCAAAATGTCTGCCGCAAAAATCAACTTACCTTCATTTTCTATCAAAACTAAATTTCTAAAATCACAAACAGGTTACTAGTAACATATATAACCAAATATAAGTAAGATTGGTAAGTTGGGTGAGGCTTATAATAATACAATGTATGCCGGGGACTCGTGGGTTATAGTGGTTTATGAGAACTCAACTCTCCCTCCTTCAAACTCGTTGGTTGGAACGAAAAAAAATAAAGAAAGAAACGTTATGAGTTTATTGACTGGTAAGGTTTTTTTTTTATTTTCAGATGAACCGTCCTATACAGGTTAAACCAGCAGACAGTGAAAGCAGGGCGGGTAAGTATTTATTTTTTTAGATATTTGTTAGGTTTTTTTTGTGTTTATTTGTTTTTATATTTGTTCGTTGTTTTTGCTTTGTTTTTACGAGACATAGCTACATGCTATAGGATTTGTGTAAACCACCAGTATATTCAACATATCACTCTGATGTAGGGAATTAGTCAAGCCCGCGAAATCAGTTTTGCCGCCATGAATGTGATATGCAACTTGAATTTGTCATTGGTCCATGGGCTTCTATATATTTAGGTTATATTCTGGAATGACAGTGCCCTCATTCGTCAGGTTATATTCAAATTTCCCAATCTTTCTCATGGTATGGACTTTTAGTCGGTTACTTTAGGTGTATATGCAATCAACAGCTGCTACGGGCGGATCAACGGGTCTTCGAGTATATGAGCTGCGTCGGATAGAAATCGACCTTATACAAATAAATATCAATACATCTGTTTACCTATTTCGGGTTAAAAAGATCCCTATGGAAAGTCTGTAACTGTTTGAAATTGAACTGTTATAAGAAAATCTACAAATAGATCAATTTTCGAGAACATAACGAGACATCATACACGTATAAGCGTTATCATATTAAGTACGCATGTGGGCACGGGCATACCAGCCGGAATGTTTGTTTTTTTTTTTTATACGAAAATCGGTGAGTCTCCTAATCTGAAAATTACAGATGTGATTGAATATATTAATTCAATCGTTTGAGATTAAAAAGCAAACACAGTGTACTGTTTACATAACGGCACCTGCTCTCAGGTCCAAATATTTGTTTACAAAATCAATGAAATTTATTGTGAATTTACAGAAATCTTTACTTATTTGATCGGATAAATATTTACCTGATGAAATGTGTTAAATTATTTTGAAATTAAATATTCTGATTTTTCGCCTTTTGATAGAAATTTAGCTCGTTATTATTGCTGTGGAAAGATTTTATTTAATTTCTCGTTAACACATTATAATAATTGTCTTCTTTTTTCATTAACACTTGGAGATGTCTTATGTCTTTTGTTTATTAACAGTTTTTAAGATCAAAATCTGAAATATATAGCAAGAATAAATTGACGTAGTCCCAACAACGCAATATTGTAAAAAAAAAACCGTAAAGAGGTCAACGGTCTTTCCGCAAACAATACGGCAGTGTTTACACAATATGGCGAAGCTTTAAAACGCCTCCAAGTTCGTGAATAATTAAATTAAATAGAGGATAACAAGATTTGCCAGCAATGCAAAACAAATTTTCTTAACAAAAAGTAATAATTGGGTATAATAAAAAAAGACCATCACTTAAAAAGTTTTTAACATGAGACAGACACATTGAAATATTGCGGGGTTGAAAACTAGTTTTTTTAAAGTTCTTAATCTTTATTTTATCTTCATGGATGAAACAAAGGGTACATATATGTGAAAAAAAATACATAAATATGAGTTTAGCAAGGCTTTATAATATCGGAATATTATAAACAAAAAGCACATTCATTGGTAAACCGGAACTAAATGTCATGAATAAAGTAGATAAAGGGGTCAGGGAGACAGCAAACCAACGATTATTTTTATTAAACTATAGTGTGTAGTTTTAAGATTTTGATCTTCGTTATACCGTCTCTTAAGCTGCTACATTTTCTAGTAGAATGTCATGGTGTCTGTCATGGAAAGTCGGACTAAAGATGAGATTTTGTATAAGTGCTGAAGTAAGTTGACGTACCCTTTTCAATGCCGGGCATTACAGAAAATTCAAACTTTACATAAATCAGAATTTTGTAACTTTAAACAACTAAATATTAAAATATTGTTGACTTTATTATTAAGTTCCGGCCGTGCGAGACCCTCACGGGTAGTCGAGGTTGTTACCCCCCCCTTTTTAGTAGTTATCAAGTTCACATTTAAACGAAGTGTCGATGTACTTGTATCTCCCACCTCGTTACCCAGTTATAAAAAGTTAAACTAAAGTGTCCTCAAGTTACCTATTGTATTTTTGTTAAAAGTGTGTCAACAACATAAATTATTTCTTTATAACATTATCACCTGGCGTTCGTATATACCGCCTAAGGTTTCATCTTTTCAAATATTTGTAAACTTTTTCAACCATGAAACTGTTAAAAGTTTTTCCAACATTCCAAGTTTCGGCGGCACTCTTAGTTTTTGAGAGACATGTGTTATTTTGGGGGACAGGTGGTTCATTGTTGTGTTTAGGTCATTAGATGTCTCTTTATTCGGCCTTTATGATGAGGTGCCGCGTCTTTGAAGAAGAGGCCCCCGAATAACCCTTTGTCGTCTGATAACCAAAATTGTCACATAAATTGATCTCATTAGTCTGTCCACTCTTAAATTATTTATGAGGTCATTAGTAAATATACAGTCAATCAAAAACAGTGGCTCGTCTTATTTCGCATGAATACTCTCAATTCCATGTTTGAAAGTGAATGTGATAAATATTGTGATCTCAGTAGTACAGGTTCGATGTAAATGGCGGTTAATTTTCTCTCTAATGGAGAAAAAAAAACTAATATCGATGTTCATTAACTTTTAAAACTTAAAAACACCGGAATTGAGACTTTAATCAATGGTAACAATTATTTTAAAGGAACGCTATAATTTGTTTTTCTTTCAATAAAACATGGATTTTTTTGCAATTTGGTCCAATCAGTCCACTTTCTTTCATCTCCGTGATTAATGGTTCCGAGTCCAAAGAGATCGTATCTCAGGTTTCA
Source organism: Mytilus coruscus (assembly GCA_017311375.1). NCBI lineage: Eukaryota > Metazoa > Mollusca > Bivalvia > Mytilida > Mytilidae > Mytilus > Mytilus coruscus. The sequence goes on from CM029605.1 coordinate 77,282,735, forward strand.
TGGAATCTGTCGAATCTAAAGCAATAAACTCGCCTTGGATGACCGATGACCCTTCAATTCAAAACCATGTTCATGGAAATGACGGGTCGGTGCCCTCAGAAATATTTCCAACAACGATAATATCTTGGCAAACTTCGGACACGTGCCTAGCACGCGACGTCGCGTGCATAGCTTGTACTTTTGATGGGAACTTTCAGCGACACTTTCTTTGTGAATATAAATTATAATTCAACCAGGGTTCATATCCCTGACAGCAATATAATTTCATAAATTGATATGTAAGCTGCAACAAAGAGATAATATTGAACTTAAAAGGAAACCAAGGATATTTATAGAGAAAGTTTGAGAGAAACAATGAGCGTCATATATAAACACTTTTCTTTTTGTGTGTTTTTGCTGTGCATGTACTGATTTTGTGCCATAGATAAATATCCCATATCCTTTGTTTTTTCTATTATAGTTTTTTTTTTCTGTTTTGAGTGATTGATTCCTATGAGTATATTTTCCGTCTAACATTTAAATTTTATCTTTTCAACTTCTTTAAAAAATCAATTCAATGGAATTAAGGTTAAAAAATTGCCTTTTTTAGTTCAATATAGTTGCTATACATGCAACAACACTCTTCCGTAACAATCGTCATGTTTTTTTCAAGCATGTATATATGGTTTCATTTAATTTTATATTTTGCGTAAATCGAAGTCATTACTTTTTGACTTTGTTTCAATTTAAAATCTGAATTAAAATGTATGTTTTAACAAAATTACATAACAATTTTATTGTATTTCCTCACAGCGCTAATCATGATATTTAATTATTTAGATATATTTATATTTTTCTAAGTTTAATATTAAATAGCTGCACATTTTATTCACATTTACTGTCGCTCCATTTCTTTACGATACGCTTTTATATATTGACTCATAATTGTCATACACAATTTTTTTCATTTATCATTCAAACCGTCTAAATCAATCGTCTCCAACAAACCATAAAATTCATAAAATCATCAGATGCATTTCAATTTAAATTGCAAATCGATGTCTCACCTGCCGGATATGATAAGCTCCGCCCTGTTTTACCTGTCGCGAGCCAGCCACGTGCCTACTTCAAATTAAATCCCGTCACCTTTGATTGTCAGATTTAAAAGATAACATTTTTATCAGGTGTATATCGATTTTTTTTACTAATTTCTACAAAATCAGCACAAAGCATATGTTTTTTAATGACTTTGTAATCCGCTTGATTGACCCAACATTATCACAAAAATCGGTAATGATCTATGATAAAAAATAAAGAATATCATTATATCTTATACATTTCTGACTCGCTGAATAAATCTCGTCATTTCTCACGATGAAGGGAACATAGAAAAAAATAAAAATCCCGCTTACTCATTCTGTATTTGAACATATTTTCAAAGAAGCAGCCTGCTAGTCGATAAAAGAGGTTAGGCAAATTTCCACAATAAGAGTTTCACCAACTTCGTTAAAATCAGAAATATAAAAATAAGAAGATGTGGTATGATTGCCAATGAGACAATTCTCCCCCAGAGACCAAATGATATAAAAGTAAGCAACTATAGATCACCGTAAGGCCTCCAACAATGAGCAAATCCCATACTGCACAGCAATCGGAATGACAAATGTAAAACAATTCAAACAAGAAAACTAACGGCCTGATTTATGTACAAAATGATGAACGAAAAACAAATATGATATACAGCAGCAAACGATAACCACTGAAGTACAGGCTCCTGACTTGGGACAGGCACAAACTAAATGTGGTGGGTTTAAACATGTAAGCGGGCGCCCAAACCTTCTCCGAACCTGCGACAGTGGTGCAACAGCACAACACAAAAACACACTATACAAAACGATAAACGAAAATCAAATATGATAAACAGCAACACACGACAACCATTCCATTATACAGGCTTCTGACTTTAGGCAGGCACATACAGAATGTGGCGGGGTTAAACATGTTTACAGGCGTCAAATCCTCCTCCATACACGGGACAGTGTTGTAACATCACAAGAAAGTTGTTATTTTAATACGAAAGAGTCTGATTATATTATGATTTTTCAATTTTTTTACAAATACTTTAATTCAGTGCTTGACCAAGCTGTTGAATACAATTTTGTCACGATTTTACCAGTTTTGTAATTCTAAAATTTTGCATTAAATGATTTTTTACCAAAACCTTAAGCAATAAAAATCTATAAATATCTGCGCAGAACCAAAGTTAATTAACTGGTATCTGAAAGACAATATAGAGCTTCAGTTCTGGAAGAATTTTGGTTTCGTTTCAGATGTACATGTACTCAAAATCTTTCCAAAGTTTAGATTTAAAATGTCTTTAGACATACTTATTTGGTTGTGCGCACGCTGAGAGCACCGAACGGTAAACGTTTAGAACCTCAAACGGCAAACGTCTAGAACAGAAAACAGTAAACGTCAAAAAACCTCAAACGGCAAACGTCTAGAACACAAAACGGTAAACATCAAGAACCTCATTCGCAAACGTCTAGAACACAAAACGGAAACGAGTATTTAACCGCAAACGTCAAGTAACGTCTAGTAAACTGGAATCCGCTTTGTATTACGCTACACTCTTTTTATTAAGTTAACTTGCATATATTGCCCCAGTATTTGGCTGATTCATATATATTTAGTATGAATTTGACTTGAAATTGTACCATCTAGCAAAGTCAGGAATATTTCATTACATATTACCGTAGTGTGGAAGTCACGCCATCAGTTTTAATCGCTCTTTGTTTAATTTGTCTATTTACTTTCAGGATTTCGAGATAACTCACACAATATGTCAGACAAAATAAACTTCATTATTCCGTTATCAACAACTTTTGGAAACAAATGCGAACAGATTTTGTACCGTTAATACAACAATGAAAAGGTAACACTTGCGAAATAAAATCCGTTATAGCCTCGAACGTAAATTAAATAGAAAAGTGTGACTAGCGCGTGCTGGTCGTCACCTAAAATCAACACTATAGTAAACAATACTCTACCTTTTGTCGTACGGACAAACAATCCATTAGTACTGATTAGTTAGCAGGTGGCTGCTAACTGACCACTGTGGACTGACAAAAAGTGACCGATGTTACGTCACATCTGATGACAGATGGCATTTGGAATTGGCAGTTCCCAACCAGTCTCTTATTTAAGAACTAATTTGATTCATTAAAAGCGATAGAAACATTTGAATTATATTTGAAAATTAAATTATGACAAATAATTAAATAAGGCAGTCTCTTTTGACATTTTTCCATCAAATACTTTCTGATAATATCAAATCATTTTAGGCGAGACAATCGGTACATTTGTATAATTTTAATTTATTCATATATAACAATTATGCATTTTGAGATGCAGTTAGTTTAAATTTAACCGTCAATTGATATGCACTTGACCTCTCCCTATCATTCGGTGCAAACCGATTAAAATCTGGATGTAAAAAATAACTTTATCAAAGTAAAATATCATTGGAGTTTTGTGTCCATGTGGGAAGCGGCATCAGTTAGCGTAACAAATTATAAAGACCTAAATTTCATGTTAGAAACCTGTTGGTTGATGAATATTTTAGCACACTGCAGATGTAAATGATTTTTAATTGAAACGAAATAAAAGACCGCATCACTTTTAAATATCAAGAAAATTATATTGTATGAAAGGCATCAATATCCAGAAGAAATATTAGATACATTGAATATATTACAAGTGTGGGAACGATCTTGTTTGTATAAATTTTTAATACCGTACACACGCAATGTGGAGCAAGTAATGACGATAATAATAGTTACTGTTGGTGAAAGGCTTCTTGTTTCATTAATTTGTGCAGAAAATTGTCATGAATATATTGAAATATATATATTCACTTATTACAATATTCATACAGTAAATTATTATGATTTTTAACAAAACACACCAAAGTATCCCCTTCTGATGATATAAAAAAATACTTCATCAACTGACAAGATGAAGAACAGGAATAAAAGCCCTGTTCATTGATAATTTTCTATGTTTTCTATGTATTGTGTGCGATTTTGTCCCATGTACATTTACTCCATATCCTTTCATTTTCTATTCACAATTTTAGCTTTATCCAGTAATGTAACTTTGTTGAAAATTTTACGACAAAGATTCAGAGTGAAAAAATGTCGTGAAAAAATGTCGTTAATTCATGACTTTTAAAAAGAAAACCATGCATGCTTACATTATGTTTTACAACATGTGCTTTAAGCATGTTAAGGAAACTGAAGAAGCATAATTTACAAGTACGCGTATAAAATGTAGATTAATAATCTTCTTCGCTATACAAATTAGTAAATCAATTTTGATGAACTAACAACACGAAAATGAATGTCTGATATGTAATAATATCTGCATAAAAACGGTTTCATCGATTTGAAATCATTTGGAGAATCATTATCACCTGGTTGCCAAGAAAAATGAAACTGTAAAAACAGACAGGTGTTGAGCAAGAAAATACAAAAAATACAGGTGATCTCTATAGAATATTAACCCTCTGGAAGCCACCTTGCAAAAACTAAAAATAGTTCATAGTAAAAAATAAAGCAAAAATACCAAAAATACTATGTCATTAATCAAAAACAATAAAATTTCCTGTTTACTGTTCAAATATAAATAATTAACTCGTTGGAACTTTCATTTCAACTTTCTCGTCTGGCAGCTTCCATAGAGGACGGTTCCATTTCGACCAATCAAAAGGGGTGTAAAAAATTCTTTGTTCGATGGCACGCGACCAGCAAACAAAAGCGATAATGGATTTGCCCATTCAATAATAACGGCAAACCGATTGAATTTACAATCTGTCGGAATATAAAGACTTGGGGTCAAGAAATTTTTGTCATTCTATTTTTTTGAGTGTACAGGGAGCATTTTATTGTTGTAACTCTGTCGTTGTGTGGCTTTTCTAAGTGTGTAAATCTAGCTGTTTAAAAATGGTCGTTGCCGGAGGAGGTATGTTGTTTTAACTAACATTTTAATTTCATCATTTTAATAATTTTCTTTTTTGTAAAAGACTAACAACTTTCTTTAATTTGTATGTTTTTGTTTTGTTGCTTACTTGAATGTTTATTTATGCTTTGTTTAGCGTTATGTGATTGCACCTTTTGACGAAAATTCTTTTTTGTTTTATTGATTTAGCTTGAAAATATACAATCTAAATAAATAATTGATAATTCTTGACAATTAGATATTTATTCATTTGAGATCTGAATGGTACCGTATTTCACAACATTAATTGATCCATAGATTTTTTGAAACGTAAAAAGTAGAATCTCTATTTAGGAAGTTCCACTATAAGATGAATGAGTATTTTATCAGATTTTGTATAATATTACAAAAAATGTTCTCAATGGGTGCATTTTACGACTGTAAAGTTTAGGTTTGAATGATAAAATAAGAGGAAACGTGTAAACTCAATAAATATGCATGACAGTGCATGCATGCCACTCACAAAGAAAAGAATCCTTATATAAGTGCATGTAAACATTTTATCTGGTAATTTTTCATCATTATTAAGTTTATCGTTCCCAGCGTGATTGAAGTTTTACTTCTGAATGATAAATATTTTCAACAACAAGTGGGGTTCGACACAGGATTGGAAGTGCTTTAAGTCCAGACGAATCCCTGCAGGGATAAAGTAAAGATTTCAAAGTGAAAGAGACTGACATTGTAAAATAAACATTTTCTTTAGTCGGATTATAGTTAATGGTTTTATCCACGGGATTTGGGGTATTAGAGTATGAAGTAAGGAAGAATACAGTTTAAACATTTCTATGTCGGATATCTGTTATAGGACTGTAGGAGAGAAAGTTTCATACAGTAAGGATGTTACTTTAAAAATAAAAGTTTAAAAGTAGTCTTTCAAATTTGATAAAAAAAAAAAAAAAAAAAACGCAATATCTCTATACCAGCCAGAAATGAGATCTTCGTTTGCTGGAAGAGAATGTGCAGTAGTGAATCTTTTAATTCTTGATATGAAAAGGAATTTTAAGCACGCTATCTATAAGACATAAAGTAAGCGAGTTCAAGATTGGGAGTTAAATTAATGATCAGACAAATGCAAAATTCTTGTAGAAAAGAAAATTGATTGGTTTTGGCAGCTGCCAAAATGTTGCTGATGATTTTCGTATGCAGTGCTAAAATCTGAAATAATTGTAGGAAGTAACTTTTGATGTTTGCTCATAAGGAGATAAGGAAATTAAGAAAATTAAACAAGTATGCCATACAGATTTGTCATGAAAGTCGACAGAACCGAATTAAGCTTAATTTATTTACATAAAGTGTTGATATGTTTAAACTCATGCACAGGTCATACTGTCTTTATCTTATCTAGTTCAGAACAAATTAGATTAAAAAGATTCGAAAAATGACACATGGACGTAAATAATGTCAGATTAAATCAATATTCGTTGTATTTTTTTATTCAACCTTTTTAATAGAGAAAATATACCCCCTATAGAACCCCATTAAAATCGGTAGCAAGTGTCGAAAAAACTAGACGACAGTTGGCCCTCTAATTTAGCCATCTGTTAATGTGTGTTTATTTTTGTATGGATAACCTTTCCGCCGTACTCACAAAGGGGCATTGGTCTATACACTACAAAGAAGAATTGGTTATACATTACTATTTGCATTTCCAAAATATTAGATTTTAAATATTACTTTATAATAGGAATACCACATGTTACCGTATAAAGAGGTGCATGTATTTTATAAATTAAAAAGTTTTGAAACTTTTTTTGTCACTATCGGCGACGTTTTTTTTTTATGGACCAATGATCTTGCACAAATCGGCAGCTGTTCCGTGTTGTTTTTATCATTGTTAAAATATTTTATCTTTATGTTTTCAACAGAAAATACAAATCATTTAAAAAATTGAAATTAATTTTTTTGAAAATTACGATTAAATACAGGCATTCAAGTCTGGTACATTTTTATAAAATCTAGTTAAATTTTGATATAAGATGGTTTTTTATTCAATAGACGCCCTTATCTTATATTACATAACATAACTAGGAGAGAACACGAGAGCAATCTTTTCAAATATTTTTTTGATAAAATTTGACCTCGATTTTAAGTTCTTTGTTTTCGTAGCTACTGGCAGATGATTTGCATGGCAGATGTGCCGATTTTGTTTATGAAAAGGGTATTTGTTATAAATCTGGAAGGATATATTTGGATGTGCGCCACCTCTCTTAAAAGTTGGCCTCGCAAATGTATGTTATTTTATCCAGCGATTCAGTTTTAATTAAACTGCCATTACATCAAGGGGTTTCTGGTTTAACAGAAATTTACTTTTGCTTTTAGTGAAACCAGATGTTTCATTTTAAACGAGCGGTAAAAATAGAAAAGAATTTTTGATGAATGATCCGGCAAATATGCCCTGTAATTTCGATTTGACGATACCGTAATTAGCCAGGTATGAACCGCATCTTTTTATAACTTCAAAGTAGCTACATACGGTTATTGCATGTGTTACCCTGTATGCATAGTAAATACCGAAAATTCAATGGTATACTAAATGTCATTGATGTATTTACGTTACCAACAGGACAATAGGTATCGTGGAAATATTTCAAGACGTGTTGTTTTAATTTTTATCATCTGAGACTTCATCATGGAAATTTGGTTTAATAAAATGCAAACTAATAAACAATGCAATGTAAAAAAGGGAAACATTTTTATAATGTGTAGCGTTAGAACCGCATTTCAGACAATTTTCTTCTGGAAATTTCAAAGGCAGATGTTTGAAAAGCTATAGAGGAAAAACACACTATGAAAATATAGGAGTATTTATCATATACTAATAACAACTACCTTTTTATTCACGGTATCGAAGCTGCCACGATTGTACCTGAAAAGGTGATAAACATGTAAAACTTTTATTCTCTGTTTCAACGAACTTTAACCTCAGCAAAATACTTCACTCTATCTCTACAAGTCTTTGATTTATTAGAAAGAAATCTCAATATCTGGCTGACGTGAATAGTTGCCAGTCGATCGATCCGCTGGTACTTTAAGACTATAATGACTTTCACTTGCTTCCCTAACTCAATCATTTCTTCATAGATCGTTCTTTTTAACGTGACCATCGTTAATGGATCTGTCGTTGTCGTCTTGAGGCCCTAGTTACATTATTTTATAGGGGTATACGACGGGATTAGATGTGGAAGTTAAAATGCAAATATGAAAACGCAATGATACTGTAGGTATGCTCGACTAACAAAAGTGTGAAAAGACATAAAAAAAACGTGTTTAAAGAAGTAGATATAATGATATCGAGGAAACGTATTTTAAATGACTGCCGATGGTCTTCGCTACGTATCTCAGTCATGGGTTGGGGAGTATTACGCGTATAATTCTGTTTGTATATTGCTGGTGCTTGCAGCACCATGTTATATTTCTCGCTTGTACCCACGCACTTGTTTGCTTAAACATCTAGAAAAATTATACTCAGTTTGTTAAAGGATCGAAATTAAGATACACAAACAAGTTAAACCCATTTGTCAAATTTAGATCTAAAAATCAAAGAATATCGACTTGGTAACTAAATTAACCCCTATTTCGATCCTCTTATAACGGAACCATTCCATCACTGAATAATAAACCGTATTGATTTTTCCGAACCCGATCAATTCTTATTCCCAAAGCCGACTCGGAAATTATAATGCTTCTGGGTTTGACAATATTGCATCCAAACTAATGAGTCATTGATTTGTAGAACGCACAATTACGGTCTCCAAACCATTAAATCAGTAAATGTCAAAAACAATGAGGGAACCTGTGTTCTTTTCTATTCAAGATAAATAAAAATCGTTTGTTTAACATAGGCAAACATGTTGAACAAAAGAGATATTTTTTATTTCAATCCTGTAAAAAATATAAATAAACTTAAATTTTACGAAGTAAACTTTGATGAATTTCTGTCTAATAGGAAATTAAATCTTATTATTATACATCTTACATTATTTTGTTTGTTTGTTTATACGCTCTTCATTTTAGGAATAAGTTTTGGATTATCAAATATTTGGCCTCTTACATCACAGAAGAAACATTTATTGTCGAAATGTGTATCTGATGCAGTAAAACTGGTACCGTTAATGTTTTTACGCTGAGTTTCTTTAATATAAATTTCAAGATTTAGAATATCTTAAATGTTATCATGTAATGCAAGTTTAAGGGTCCCATGTACTTTAATGTAAAACGTCAACCTTTTTTTTTCTTAAAAAGATGAATCACAGTTAACAATCTGAGACAATAAAGTTACAGACTGCTGTCATGAAGAGGGTTTTTAATAGATACTTTTCAAAATATACATCTTTCTCTCTATAGATATATGTATAATTATTGTTTTGTTTACTACAATAACAACAAACTGGTCAAACCAAAAACGCAAGAAGTATACAATTCTAATGTACGATATTTCCTCAGACATAAAGTTAGTCTCATTTTTGAATTAGTAACTTACTGATAGCCGACTCGGAATGGGTTTTACCATTGTTGAAAGCCATACGGTGGCCTATAATTCCTTCTTATACCACTCCATTTTAACTCTGGTGGATAGTTGTCTCATTGCAATCATACCGCATTTCCTCATTTTTATAACAGTTTTAACAGTCGGACATTTTACCCATTTTTTTTTTAATTTTCGGATATTATACTGTAGAAGAATTGTGATATAATCAGTGAAATGCTTCATGAGAAATTTGTCGTGTCATAGTTCTTTCATCACAGAAAGTGAATTGAAGTAAATGTAACTCGAGGAATGGAATAGTTCCAACGAACCAATTACTTCTTATCAACTTCTGATTCATTCGTTCTCCGTGGTTATCGATTGCCTCTGTATATATCTCCTCATTAAGACAGCGTAATTGCTAAATTAATCAATAAATTGATTACATTTTTACATCATCAACCACTTTGCATTGTGAAAACAGGTGCTTCACTAGACCATAGTGTATGATAGTGCGTACAAAGTCTTGTTTAATCAATTTTTATGCCGGACGGTATAAAACCGATTTGCAAAACAATCAGACCTATTATATTTCCTTTTATTCATGAAAACATCTACTGAATATTTTATGCTAAATAAATGTGTAGATCGATTGGAATCGATTAAAATTGTGTTGTTATATAAATTAAAAAATCTCTGTCGTGATTGAAACGGAAAATCGGTGTTATTCCGTCTCTGCTGCATTTTTATCCTCTTTATAACAGGAAGTTGAGTGGGAGGTGAATTACAAATTATTTTATTCGAAGAAAATGTTATTTTACAGAAGATAAAAAACTTTTTGTTGGTATGTTAAATAAGCAACAGACGGAAGACGATGTAAGACAGTTATTCCAGCCATTCGGAACAATTGAAGAATGTACAATATTGAGAGATCAGAATGGTAACAGTAAAGGTAATAATAATATGTCCTACTACTACTAGTAAAAATAAAACCTCGTGTTCATTTCTTACATATTCGGCGGTCTTATTTTAAAACTTTAATATTGAACTCCAAAGAGTTTTCATATGTTTGCATTTTCTTACAGCTAATATTAAAAATAACATAATCAATCAAAGACCTATAATACAAGAGATTAACAACCCCCTTTAAAAATTGAAATAGCATATAATGAGGCCCTTCATGTGGGTGTCCAAGTAATCACCTAATCACAAATTGTTTGCCAATATAATCACATAATCATTAATTATTTTTTTAAACTAGATAATCAAATAATCAAAAATACAGTCCCAGATTATCAAATAATCAAATCATGAAATATTTGGTCTGGTAATCAAATATTCACTATAAAAATGGCCAAGTAATCACATAATTAAAAACCCCCATGAGGAGGCTCTATAATGAAATAACTACATTTTCACCTTCAGACATATTCTTTTTAATCAATTTTTTACTTTAGTGTAGAATTTTCCAGATATGATGTAAAAAGGTTTGAAAAAAAAAAACATATTTTTAGAAAATTACTTTATGAACAAATAAATAAATAAAATGACATATTTTTATGTGATACTTCTTGATAGTATTAATATGATGTTATAAAAAATTAATCCTGAATGATTTCTTGATAGTGTATTAAGTGGAATTTGGAAAAAGGGAATGGAATTTGAAAAAAGGGATTGAATTTGGAGAAAGGGAATGGAATTTAGAAAAGGGAATGGAATGGAATTTGGAAAGTTGGTAACTGACTAGTCATTTGAATCCAAGTACAGACATCATTCAAAATCTCCCTCAGTTTGTCTGGTTACAACTTTTTGGATTATAGATCTATCAACTGATGGATTATTGTGAAAATTAAGAGAAAGAGAATTGGACTATTAAATATTGAAGCCTGTAAAGTGAAAAAAATAAAATAATAGAAACCAATACACTTTTCAGAGGCTTTTTAAAATCCCATTTGATTTGATTTAATTCTGTGAAAAATTCCTGCAGAAATGACAAATGTTCAATAAAGATCTACATTTTATTATAGGTTGTGCATTTGTTAAATTTACGACAGCAACGGAAGCCCATTCAGCCATTAGTGCTCTGCACGGAAGTCAGACTATGCCTGTAAGTTTAAACAATGTATGTAAAGTCATATTATTGCACATTTTCATCTGTTTAAGGTGTTCTCTACTCGTGTTTTCCAATTTTTGTCAGATATTCGGAATCCTCTAGGTTTATCCATGCAGTGCCATTACAAATTTTACCCGCTAACCCTACTTTCTTTTCATAAATTTATAACATATAGTTTAAAAAAGCCATTTTTTGAAAATCTTATTAAATCCTAGTTATTTTTTCATAGTTTTTGAAAGAAAAAAAGTGACAATGTTAAATTTATGAAAAATCTAGAGAGAATCATTTCGTGCTAAATTTTAATTGATTATATCCCAAAAAGCAAGGACACAGACCTTTCATTTATTTTGGTTTTTTAATTCCATTATTCATATACTATCAATTTATAACAGTCTTTTATAAAGCTTGTTATTTTGAAACTGAGGACCAAACATCCTTAAAGTCATTATGTGAAAATTGATTTTTACTGATACAATCTGCTAGTCTTGGAAAGCAGATTTTCTTCTCAGTATTGTTGGATTAGTTTAATGTTTATTTCAATATGTAATACTATATTTAGTTTTTCTGAGGAATTACAGCCGCTGAGTAAATGAACTTTGGGAATATTTAGTGAATTTAATATTTTACCACAATTTTAATTTATTTGGTGGTTAAATACACGTATTTAAAACTGTAGGCATTATTTTTTGGTAGGAATTTAATCACATCAAAAAACAAACCTACAATATATATAATTTTCTTTATTTCAAATTCTTTATAATTTCTTTATTTTCAAATTTTATTTGGCATGCTTATTATGACTTTATGATAAAATGACCTTTAACAAAGCTTTGTTAAGTTTTTTTTTTACAAATTAAATTCTGTTTATTTTATTCTTACATGATCTATATTGATAAAGTATGTATAGCCTTTATTAATTGAATTTTAGAATTTGTTTTTGTTTTGTAACAGATTTTTAACATTATATATTAATGTAGATAAGTGCACATGTTGCACACGAAAACCTACTCCATAAACCACAAATTATCATTGCTAGAATGCAATTTATGTTTTACATCAACATGAAAACTAATTAGGAGAAATAATTAGATTAGCTAACACAGGGGAGGGTTTTAAACCAGAAATCATCATCTATTAATTAACATAATTGAGGCAAATATTTGTGAGATGCAAAAAATTGTAAATTATCATCATGATCATGGGTATTTTCTTTGCCTTATAATATTTCCAGCAGTAGCTAGTATCAGGAGTGATATATACATTGTTACGTTTTAACTTTGGGTTATTGTATATTTTCAAGATAATCAAGAACTGTTTTGATTTTTAAAGAAATATTTTGTTGTGCTTCTTTAAATGAAAATTAAGTTATGCTTATGTGGAATTATTCTTCCTGAAATATATTTTTATGTTTATATATATGTTTTATCATTTTGTTCATGGAGATATAAACGGGTATTTGGAAGAGGAATTTACACATGTTGGATTATTTTACACGCATTCTATTGATCCATTGGTTATCAATATGGACAAGCCTCGTTGAACAGAAATTTTGGCAGTCATCTTTGGAATGTTAAATTACTGAAATTTAGTCTTTTAAAGTACAAAAATGATGCTGAACACAGTTCCCTTGGTGATAAAATTAAACTTTGGTGATTAAAAATTCATAGACAAACATTTCATGAATGAAATTTATGTTTGTATTGGAAAAATTATGAATACCAAGTTCCTGTGCAATTCTTGGAGAATAATGCTGTAATCGGCAACTGTGATTTGAATTTCAAGTAGTTCATTTAAATCTGAGAGAATAATATGATTTGTTTCACTATGATATTCTATACAGTTTGGATATTGAAAAAGGAGCATTACTCTTTTAAAAAAAAGACATGTACATGTAATTACTGTATGTTTTTATAATTCATGTAGGTTATGAAATAATTGAGTTATATGGAGATGTGATTAACCTTTGAACTATATTTTTATTTATGTAGGGTGCATCATCTAGCCTAGTTGTTAAATTTGCCGATACAGAAAAAGAAAGACAACTCAGACGTATGCAGCAGATGACTGGTCCCCTGGGTCTGCTGAACCCTTTTGCAATTTCCAATCTTGGTGCTTACGGAGCGTACGCTCAGGTATTGTATTATTCTTTCTCAACTTACAATAAATTTGTGATAAAGAAAGTTTGAAACAATTTTGAGTCTATATTAGTGTTTTTAAATTGATGGTATATAGAACATAATTATCATCAGTACAAATATTTTGCATACATTTCAGCATATTTCTATTTGTTTACAAAATTCAAGAGGACAAAAACTTATAAATTTGAACATCTGAAAATAGAACTGTACTATTAAAAAATTTTAAAACTTTCACATAAATATTTAAGAATTTATATTTATAAATTTATAAATTTTAGTTAAAAAATTAACTATTAGAATCCATACTATTACAATTTATGATTAATGTTACCATTTCAGATTCCACAACAACAAGCAGCACTCATGGCTGCTTCACAAGGGGCTTACTTGGCCAGTCCAGTAACCTCTCTGGGTCATATTCCACAGATTGGGGCGCTGGCCGCACCCAATGGTATTTCTACCAATGCACTGACCCCAACTACAGCCACACTGGCTCTTTCAAATGGTATGTCTGGTTTTTTGACTGAGGCACTTATTTTAATAGTTAATTTCAATATTCTTTAAAAAAATTGTTATGAGTGATGTTTTCATGTCCCTTAATTTTAGTAATTTATTTTATATATTTTATCCTCTTTGATATTAAGTTAATATAAAAATAAGAAGATGTGGTATAATTTGTTAGAAAAAATAAATGCTTTCGACGGTCAGATTGTTAATTTTGTGACTTTTTGAAAAAAATTCTTATACATTTTCTGATCATATTTTTTTAAGCTATAAAAATTTTGTGTCAATATTAGCAGTGGCTAAATAAATCATTACATATCATATTAGTAAATAAACTCTTTGGTAAAAAGAATTAATCTAACATTATGTTTGTACTTCAGGTGCTGCTACCTTAAATGGTGCCCCTCCCAGTGTTTTGTCCCCCACATCAATGGCAGGTTTCCAAATGCAACAGGCTAATGGACAAACACCAGAAATTTATGCTAACGGTATTCCTCACTACCCTGGTGAGTGTCAGCTCGTTGACATAGGTATGTTGTAATCATTATCTCCCCTTGATAAATCATTATCTCCCCTTGATAAATTATTATCTCCCCTTAATAAAAAGCTGTCATTTTGAAATTCCATATTTTGAATTCTGTGTTGACAAAATATCATTTTATTTTATATTTTTATCAATTGTTTGAAAAAGAGATGCAAAAATGCACAGAATCGATAAAAATGAAAAGTTTTGCCCTGGTTCATGCATATTCGATTATTTGCATGAAGAACTTTCATTTTCCCAGTGATTATTTAAATCTTGATTAATGATGAAATCTGGATTTTTACCTATGTATAATATATAAATTTGGCAAAAATCAAAAACTTTATTATCATTTTGAATAGTTAAAAAAATAGGCATATGTTTTGAATTAGAAAAAAAAAGAATATTAAGGTAGTATTGGGTGTTAAACATAAAATAATATTATTTTTTTCAACCTTTGCCAAAATGTAGTTATATTTTTACCAAAAAATGATAAAAAATATCTGTACCTGAGCTTGTTTTCTAGTGTTGGTTGTTCAAAATTGACAAAAATTGTATTTGTTTTCTTTTTACAAATTGAATATATGCCAAAATTGAAAAGTTTACCATGCATTCTTTTGTAAATTTAATTTATCTGAGTAACCTCCCCTTATAAAGCAATGGTTTGACATTTTTGAATCAGTAAAGAAATATTCAGTATTTGTTATCATAAGATACAATGGCAGGTTATATTGTTTATTTAAATGTAGTCTCACAAAAAAAATCTTTCCAGCATCATAATTTGCTTATTTCATTCAAAATCTTGATCCAAGACGCGGGAGACGCTCATACTACCTTATTTCAACCAAATAAAAGTCATAATAATAATAACACATAATGACTTGATCATTTTTTCCTTAATGTAGGTTATGACCCGCATTCACACTTTCAGACGTTGACAGGTATGTATTGCTCAAAATATAATTGAAAATGGCAGCTTGTTATATAGGGAGATAACTCACTTTTATATAGGGGAGATAACTCACTTTTACACCATTATTTTTCTAACAGCCAAAAATACTGAAAAAAATGATAAAAAAGAATCTGATTTTACTGGTCTTGAAATTGAACAAGTAACAAAATACAATTTTATACTTGAATTTTATTTTTACTGCAACATTTCAAAATCTACTATATTGTTTGTTATAATGGAATTCAAGGCCATTATTGAACATTGGAAAAATTCATGTAATACATTGATTTAATTCAAGCCTGCTTTTACACTAGCATCCATTACACTGCTTAGTTTGTTTACTGAAAATTACTAGCAATTCAAATATTTCTTGGGTTAAAACTTTGTTTATGGTGTCTCTTAATATCTTGTATATTAAAATATCTATTTTTATAATTTATTATTTAGTGTTTTGATAATTATTTTTGAAAAGCTAGCGAGACACTTATTCCTCAAGCTTGATTAACCTAAAGGGAATTTTATCATCAATAATTTCAGTTAACAAAGTTTGCTTTTTTATGCTTCATTCATGTATATATAGTCTTTAGCTTGCATGCTTATATATCATACATATAACCTCAGTATTAATTTATTTTAAAGTAGTCAAGATTTTTAGTGAAAAATATTTTCTTTGTTTAATTTGCTTAAATTCTAAGTCATTTATTCTAAAATTTCTTCTATTTTAATCACATTTGAAATCTGTATAAAACATAACATACTAATTTAATCTGTTATTATTATTATTATTATTATTATTATTATTATTATTATTATTTGTTCAGCTTATTATTTAATTGATACTAACCACACTACTAATTTTATTTTTAGTTCAAATATATATATTGCTTTTACTAATCTAGTAACTTATAATGGACAACATTGGTTAGCTGTTGCTAAGTTTATACTTGTAGTTATTTTTAGCTTTTCTAACCCTCTTTAGTTATTTTTGCATGTGCTAACAGCTTGAACTAACCTTTTATTTTCTAGCACGTAACATTTCTCTACCTGTTGCAGCCCAAGTAGCCAATGGTGACCCAATCCAGGCATATGCTGTCCAAGCTTATCCAGGAATTGGTAAGTTTCTTCTCTAGGTTAACAGATAAAACTGGTTGTCGGTTAAGTATGAATCAGGGAACAACTAGTGTCTACAAAATTGAGTGAATAAATATACTTATCGTGGACTGAGGAAAAATTTTATTTTCCACGATATATTTTATTTCATAGTTTGCCAAAGTCTTGTGTACAAATTGTACATAAAATGGATGAACGGACATTTTAGATTTATGTCAACGACGCAGCAACTAAACAACACAGAAAGTGCACTGTTTCAAAAGAAATTGTGAAAAAATTGAACAGGGACTATAAAAGAGAGGGGAAAGATACCAAAGGGATATTCAAACTCATAAGTTGAAAACTAACTGACAATGCCATGACAAAAAATGAAAAACAATCAAAAGACAAATAGCATACAGAACTTAAAAGTGTTGCCATCAACACCAAATTTTCCAAAAGACAAAAATCATTTAGATATAAACAAAACAGATGAGGTGGCTGTCTTGGCACATGGACATGTGAAGGGGACAGGTTGTTTAACTAATTATTTCATTAGTTCAGAAATTAAACTGTCCAACTTCAAAACTGTTTTTATAAGTTGTTTGGTTTTTTTTCTTTAAAAAAATCTGCTTTGCCTGTAATTGATATAAATATTTCAGCTTACCCAGCTTTTGGGGCAATTCAGCAAACACTTGCAGCACAAGCCGCATTATTACCGACGGCTCAGAAGGAAGGTAAGCCATTTTTTTATTGTGAATTATCTCCCCCTTGATCATCAACAATTGCAAAAAATAACGATTTTTTTTTAGTTTTTTTGAAATTGATTGAGAATAAGGGGAAATTATTGACAGCTCTACAACTCTTTCCAAAAGTTGTGAAATATTTGAGTTATCTCCCTTTTAACAGTAAATTAGCCAGTATTCAATTATTTTATCTTTATTTCATTTATAATTGATATTCCATGACAGAAATATAAGATTTAGGCTGATGAAATTTCTTTACACCATCATTAAAATATAATTTGTTAGAATTTGTAATGAAAACAAAACTAGATGTCACAATGAACTGGATGTATTCTTGTTGTAATTGAATTTTGTTATAATGGTGCTAATGTTTCTGTGTGGATTTGTGCATGCCAATGTCTCTACTCTGTAACTACTATACTAACACCACAGTAACACAACAATAACCTGGTTTGAAAAAGAAGAAAAAATTTAATTTGTAGAATTGTCATTTGAAAAATGATTTAGAATAAATTTAGTTCAGAGACATAATTGGTAAAATGAAAGAAACCACAGATATTTTCTCAGTTTTAAAAGCCACGGACTTTCAGTTTATTTATCAGTTACAAAAGTCAAATATCAATTTATTAGGTACATGTAGTTCACACAAAAAAAAAAGATTTATTTCGTAAATAGAAAATTAAAGCCTCATTTTAGATATTTCAATATGAAACAGGGTTATACAAGAACTATGATATTATTGAAAACTAACTATAAAGTAATAATTTTTTGAGAAAGAACACTTAATAAAACTACATTTAACTCATGTAGAAATTAACAATTCATCCGTACTAACTTCTAGTTGTCGTATACAAATAACTAACACTAACTTCTAATTGTCGTAATGGAGTCTTTCAAGTTTGTTGTACAGTATTTGCATTTTTGATACAAGGACTGTTACAAAGTATGGTCAGATTTTCATATTTTGAAACAGTTCTTGTTATAATTAGGTTTCACTGCAGTCTTATAAGCCTTGGAATAGTGGGCCCTACAATCATGACAATACAAGATTCCATTTACTAAAAAAATTATTTGGATTTTTTCACTACATATTTTGAAGACCAAAGGTCGTAATTGATATCCCGATTGATAGAATGATTTACGAGTGTGACCGTGTCGTCATCCCACAGAACTGTTAAAAATTATTTCTTGCATAAAAATTCCTAAAGGACCATGATTGATATTAAGATTAAAATTAGCTAAAACTGTTTCTGCATATACTTTTCAAAAAATCATTTTACCTTCTGGAAAAAGCTTTTTACAATCCAAAAATAATGTAAATTTAAAAAAAAACCAACTGGTATATTTTCAGTTATTTAATATTTTTTATCTATGAATATGATAAAGTTGTCCCTTTTCAAACATTTACCAACCATACTTACTTAACATTCAACTGCGCTCCTGTAGGGGTGGAGGGCGTTTCATCACCATGACTACACATGAGGGTCTGGCAGGGTGGCAGGGGCGGATCCAGCCATTTTTAAAAGGGGGGGGGGTGTTCCCAACCCAGGATGAAGGGGGGGTTTCAACTATATGTCCCCATTCAAATGCATTGATCGTCAAAAAAAAAGGGGGATTCCAACCCCTGGAATCCCCTTGGATCCCCTGGTTTATAAGACAAGTGATACTTATGTTGTCTATACTGTAGTAGTTGACTCTGTTGTGAGCCCGTTTTAATTCTGTATATACCCAACAGTTATACTTACAGGTCCAGAGGGATGTAACTTGTTCATCTATCACCTGCCACAGGAGTTCGGAGACGCAGAACTGGCTCAGATGTTCATGCCATTTGGAACTGTTATTAGTGCTAAAGTTTATGTTGACCGTGCTACTAATCAAAGCAAATGCTTTGGTAAGGATTAAGAATTTGATATACTTTAGATTGGGTGGGGGTGGGGGGGTTGTTGGTTAGTATAAAGTCTAGATTTTGTGTTGGGGTTGGGGATGGCTTGCTATCTTTCAAGTATCAATCCTTTTTGTTTTTGACAAGGGGAGGGGAGTAGACGTTAACTGTGCTACTTATCAAAGCAAATGCTTTGGTAAGAATTAGGAATTTGAAATACTTTAGATTGGGTGGGGGTGGGGGTGGGGGGTTGTTGGTTAGTATAAAGTCTAGATTTTGTGTTGGGGTTGGGGATGGCTTGCTATCTTTCAAGTATCAATCCTTTTTGTTTTTGACAAGGGGAGGGGAGTAGACGTTAACTGTGCTACTTATCAAAGCAAATGCTTTGGTAAGGATTAGGAATTTAATATATTTTAGATTGGGTGGGAGTTGTTGGTATACTTTAGATTGGGTGGGGTTTCAATCTGTTGGTTAGGATTTAGTTTAGATTTTGTGTTGGGGGAGGTGATGGGTGAAGGATGGCTTGCTATCTTTCAATATACTACTTGTTCATTATTTTTAAGTTTGGAGACGGAATGTGGTTTGTTTTTGACAAGATGAGGGGATTACATGTTGATTTTAAAGTTTGGAGAAGGATATGATGCAGAAGAGAGAATATTTGCAGATAACTCCTAGAAGTTCATACTATTCAAAACCATTCTAATTGCATACTTTCTATTTTTATCTCTTTACTCATGAAAGCCAATTATTGTTAGTAAAAAAGATTTTCATTTCTTAACAGCCAAGCAGAAGAAGTGTTACATCCAAAATTATGTCTATGAGCTGATAGACAAAAAAACTTTCAGCCAATCAGAAGAAGTGTTACATCCAAAATTATGTCCATGAGCTGATAGACAAAAAAACTTTTAGCCAATCAGAAGACATGTTACATCCAAAATTAAATTGTTAACATATTTGGGGCTTTTCTTTCAGCTTCAATTACTATAATAATTACTCTATTAATTTTGGTTCACCATTATATGCAAATTATGTTTTCTGTGAATAATACAGTTAGTCTTTTTTCTCAATTTTTTTAAAAGATGAAAATTTTCTCTGAAATATAATTTACTCAGACTAATAGTATCAACTAGCTGGAAGTGGTGTTAAAACTTTGTCATATAAATTTGCTTTTTCAGGATTCGTCAGTTTTGATAATCCCACTAGTGCTCAGGCTGCCATCCAGGCTATGAACGGATTCCAGATTGGCATGAAACGTTTGAAGGTACAGCTTAAACGCCCAAAGGATGCTAACAGACCATATTAGACAGCAATGTTCTTATTTGGTAAGTATATATTGGATGTGTTGACTTAAAATGTTTACTAATTATTCTAAATATTTTTGAAAAAGATTTTTTGGTTCAATGAGTTCAAAAATCAGTTTGAGTGAAAAATCATTATTGGGAAAACCAGTGTTAATTTATTCTTTAACTGTAACACAAGAATTTAGTCCTTGTATGGTGGTTAAAAGCAGGCAAAATCTCTCTGATGAATTATGGTTTCTAGAATAGAAATTTATTCCCTTATTGCAACAACAAAAAGTTCCGATCATCATGATCATGTTTATTTTTCCTGTGATAAAAAATAGAAAAATTAAGGCAACCTATATGTTCGGACACAACTTAAGTTCTGTGGAAATTTAGAAAATTCAGATAATCACTAAAAAAAGAAAGCAAAATGTCTTCTGTTATTTCATTGATAAAATATTCTGTTTCATTTGGTTACTACCATTTTCAATTCAGTTTATTCTAAAAATTAAGGTACTATTCAATTCAGTTCATTCTAAATAAAAAGGTACTATATGTATTCAATTCAGTTTATGCTAAAAACAAAGAAGGTATAATTCAATTCAGTTTTTTCTAAAAAAAAAAGAAGGTATTATTCTTGTGTGGTAACATTTGATCACATGATATTCCCCTATTCTGTAGCACAACTGGACAAGTCCAAAACTTCAGGACATGTAGGGGTTACAGGATAGTAATAGAAAAATGTGTAAGTCGGTGAACGGTGTTGGTCGGTTGTAAAAGGTGTTAGATGAATCTTTCGTGTAGTATATCTGGTGAAACTTGTTGCTTCTTGGTATTAATCCAATTATACATGTGTATGGTGTTTAAGATTATTTTACAGTCAGAAGTCACATGATCTGAATATGACAGGTCACATGTTTTAGAACATGGTAGAGGGATGATGATAAAAGAAGTATTTTTTTTTTTATCTGTGAGACAGACCATTGTCTGTTCATTATAATTATAAGTCCTTTCCATTATATGTTCAGTCTAAAATTTGATAGTCAAACATGATAAACATTTTAAAATACTGTAAAGCATATTATTTTCATAGACATATTTTCTTGTTTGCCCTTTCATTAGTCGTAATTTTCCAATTTTGAGGATGAGAGGAGATCCAAGTAATATATATCCACTGAACTTTTCTACTTTCTAAAGTTGCATGATTAGATTAAAAATTGTTTTTGTTTTTAAGTATTTAGTAAAATTGTAAGAAAAACTACTATTATACTAGATAAAAATAGTTTCATGGGTTTTCGTGTTTGGTCAGAAATTGTGAGGGGCATTGATTAAGATTTCATTGCAATTTATACATCAATTTATTTCAAAATATCAGTTGATGGGCCCCTTGTTTGACATATTTTTTTTCTGTAACTATTTGTATAATCATCACTTCTACCGTGTTATAAATGTGACCGGTATCAGACCATGTGACCAGTATCAGACCATGTGACCTGTGATTGTTATTTACAATAAAGCTGGACATAAAAGGAAAGAATGACCGTGTTTTGATACACACATAAACAAACTGATTTTATTATGAAATTTAATTTCTAAGAATTCACTTGTTAGTTTCTGTTAAAGACATGAAATTCTATTTTAGTTTTAGAAAATTAAACCAACAAATAATTTTTTTTTAAATCAAAGACTGAGGCTCAAAATGCAATATCTGGGTTGAATAATACACCATAAATTTGTCATCCAATGAAATTTTTATGAAATAAAAAACTGTTAAACAGTTTTATTTCTGTGTCATTCAGTCCTAATAATGTCGGCTATTGTTGAAAAACATATGATTTCTAAAATATTTTTATGAAATGTTTAAATCTTCTCATGGGTAACATTTTAAAGGGAATGTTAAATATTGTCAGAAGAGAAGATTTAAGCAATAAATATTTAGATCTTGCAAAAGATATTGGAGTTAAATCTGTAATATGTCTTCTACTTATAGCAAAACCTGTCTAACGGCACCAAATATTGTGCCAAATTATGTTTAAAAAAACTTATTACAGATTTATTCAGAAAATGTCTTCCAACTTTTTTCAATGTTCTAATCACTAAGATTTAGTTGGTCGACGTGAGCATTTTTATAACACCCAATTTTATTTCATTCACGGCTTTGTGGTCACAATATTTTTTCAATTTTTTTAGATTTTTTTCATATAAATTTTGTGAAGTTTTGATATTGTACATATTTTGTGAATTTTTGCATGTTGATATCATTAATAGAAAATTAACACTTTTAAAACTTTTGAAATATAAGTTATTTGAAACTGTTATGATCGATACTTTTTTCCTACTTTTTATTTGTTTAACATTTCAGTATCAGTACATGATTTTTAATAGATATTTCCTATTTCCAATTCACACTTTTAATGATTTCTTGCTTCAATTCAGCCATTCATCCTAAAATTACCCAGAAAATTCTCTAGATTTTAACATTAAGTCACTTTCACATTTGTTTGATAATGTTATTGTGAACACTTTGACATGTTTATAAAAATATAAACATGTTCAGACGATAGTTTTCATAACTTGAACTTTGAGCAGATAAATAATTCATTCGTTGATTAGACATGTTTGCTGAAAAATAGTGGAAAACAAACATGTTTCCAAGGACTGTAATCATGTTAAGCACATCTTCCACCTACTTCATAGAATTTTATTATGTTTATGAGTCCAAATTATGTAAATATATTTCCAATGAGTTCTTTTCTCTTCCAGATACCCAAATGGGACCCCAATGGCACAAGAGTACTTAAGAAGAGGCCTGATCACAAGGTTACTGTTTGTACCAGTTATGGAACAAATTTTGTATATAGACCCTTATTTTTCACGAACGAAATCCCACCATTGTAGGTTTTGTAAATACATAGAATAGATATACTTAATTTATTTATCTTAGCATTTAGCCCACCTTAAATTATTAATTTGAATACAATTCAAAGTTTGATTTTTTATCATACCTTCTGTAAGCATGCAGTCTTGGTGATTTATAGACGTACAACTCAGTTCATGATAAGTTAAGTAGATGTATTGCCATTGGTATTATGAAAAGAGAGAGAGAGAAGAAAACATACCAAATTTCAAAATTGAATACAGGGTACCGTATACAGTTGTGTATAATACGTATCCCCTATACTAAAAAAGTATGCATTATACACGAACAAATATGGTATGTTTTAAAATGTGGAGGACTATGATGCAGGAAAGATTTAAAACATTTTAAAGATTGTGTGCTTACAGAGGTGGACAAAAAGTTTTTATTTTAAGAATTGTTATGAATATTTATGAGGAGATTACTATTTGTTTATTTATTATGATGTTAAAAATTGATAATATTTATATATTTTACAATCTTTGTTAAAGTTCATGCCCTCTTCAAGCAGAGTTTAGATGGATTAAGTTCTTACGACATTCCATTTTTATATTGGTATGTTAAATCTGTGAAACAGTTCATTGTTATGGAGTAAAATTGTGTATTTGTAAAGATGTATCTATCTATTTAAAGTCTTGTGAGACATCTTTTTCTATTGGTTGTTGTCTGTCACGTGACACACTCATTGTTGTCATGGTAACCAAGGCATTTAGGATGTATTAGATAAGATGACTGGTCAATTTATTTATTTTTTGTGACTATGGTAACACCAAGTGTTGAATGTTGTTGTTCAATCACATGACCTTTTTTATACGTGTCTATTAATTAAAGTTTGGTAATTAAATAGCTTGAATTTTATCATTTTGATTTTAAATTGAAGAGGGCATTGAATAAAAATTATTTTTGTACATATTTCTCTTGCATTCCTTATTAATATGAAGTCATGTTTATTATTTATTGAAAACTTATTTATTTTATTATTCATCATATTATCATTGAATTAGAGAGCGTCCATGACATGGATCATCTGTATCATTGAGATGTTTTATATTGTTGAAAAAATGCTTGATAAGTTGACAAAAATGATGAAAACTTTATATGACCTGGTTGAAATCAAGTCCTGCAAAGACATCACAAGTAAGTTGCAGAGAATAAGCAAATGGTTTCGACTAGGAGAAAATTTCATTGTTTTGTCAAGCAAGTGGTGTAAATGATTGAAAAGAAACAGTTTTATATCATCAGAAATATTTAAGATAGCTTCTATTTTGTTATTTTTGCTGTAAAAATTCCTTAAAGATAATAATTTCATACATTTATTGAAATATATGATATATATACATATTTAATTCTGTTATTCATTTTAGAACACATTTTAAAAAGACCAAAAATTACAATTTTGTTGAGATTCAAAGTTCGGCATCAAATATGTTTCATATTTTCTTGGATAATTTTGTTTTTATAGGTTATTTGCTTAATTCGTTTTGCTATTCTGCACCCCTAAATTCTAATTCTGTATCAAACAAGGGGACATAATCCAAACGAATGTGGGTAGTAAATTTAAACAGAAACACAAGAAATTAAACTTTAAAGGTGTGTAGGTTATATTTGTTGACAGTTTTTAAATTGCATATAGTTTATTTGAGATCAGGAACTGTTACTGTTGAACTATTGTTATTTGGGTATAACTGTTACTATCGTTGTGAACATATTTTGAGCTTAAAATTATCGAGGCTTCCATAAGGATGATTGCAATTTATTATTATTTGTGATCCCAAAGAAATGAAATTTAGAAAAAAATAGGATACAAATTTGACTTTACCTGTTTAAGTGGATTGAAAATAACCGTATTTAGATTAGCCCTTATGGAGGTCTCACTGTTATAAAAAGAAATCGGGCCAGGTTGCAATAGTTGAGAAAACACACTCCTTGCCATGTTAAATCATTGTAACGTAACACTAGTCAATTTCTGTATAAAAGTTAGTGAATGAAATGGTGAACAAATTCAATATTGTAATCATGGTAATAACATATTGTTAAATTTCCACACAGATAGTGCTTTAGATGTAAGGTCATTTTAATATTTTATGAGCAGCAGTCATACAATTGTTGTATTATTCTTCTCTGACAGTTCAACCTATAGAGAAACTCCACTAATCAGGGGAACTTCCTGCAGGGAAACATATCAGTTAAGTTTCAATTATGTTAAATTTTCCACCTTAAATTTCACATGAACACATTTTAATGTTCTTTTTTTTTTAATTTAGGCATTTCAAAGAATCAACACAAAACAAACTATTGCAAAAAGTCTTGAAATTTTACAATGCCATTAAGAATATTTTGTGACTTTTTAGAATTTTCTAGAATAAGTAAGGACTGACTGTTTGCTCTACAAAATTAAATGTGCCCTAGTTAACTATGTGTTTCATGGAACAGTGTTTTTTCACTACATTTTATCATATGATGACTGTAGTCTTCAACACATTTTTTTTTTTATACAAAATAGAAATTAATATAGAAACAGAATGTTTTTAAAGTTTGTAACTACTTTTACAAATCAAATTAGTGTACTAAATTTCTGATAATGACTTTAGACAATCAGCTATCTGTCGTTTTTTTTTTTAATCTAAAGATAGACATCTGTATTATGTCATGTGACAATGATTGAGAAGGAAATTAACGAGAGGTTTATTTCATCGCAATCATTGTGATATTGAGATAAGGCAGTTAGTTCGTCACAGTTTTAAATGTTGTGAGTGAGCCGTTTAAGAACAAAGTTTTTTACACACTGTTGTGGATTTTTAGCCGAGTTTTAGTATAAATGGTGAGCCATTTAAGAACAAAGTTTTTTACACACTGTTGTGGGTTTTTAGCAGAGTTTTAATTAGTATAAGTGCAATATTACTTTTGAATTCAATGTCTCTAGTCAAAAATTTCACCACAGAATTCTTTCTTTCCTGAAATGTCTCATAAAAAGTCTTCTTACAAATAGTTTTATTTCAAATTTATAGATATTTCTTCTTCGTTTACCATTGAAATAAATTCTGATCACATGTTAGCTAATTAATGAGTTTGAACTGTATTAGAATGGGACCAAATTTACCTGGCACAATACATCTCTTTGTTTTTTCATCTGTTGTCACTTCCCTCCCTTCTATCTGACCAAATTTACGGTTATGTACCTCTTAAGTATAATATTCCGCTCTCAGGAAGATTTATTTGGTATGTTCACATCTTCATTTAGAATTCTGTGGTGTTATTTTGTCTACTAAAGTGGTGCAATATTTATTATTTTTACATGTTTTAGTTTTTTTTGGAGGACAAAGAAATCTCAGAATTTTATGACCTTTTGACCTTTGAACTTGTCAAAGTCAAGGTTGAAATTTACATAATTGTGAAAGTATATAATGAGTCATACTGTTTATAATTTATATGGTTTGATGAAGTTTTTTGAATTTATAATTTAATTTAAAATTCAGAAAAAGTTCACAAGCTTAATTTTGAATATAATGATTCAATATATATTTAATTTCATCTGTATATAATCATATAGTTTAGTTAAATTATTATAATGGTCCTCATCTAATTAATTGGCAGTTCATAGCTTCCCTAACATTGATATATGATTTTTCTGAACAATAATGTTCTCAAAACTACTCTGGATTCTGTTTTATAATTGTTAAAAAATTGTCTCATTGAAAAATCTTATTAATGAATTTATTAGATTAGACTGTTATATACTGGGAGTAAAATGTTAACCGTTTAATTAGTAAAATTCTATAATAATCAGGAATTTCCACTGTCATATTTGTATCTGCAGTTTTTCATTGTCAGATTCTTTTTTTTTCTTATAAATTCTAAGTAACAAATCAATTGAGGACCAGATATGAATATATTTTGTATATATGAAATGCTATTGAGAACAAAGTTGAAACTTCACATTGTACCTGAAGTTTGTTCATCCATGCTCAAGTCATATCATCACAAATAAAAAAAGGTCAGTTATTGACAAATTATGTGTTTTATTTTATTACCCTGATGGCGGCCATCTTGAATGAAGGGCTATGGTTAATAATGTATGACACCCTTTCCTACAAGCACAAGACGAGACCAAAATCTATTCTGTCTCCAAGTTCCATTGAGGCCTTCAAACAAAGCTAAAGGTTCTTCCTCACTACTCGTTTGAATATGCATTGAGTATGCACAATTTACATTAAGCAAAACTCATAAAATTTAATCCAAATGAACAAGATCTTTTTGAACAAAGCTGCATTTTCGTACTCATACAACTACAGCTGTCTGCATAGCATGGCTAATACCCCCTGTAAATGCATTTTAGTTGCTGCTGTGAAATTCAGTATCGAGACAATGACTTTTTGAGATATTTGGCTTTAAGCAAAATGGTTCAAGGGTCAAGGTCAAGGTCAAGATCAGAGTGACCTGATTTTGGTATTTGAAAACATCCGGATCCCATGATGCTTCAACATACCCCAGTTTTGTCAATCTAAGTCCGACCAAAAAAGTTATACACCATTAACAAATCAGACAATGTTTTACAATCACAGGGGTCAAAGTTCAGTCAAGGTCAGTATGACGCTTTTGCATATAAAGTTTTGTCAATCTTGGTGCTACAGTATGAAAATTATGCACTGAACACAAATCCGAAAATGTTTCACTATCATAGGGGTCAAAGGTCAAAATCAAGGTCAGAGTGACGACTTTGATATATGACACACCCATCCCATGATGCATCAGCATACCAAGTTTGGTTAACCATAGTTTTACAGTACAACAATTATGAGCCTGACACGAAGCACAAATCAGACAATGTTTTAGTATCAGGGGTCAAGTCAGTCAAGGTCAGAGTAACCTGATGACCTGACTTTGGTAGATGACACCATCATCCCAACTATGGTCAACCTAAGTTCTATGGTACAAAAGTTATGTGCAGGACACAAATCAGACAAGGTTTTTCTATCAAAGGTATCAAAGGTCAAGGTCAGAATGAAGACTCACCCCCCATGCTATGATGTATCCTCATACTAAGTTTGGTCAACCTAAGTTCTACAGCATAGTGACTAGACTATGCTTTAAGGTACACCCTTCGCCAAAGATGCAACTGCATACTAAGTTTTGTTTACCTAAGTTTTACGGTACAAAAGTTATGAACCGGAAACGAATTGGACTAGAATTTACTTAAATACGGGACAAACTTTGCTTTATGACATCACTCTAGCCAAAGATGCAACTGCATATCAAGTTTGGTTTATCTAAGTTTCACAGTACAAAAGTTATGAACTGGACATGAATTGGCCAAGGATTTACTTATATGGGGGTCAAAGGTCCAAGTCAAGGTCAGAGTGAACTGACTTTTGTAGTGTTCAAAATACCACACAGTACATCAGACTTCACCAACAGCCAACACCTGATTCATCTAAAAAATAAAGACACATGAACAACTACACATGGTCTAGATAGTACAGGTACAAAATGTGGGTGAGGTGTAGATAGTACAGGTACAAAATGTGGGTGAGGTGTAGATAGTACAGGTACAAAATGTGCGCGAGGTGTAGATAGTACAGGTACAAAATGTGGGCGAGGTGTAGATAGTACAGGTACAAAATGTGGGCGAGGTGTAGATAGTACAGGTACAAAATGTGGGCGAGGTGTAGATAGTACAGGTACAAAATGTGGGCGAGGTGTAGATAGTTCAGGTACAAAATGTGGGTGAGGTGGTGGATAGTACAGGTACAAAATGTGGGTGAGGTGGTGGATAGTACAGGTACAAAATGTGGGTAAGGTGTAGATAGTACAGGTACAAAATGTGGGTGAGGTGTAGATAGTACAGGTACAAAATGTGGGTGAGGTGTAGATAGTACAGGTACAAAATGTGGGCGAGGTGTAGATAGTACAGGTACAAAATATGGGCGAGGTGTAGATAGTACAGGTACAAAATGTGGGTGAGGTGTAGATAGTACAGGTACAAAATGTGGGCGAGGTGTAGATAGTACAGGTACAAAATGTGGGCGAGGTGTAGATAGTACAGGTACAAAATGTGGGCGAGGTGTAGATAGTACAGGTACAAAATGTGGGTGAGGTGTAGATAGTACAGGTACAAAATGTGGGTGTAGATAGTACAGGTACAAAATGTGGGTGAGGTGTAGATAGTACAGGTACAAAATGTGGGCGAGGTGTAGATAGTACAGGTACAAAATGTGGGTGAGGTGTAGATAGTACAGGTACAAAATGTGGGCGAGGTGTAGATAGTACAGGTACAAAATGTGGGCGAGGTGTAGACAGTACAGGTACAAAATGTGGGCGAGGTGTAGACAGTACAGGTACAAAATGTGGGCGAGGTGTAGACAGTACAGGTACAAAATGTGGGTGAGGTGTAGATAGTACAGGTACAAAATGTGGGCGAGGTGTAGATAGTACAGGTACAAAATGTGGGCGAGGTGTAGATAGTACAGGTACAAAATGTGGGCGAGGTGTAGATAGTACAGGTACAAAATGTGGGCGAGGTGGTGGATGAACAATTGTACTTTGACAAAAGTTGGTACATAGCTGACTATGCGGTATGGGCTTTGCTCATTGTTGAAGGCCGTACGGTGACCTATAGTTGTTAATTTCTGTGTCATTTTGGTCTCTTGTGGACAGTTGTCTCATTGGCAATCATACCACATCTTCTTTTTTATACATCGATATGAATATGGAAAGGACAAGGTATATTTCACCCTGTCAATTTACCAAAAATAAAAATCATTTAATGTAATTACTAATCACATTTTTTTAAGCATCACAAGAAAAGCTTTTCAGAAAATGTGAATAATAGCCAAGCCTTGATTTGTCAGATTTTTACTTAAAATGGACTTATTGTAAGAACATTTTAGCTAAATTAACAAAGCACACAAGGATCACACAAAATAATTTTTTGCAGGAGAACAGAAAAACAAAAACACAAAATACACTTACTGTTTGAATATCTTTTCGGCAAATGTTGAGCTCTAAACTATTTATTATTTCTTTGCATGTACCAGTCAGATAGTTAGTTTTGCATAATTTGACCAGTTTACTGCATTTACTGTCATAGCATTGCTATATAACTTTTGAAAAGGGTATATTATAAACCAAAACAGCATTGTTATTCAAGTACATACATTTAACATTTAATTCTGAAAATTCAAGATAGAATGAAAAACATTTGTGATTCTGTTCAATTTTTTGTCTTCTATGAAGGTTGTTTTATAAACTGATTGCTTCAATGTGTTGACCATATTTTTTCAATTATCTGAAATTGATTTCAAGAGCTAACTCTGTTGTTTTGGTTCATTGTTGAAGGCCTTTCATTTACTTATAGATGTTCATTGTTGAAGGCCTTTCATTAACTTATAGATGTTCATTGTTGAAGGCCTTTCATTAACTTATAGATATTCATTGTTGAAGGCCTTTCATTAACTTATAGATATTCATTGTTGAAGGCCTTTCATTAACTTATAGATGTTCATTGTTGAAGGCCTTTCATTAACTTATAGATGTTCATTGTTGAAGGCCTTTCATTAACTTATAGATGATCACTGATGAAGGCCTTTCATTAACTTATCGATGTTCATTGTTGAAGGCCTTCCATTAACTTATCGATGTTCATTGTTGAAGGCCTTTCATTAACTTATAGATATTCATTGTTGAAGGCCTTTCATTAACTTATCGATGTTCATTGTTGAAGGCCTTTCATTAACTATAGATGTTCATTGTTGAAGGCCTTTCATTTAACTTATAGATGATCATTGATGAAGTCCTTTCATTTACTTATAGATATTCATTGTTGAAGGCCTTTCATTAACTTATCGATGTTCATTGTTGAAGGCCTTTCATTAACTTATAGATATTCATTGTTGAAGGCCTTTCATTAACTTATAGATATTCATTGTTGAAGGCCTTTCATTAACTTATAGATGTTCATTGTTGAAGGCCTTTCATTAACTTATCGATGTTCATTGTTGAAGGCCTTTCATTAACTTACAGATGTTCATTGTTGAAGGCCTTTCATTAACTTATAGATGTTCATTGTTGAAGGCCTTTCATTAACTTATAGATGTTCATTGTTGAAGGCCTTTCATTAACTTATCGATGTTCATTGTTGAAGGCCTTTCATTAACTTATCGATGTTCATTGTTGAAGGCCTTTCATTAACTTATAGATGTTCATTGTTGAAGGCCTTTCATTAACTTATAGATATTCATTGTTGAAGGCCTTTCATTAACTTATCGATGTTCATTGTTGAAGGCCTTTCATTAACTTACAGATGTTCATTGTTGAAGGCCTTTCATTAACTATAGATGTTCATTGTTGAAGGCCTTTCATTAACTTATAGATATTCATTGTTGAAGGCCTTTCATTAACTTATCGATGTTCATTGTTGAAGGCCTTTCATTAACTTACAGATGTTCATTGTTGAAGGCCTTTCATTAACTTATAGATGTTCATTGTTGAAGGCCTTTCATTAACTTATAGATGTTCATTGTTGAAGGCCTTTCATTAACTTATCGATGTTCATTGTTGAAGGCCTTTCATTAACTTATAGATATCCATTGTTGAAGGCCTTTCATTAACTTATAAATGTCCATTGTTGAAGGCCTTTCATTTAACTTATAGATGATCATTGATGAAGTCCTTTCATTTACTTATAGATATTCATTGTTGAAGGCCTTTCATTAACTTATAGATGATCATTGATGAAGACCTTTCATTTAACTTATAGATATTCATTGTTGAAGGCCTTTCATTAACTTATAGATATTCATTGTTGAAGGCCTTTCATTAACTTATAGATGATCATTGATGAAGGCCTTTCATTAACTTTTAGATGTTCATTGTTGAAGACCTTTCATTAAGTTATAGATGTTCTTCTTTTGATTTGTAACTCCATCTATGACCAGAACAGCTGATCTTCTTACATTGGATTCTGATCAGATACATATTAAACAAAATAGGTCAAAGTCTCAAATGTTCAGGTTGTAATATTTGTGACTAAATTTTGCTGAAAAATGACTAAGTTTAGGTGTCTGGAAAAATGAGAAAAAAATCCTCAAATAATTCCATAATAGCAGATGCACAACTTTAACATATGTGCAATCTTCTCGTGACGTTTCAGGGATCGGGTTGAATAGTGTAAGAGTTGATTACATAAATTATGTACCCACTTCGTCAAACATGGCCAAAAAAAGATAACTCATATGTAGTAAAATCACTTATCTTTATTCCATTTTATAAAAATGATGATTAATTCTCTCATCAAAGAACAAACATATTTCTAAAAAAAATTACAGGAGATTCTCAATGTTACAAAATGAATAAATCAAGGATGTTTGCTCCTCTGTTTCAAAATAACAAGCTAATTAAAAGACTTATAAATTGATAGTATATTAATAACATAAGGGAGCTACCATTTGATTTTTATGGGGGGGCTAGGATGAAAAATTTTGTCCTGCATTTTTTTTTAGTTGTAATCTCTGTCCTGCCTTTTTATTTTTAACTCTATTCGGTCCTGCCTTTTTCCTGACTTTTTTTTACCTAAATTGTCATCCTGACTTTTTTTGTTTTGCAAGTGTCTCATCCTGCCTTTTTTTTTACTCAAAACTCCTGTCCTGCCTATTTTTTTCAAATTTCATCCTAGCCCCCCCATAAAAATCAAATGGTAGCTCCCTAACTTAAAAAGTAGAAATAAAATGACAGGTCCGTGTCTTTGTTTTTGAGATATAATAAATTGAAAATTTGGCGGGAAATGATTCTCTCTAGATTTTGCATACATTTAACATTGGCACCTTTTTTCTATCAAAAACTATGAAAAATTAACAAGGATTTTATAAGATTTTCCAAATGGCTTAATAAACTATATGTAATAAAATCATGAAAAGAAACGTAGTGGTTAGTGGGTAAAAATTTTATAAGCACTACATGGATAAAACTAGAGGATTCCAAATATCTGACAAAAAGTTAAAAACAAGAGTAGCAAACATCCTTAACCTCCATTTGAATGGAACAATACTTATCGGTTGTAAGTAAATAAACATACACTGTTTGCTGGGTATATTCCAGACACAGTCAATAAGTAATTTCTGTAATGTTAAGTGGCAACAAATGTGTAACAACACTCAGAAAGGGCACAGGACATTCTAGCAAACAAATTCATAACTACTCTGGGACATTTTTGCACTGTTTAATTCCTTCACCTGTATTTTCGAAGGGAAACTTAAGCGAAACCTTACAGTGTAGAAAACTACTTAAATTGGTTTGTTTCTGAAACAGGTGGTGAACGAAAAAGGAATGAAATTATGAATTTTTATACAATAAAACAAATTGAAAATAGACGTGATATGTGTACATTTTTATCACAAGAATTATGTGTCCATAGAACAACATGCCATCCTTGCACTACTCTATATTCTGTGAACCATGAATCATGGCAAGGACGTATGTTAGTTATATGTCCTTGATCAGGGTAAAAATTGTAATTTGTCATATAACTTTAATTATTACATTGGTAGCAATGAATTACATTGATTTTCCAGTCAAATAAAAGCCGATAATTTCACATGTGAAATAAACGTGGTTATTTCACTCTCTGACGTCATACAACAATAGGCGTTGTCAAGACGCCGATAACGTTGGATCAAAACAAATTGTGAATGCGTAGAAAAAAGATATAGTTCCGTACATTTTCTACATTAATTTCATTAAAAAAAGCCATTTGCCAATGTAATAAAAGAATAACTAATCAAAGAATTCAAAATATTCAAAACTTGTGACGAACAACACTGATAATTAACTCATGCGCTACGTGCATTCGTGAATTAATGTGTTGTTCGGTCACTCGTTGAATATTTTTCTCTATTTGAATTCTTCGATTAGTTATTCTATAAATGTTCACCTCACAATGAACATGTGCCCTAAGTTTCAAGTTGATGTGACCAAAATGCATGGTAAACTACATAAACCAAAAATTGTAACCTGAGAATGTTTTAATTTCACACAATTGGAGTCAAAACTGTAATTTGGTATTTAGTTTTTGAAGTTAACATTATAATGAACATGTGTACTAAGTTTCAAGTTGACCACAACTTCATGGTAAACAACCTTAACCAAAAACTTTA
This sequence comes from Mytilus coruscus, assembly GCA_017311375.1. Lineage (NCBI taxonomy): Eukaryota > Metazoa > Mollusca > Bivalvia > Mytilida > Mytilidae > Mytilus > Mytilus coruscus. The sequence goes on from CM029605.1 coordinate 77,317,531, forward strand.
ACCTGATACGGTACAGACTGACAGACAGATGCATAAATCAGAAAACATAATGCCCTGATACAACTAAATAAGTATAACAAAAATACTGAACTCAAGGTAAATTCAAAAAGATGAAAGTCCATAAAAACTGACAAAAGCAAACAACAGAACAAGTGAAAAGACAACTGTCCTATTCCTGACTTGGTACAGATATTTTCCCAAGAAAATGGCAGGTTAAGGTACCTCAAACAAATGGAGTTTTAACGACCTTGACTGGCTATACAGCCCTTGCACGGTCGGTAATTTTAAGGTAGCTGGGGTGTCTTCCTCCATCTTGACTTTTGAAACAGCAGATAACAATCGGTCTAGATCTTTAATGAAATGTGCAAATTTTGAGAGTAGTATGTAATTCATGTGTAAGACTTCTCATTTTAATATACAAAATTATGTGTTTTATCATATTTACGACTGTATTTTACAAACAACAAAATATTTTTGTTTGATTCATTTTTTTTTTCAACTTTGCCACATAAGGGGAGATAACTCAGATATAAGGGGAGATAACTCAGACAAAGAAACTTTTATAATAGAATGTGTTATGATTTACCTATTTAATTATGTAGCAAGAAAACGAGTCTGGTGACCCCATTTTTTCTTTTTCTTATCTAAAAGCATATTATAAGAGCTATCTTCTCATATCTTATCTTAAAATTCTATGGTGTAGTTTTCTTTTTTATCACACAAAATTGGGTTTTCCATGCATAATCTATACAAAATCTGGTAATTTTGAACAACCTGTAGCGTGAAAAAAAGCCCGGTGACCCACACTTTTTATTATTATTTTTGGAAAAAGCATGATATAAACTACATTTTGACAAATTATTAAAAAATTCTATTGATTTTAATTTAGACCCCCCATCTACTTTAAACCTGTTTTTATAGCTGGCAAACTTCCCACTTGTATGACAGTTGTTTTTAGTTCCATTTATCACGTAACATTAATCCCTTTATGTAGAGTGAAAAATCATTTCGAAATGAAACTGTTTGTGTGCATTGCACTAAAATAATAAACTGCATTTGAACAACTTAAAAATTATGATTGACAGAATGGAGCATCTTTAATATTCTTCCTTTAGGGCAACAGCAATTTATGATATGTACAATACATGTAGTAATAAACACACCAAGATCAGATCAATGATCAATTAAGTTTGGAGCATGACTAGGAGTAAATGGCTTTCAAAATAATCATTTAAGGTGGTACCCAACACCTTGACTAATATTAATTTGGCTCATTTAATTTTCATAAAATTTTGACAAAATGTTTACTTTGACCCTTTGACAAAAATATAAAAATTTCAAAAAATTTGAACCAACCACTTTATCAGAAAAATTTCGTTGGTTATATAGCAGTTTGACAAACACTAATTTTGATCATTGAGAAGCTTAATATTTCCTTAACAAAACAACGTGATTAAAACGTTTAGCTGATTTTTACAGAGTTATCTCCTGTAGTGTTAGGTACCACCTTAAGACAAATGGATGATAACACACCTCTATATCTAACACCAATGATGTATGGTTAGAATTTATTCTGAAAAAGACCTAATCAGGAGTGTTGATAATGTGGGATCAAATACATAACACCAATGTCTTACAGGAAAAATGGGAGAACCAAATTATTAATTCATGATTTTTATATTTCAGTTATAAATGCATATATATCTATATTTGTGTTCTTATTGTCTTATTCTACAAAATGCCCAGCTTCAAAACCAATCAACTTACATTTGTATCAAAACCATTACAAAACTGTTACAATATAAAAACATTTAGCACCAATAACATAATGCTGAATTAATACTTAAAATCGTTTGATGACAATCACATTTTTCAGTTAAAATGTCCATGAAACATTTTCCCGTTGATACTGTTCTCTCCACTTGTAGGACTGGTATGATTGGTTGGTTTTATGTCAATCAAACATTTCAGATTCATCCCACACTGCATATCCTCGTTTCACCATTTCTTGTGCAATATTAACATCCTGTTCAATAAATAATGGATAAGGTTGATTGATTGATTGTTGCTTACTTAACATCTTGTGGTAAGTATTTTTGCATATATACTGGACAGAATTTTTTTTTTTTTTTTATGTCTACCAACTTTTCAAAATCTCTGTGCAGGATTTTAAGCACAAGAGGACATATACACAGGCAAAATTTGCTCACATGAATTTCATATGAATCTCACATGAAATTCATGTGAGATTCATCTCAAACGAGCTTATACATGAAACTCACGTGAAATTTTTCAGGTGAATTTCAGGTGAACTTTACAAAATAAAATTGGTATTTTCATGATTTTGATTAAATTTGATAATTTAGATGTTAATTGAAAAATTCATGTGAATTTCACGTAAAAATTCATGTGAGTTTCACCTATAAGCTCGTTTGAAAAAATTCACATGAGACTCACATGAATTTAAATTGATGCGAGTTAAATTTCCTATGTAAGTCTCCTCAAATATTGTCATCAGTGTTTTAATCTAATATTATATTGTTTGAATGAGTATGTATGTGCTTACATACCTTTTAACTCATTTGAATGCCTGTTTTAGGTGTTCAGTTTATACAATAAAAATTTTAAAATTCAGGCCAACACCATTCATTGAAATCCCCATAAATTGTGAAAGTTAGCAGGTCTGATGTCATATTTAAAAGTTTTGTATTTTAGTGGAATATGATAATTGTTTGTATGCATACAGTCACATCCTTAAAACTTAACTTCTAAATAAGAAAACATAAGGTATGGGTTATGGTCATTGTTGAAGGCCATACAGTGACCTTTAGTTGCTGACATCTATGTCATTTGGACTCTGGAGAATAGTTTTCTCATTGGCTGTCATACCACATCTCCTCCTTATTTTTATAAGACACTACATACCTGATCTGTATTCGTGTCCATCAGTTCTAATACAGGTACAATACCCATACTTGTTTGATGATGATTAATTTTCTTGGCCATTAAAACTTTCCATTTTGCAGCATAGGTCAACTCATCAAATACCTCTATCGAGTCCTCACTCCAGGTATCACCTGAATAAACAAATTTACAATTCAATGGCATACTATTGTTCAAGACAAATACTTATTACTGTGGATTCATTATTATTGGCTGGAAACAAATTTTCATGGATTTCCACAAATTTAAATGTTTAACGTAGTACAAATTTTCTATAAGGTTGTATGCAGACTTTGGCCAAACCTTGAAATCAAATATCCAAGAAAATGCAAGTTTTCCGCAATCCACGAAAATTAGTACCCACGAAAATAAATAAGTAAGAGTGCTCGAAGTTTGGATCTTTGTATCCTTTGTCATTTATGTTAGTGGTAGTTATTTTGTGATTTGTGCCAATCTGTTTAAGCCATTTCCAACTGATTTTTACAGTTTATTTACATGTTGTGCTGTTACACCACTGTCCTACATAAGAGAAAATTAACCCTGCCACATTCTTAATGTGCCTGTCCCAAGTTGGGTACTTCAGTGGTTGTTGTTGGTTGCTGTTTGTCATATTTGTTTTTTGTTTTGTCATAAATCAGGCCGTTGCTTTGACAAATATTGACAGAATCAAGTTACATTTTCATCCATCTGCATTTCAAAATGTGTTGAACAGAAACAAAAAGATCTTGGAAATGTTCAACTCTCCTATGACATTGTGCCATAGAAATTTCAAAACTCATTTCTTGTTTGCAAATTATATTTCAGAATACTCAATATATTATCTTGAAATTAAGTATTTTCTAACTTATTTATCTTAACCAAACACTCATGTTTAATAATTTAATAACATCTGTCAATTCATGTATACAGCTGTGTAGGTCAAATTGGTTTTTCAATATAAAATTTCAGGTAAAATACTATAGTCGACTCTCGTTATCTTGAAGTCAGAGAAATATTTCGAGAAACCCGTAGTAGACTCAAACGAATACCGGAAGTTTGACAGACAAAGGGAAACAACTCTTGCTTAGTTTGGTAAGGCTAAAAAAATCCATATATATCATGTATATGGGTCAGGATCGATATTCTGGTCGGAGATCAATGTAATTATGTAAGTTATTGTCTTTTATTATTAAAATAAAAATATGTTGTTTTTGTTTGTCTCTTTGTTATCTCTTTGTACAGTAACAATTTTCCAGTGGTTTTCTGCTGTGAGAAGAATTTTTGACATTACTTCAAAGGCATGTTGAAAGAAAACAACACAAACTTACTAGTCCGAATTAAATTTTACTGGGGCATCCGACCAGTAAGCTGGTCCTCGACTGACTACTACACTTTGTTCATAGACAGCCGGTACGGCCCAATGTGGGAGGCAGAACTCTACCCTCGGGATTTTAACGAGATTTGACGTTTCCTTGTTACATGGCAACGCATCCGTGTAAATGGCACCATTGAACATTCTGCTCTCCTTGTGACGCAATAACATAAGCATTGTGACATTTAAAAAAATCGGGAAATGTACGAATGTGAAAGTTGTGTATTTCTCCATGTTAAGTACGCGTAATTTTATTGGACGAATATGTATCTGTATGTATTCTTCACCTCTAAAATAGGAGATTAAAAACAAGTCTCTTGACTAATCAGATTCTACAACAGAACGGCTCTGACCGGCTGTCTATGAACAAAGTGTAGTAGTCAGTCGAGGACAAGCTTATCCGACCAGTGGCTAACAGTGCAGACTGACATAGCAAAAATATTTTAATTTTTACTGGCTGGGAACTATACAATGATGTATTTATTTACCTTAAAAGAAAAAATTCTTTAATTAGCTTTTTAAGATTTTTTAAAATACAGATGTCCCACTTTTAGGCAATTATGTCTTTTTACTGAACCTAACTGAGACTAACCCTATCATTGGACCACATTTTTTGCATCTTAGACATAGCAGATATATATGTACCAATCTAATAAAGATTGCCTTACCTACTGGTTTGATATGAGCCAGATGGCACTCTATAGCTTGGAATTGCAAGGTACCAGTATATAAAGATAGACTGCCTTACCTACTGGTTTGATATGAGCCAGATGGCACTCTATAGCTTGGAATGGTAAGGTACCAGTATATAAAGATAAAGATTGCCTTACTTACTGGTTTGATATGAGCCAGATGACACTCTATAGCTTGGAATGGCAAGGTACCAGTATATAAAGATAAAGATTGCCTTACCTACTGGTTTGATATGAGCCAGATGGCACTCTATAGCTTGGAATGGTAAGGTACCAGTATATAAAGATAAAGATTGCCTTACCTACTGGTTTGATATGAGCCAGATGACACTCTATAGCTTGGAATGGCAAGGTACCAGTATATAAAGATAAAGATTGCCTTACCTACTGGTTTGATATGAGCCAGATGACACTCTATAGCTTGGAATGGCAAGGTACCAGTATATAAAGATAAAGATTGCCTTACTTACTGGTTTGATATGAGCCAGATGGCACTCCATAGCTTGTAATGGAAAGGTACCAGTATATAAAGATAAAGATTGCCTTACCTACTGGTTTGATATGAGCCAGATGACACTCCATAGCTTGGAATGGCAAGGTACCAGTATATAAAGATAAAGATTGCCCGTACCAACAAGTTTGATATGAGCCAGATGGCACTCTATAGCTTGGAATTGCAAGGTACCAGTATATAAAGATAAAGATTGCCTTACCTACAGGTTTGATTTGAGCCAGATGACACTCTATAGCTTGGAATGGCAAGGTACCAGTATATAAAGATAAAGATTGCCTTACCTACTGGTTTGAAATGAGCCAGATGACACTCTATAGCTTGGAATGGCAAGGTACCAGTATATAAAGATAAAGATTGCCTTACCTACAGGTTTGATATGAGCCAGATGGCACTCTATAGCTTGGAATGGCAAGGTACCAGTATATAAAGATAAAGATTGCCTTACCTACTGGTTTGATATGAGCCAGATGGCATTCTATAGCTTGGAATGGCAAGGTACCAGTATATAAAGATAAAGATTGCCTTACCTAATGGTTTGATATGAGCCAGATGACACTCTATAGCTTGGAATGGTAAGGTACCAGTATATAAAGATAAAGATTGCCTTACCTACTGGTTTGATATGAGCCAGATGACACTCTATAGCTTGGAATGGCAAGGTACCAGTATATAAAGATAAAGATTGCCTTACCTACTGGTTTGATATGAGCCAGATGGCACTCTATAGCTTGGAATGGCAAGGTACCAGTATATAAAGATAAAGATTGTCTTACCTACTGGTTTGATATGAGCCAGATGGCACTCTATAGCTTGTAATGGCAAGGTACCAGTATATAAAGATAAAGATTGCCTTACCTACTGGTTTGATATGAGCCAGATGGCACTCTATAGCATGAAATGGCAAAGTACCTTCGTATATAAAGATAAAGATTGCCTTACCTACTGGTTTGACATGAGCCAGATGGCACTCTATAGCTTGGAATGGCAAGGTCTCAAATTCAGATCTGAAAGAACAAAATCTTATAATCTTTTCTAAAAGCTGTGGACTGCTATCCTAATTTAAGGTAATATGTGTGCATGTGGTTGTTGAATTAGTATTCTGGAGGTGTGTCTCTCTGGAGGTGTGCCTAGATTGGCAGAAGTTATAAAATACAGATAATGCATTTTTGTAAACATTGTATAGGAACATTGTTTAGCAAAACAAATCGTGCATATTCCAGATTAACAAAGCAAATAAACATGTATTAATAATTGATATTTCAATATTGAATTTCAGAGTAATATATGCATAATAAAACGAACATGAATTAATGACAGTTGATCGGAACTGAAATACACATAGTTAATTTCCGGCATTTGATGTCTTATCCTGAGACGTGAAAAGTCAGTAATTCTTTATCTCATTTAAGCCAATAGCTGTTGCTGTATCTCAGCCGCATCATAAAGCAACCAATCAGAATCTATATGCGATTAGTAATTATTTCAAGATGGCGTGAATATCGACTGAAACTAATAGCTCTGCACCGTGAATTTCTCAGGTTTTAGAAAATTTAGATTTCTTTTCATTTTCTTTGATCTTTTCCCGGAAGAGAATACAAAAGATTACAGACGTCTTTTATTATAGGATTAAATGCCTTTTAAAAAGAATTTATTGGTGTATAAACTGGGCCAATTCACTCACAAACAAATAAAAGTTAACTGGACCAATTCACTCACAAACAAATAAAAGTCCAAAGTGACTTGGTCCAGTTTATATACCAACAAATTCCTTTAACAAGAGTGCACACGCTGAAATGTCTCGTCTTCTTTACTGACCATTGATTTTATGTTGATAGTCCTAAATATAAAGCTTTACCTAAAGTATCACATAAACTTAACATGATCCAAGAAAATGAGGTCAAGGTCAGATAAACCAAACCGGAAATACATGTACACCTTACAATGTTTCAATACACCAAATTTAGTTAACCTATTGCTTATAGTTTCTAAGAAGCAGACTTAAACAGGAAAACTAAACATTGACCAATGAACCATGAAAATAAGGTCAAGGTCAGATGAATCATGCCAGACAGTTATGTACACCTTACAATCAATCTATGCATTAAATATAATTGACCTATTACTTATAGTATCTAAAAAACAAACTTAACCATGAAAACTTAACATTGACCAATGAACCATGAAAATGAGGTCAAGGTCAGATGATACCTGCCAGACAGACATATACACCTTACAATCATTCTATACAAAAAATATAGTTGACCTATTGGTCAAAGTTTAAGAAAACAGACCAAAACACAAAAATAAACACTGAGCAATGAACTGGGAAAATGAGGTCAAGGTCAAATAAAACCTGCCAGACCCACATGTACATTGTAAAATATTTCCATACACCAAATATAGTTGATCTCTAGAAATAGTATTAGAAAAAAGACCAAAACACAAAACTTAACTTTAACCACTGAACCATGAAAATGAGGTCAAGGTCAGATGACACCTGCCAGTTGGACATGTACACCTTACAATCATTACATACACCAAATATAGAAGACCTATTGCTTATAGTATCTGATATATGGGCTTGACCACGAAAACTTAACCTTGTTCACTGATCCATGAAATGAGGTCGAGGTCAGATGAAAACTGTCTGACGGGCATGAGGACCTTGCAAAGGCACACATATTAAATATAGTAATCATATTACTTATAATAAGAGAGAAATTAACATTACAAAAATCTTTTAACTTTTTTTTCAAGTAGTCACTGAACCATAAAAATGAGGTCAAGGACAATGGACATGTGAAAGACGGAAACTTCATAACATAAGGCATCTATATACAAAGTATGAAGCATCCCAGTCTTCCACCTTGGAAAATATAAAGCTTTTAAGAAGTTAGCTAACGCTGCCGCCGGATCACTATCCCTATGTCGAGCTTTCTGTGACAAAAGTCGCAAGCTCGACAAAAATGTGTTTAATCCTTATAATTCTCTTAAATTGGAGATAAGGAATTTAATTTCCATCACCCATAAATTGTATATTTGTGTCATTGAATTGGCCTGGCGCATGGATAATTTTTTGGGTTAACGCAGTAAAATGTACTCCATGAAATTTACTATCTGATAAAAAATAAACTACAAAAATATCTCATTATCATTCAAATGAATGTTTTGTGTTTATTGTTTAATTTAATTATGAATGAAAAGTGAAAATAAATATTTTGAAACGTCAAGCCGGTTTGCGTTATCATCGCTGCCATCTTGTTTACATTGGTTACGAAAAGTAGTACCGTCAATGCCGTCTGTCGAAAAATATATAACTTCCAGAACCACTACCTGAAGTCCTTTCGACCAGTCATATAAATGTATTCCCTAATATGCAAATCAATCAGAATTATATACAATATATTTTCAACTTAAGGAATAACTAGGTATTTGATATGACAATCTTTTTTTCAAATATGGCAGCACTTCTAATCTATGCTCTTATCATCCGACTAGTGGCTAACACGCAGACTTACATAATAAAAATATTTTAATTTTAATGGCTGGGAACTACCGGTATATAACACAGGCACTCGTCTCAGAAAAAAAATTCCTATATATCTTTATATAACACTTTAAATAAATCAAATATAAACGGTAATAACTGTCCTTTTACTAGATTTAGATATTTCAGTTTTACACAGGAAACTTTACACTAAAATTTACGACAATTTTTTTTTCTGAGACGAGTGCCTGTGGTATATAATGATGTATTTATTTACCTTACAAGAACAAATTCTTTATTTACCTTTTTTGATTTTAAATACAGCTGTCCCACTTTTTAATAGGCAATTATTTCTTTTAACTGAACCCTTCAACTAAGCCTAACCCTATCATTGGACCACATATTCTGCATCTTAGACTTAGCCGATATATATGTACCAATCTAATAAAGATTGCCTTACCTACAGGTTTAATATGAGCCAGATGGCACTCTATAGCTTGGAATGGCAAGGTCTCAAATTCAGATCTGAAAGAACAAAAATCTTATAATCTTATGGTATCTGCACTAAATTAAGTGGATTTCCCGGGGGCACAAGGGTCACGTGCCCCCTCCCCCCAGTAGGGTTCACAAAAAAAATTTCGAACATAATTTTATTGCTACTGAATCGGCTTATCTGGATTCAAAATAAAGTCCCAGCTTGATTTAATTTCCTAAACTGGCTGTTAATTAACTCCAGCTGCAACATGCATGATTTATGACAACTTATCGATGGGTGTGTAAATATTGACACATATGTATAATATCTATATCCAAATGCATTTTATGTAAATTACATGTAAATGCTGATTGGAATACGAATATTTTTATTGGTTTCTAATACAATATTACATGATTAAGATTAACAAGTGAAATCTTTTAGAAAAAAATTACCAACAAAAATCGGTCTTTAAAGAAGAGGTACAAATAGATGTTTAGTGTCAAGAATGTTAGTATCGATATGAGATACGTTTTAACAAACACTCACATTGTATACAGTTTCTGGGGAATATATATTTCGGACTTTATTATACATACGACCTTTTTAATAACAGACAGGAACATTTTTTTTTAAAACTGAATGTCAAGTTTTTTTTCCTAATTTTTGATGGAAACCAACAATTAGTTTTAAAAAAACCTTCCCATCCACAAATCATAATATATATATATATATGATCATTAAACAAGAATGAGTCCATAGTACACAGATGCCCCACTCACACTATCATTTTCTATGTTCAGTGGACTGTGAAATTGGGGTCAAAACTCTAATTTGGCATTAAAAATTAGAAAGATCATATCATAGGGAACATGTGTACTAAGTTTCAAGTTGATTGGACTTCAGCTTCATCAAAACCTACCTTGACCAAAAACTTTAACCTGAAGCGGGACAGACGGACGGACGAACAAATGGATGCACAGACCGAAAAACATAATGCCCCTAGGTGGGGCATAAAAAATGCTATTGTATTTTTGGAAGACCCACTTTTTAACATAATACAGTGACATATGTATATTTTTCTTATTTCAATTCCCATGTATGAGGGTATGAATGAGTTACCGTGAGTGAGGGTATATGAATGGTTTACCATGTACGAGGGTAAGAATGAGTTACCGTGAGTGAGGGTATATGAATGGGGTTTACATATTAGAATAATGGTCAAAATGTAAAGATTAGAAAAAAAATTAACCCCAAAAATATAAAAAAACCATTAAAGGTGTGACGAAATATAAAGAATAGAGAACAATTGGCAGAAAATCAAAGAGTAAAAAGAAATGGTGCAACAAAATGAAAAGATATATTAATGAAAACCTGACACCCCCCCCCCCAAAAAAAAAAAACACCATCCCCAACACACGCAACCACCTCCACCACACACATTCACATATATACATATCTAAACAAATGTTTAATTTTGGTTTCATGGTGCCCCCGCAGACATCGAGGTTCTGGATCCATCCCTGAAATTACTAAAATTAGTATGTCTGAAGCTGTCAAACTGAATAATAGACCCCCTTAACATCAAATTATCTACAGTTTGAATTAGAGCTGATAGACTTTTCTATAATATGTCCCAAAAGTAGTACACTACACTGTAACAATGTTATTGAGATAGAGAAGGTACGATTTTTTAATTTCATTTATTGTCTAAAAGAAATGCACTACAAAGTAACTGTGTTCTCAGGTCATCAGGAGCATTACTGTTGAATATTTGCAATATTCACCGATCTAAGTATTTTAGGTATTTCAAAGTTAAACAAATAAATATGAACCACTTAGCTAGTCAAAACTATTTACCTCATTCTTCGAACCTTGTTGCAGGGGAGATAACCACTGTCTCCATAATCAACATACAACAGATCTAAAGTATCGCCCTCTACTCCCATCACCTTTGCTCTGTACCAAGAAGTATCGTTTTCAAATGGTGCTGCTACCAGATCCCTGTTGCTGGATTTGATACATCGTAACCCTAGAAGATAAATATTATTAAACATACGGTAATTTCAGAAATTATTGCATGCATTTATTATTGTTATTTTTGAAATTTATGTTTTCAGGACAAGGTATACAGATATTAGAAAACCGACATAAAGGAGTAAGTTTGGCCCCGATTATTAAGTTCAATGTTTTAGGATAAAAATGGTTTTAGTTGATGAAAAGGCATGTAAGAAATTTAAACAGAATTATTTTTGTCAAAGGTTTATTTTGAAACGTTGATTTTTACATCACAAATAGGTCCAAAATAGAGATTTTTGCGAATTTTGACAAAATCATACTGATTTCAACCATATTAAGGCATAGGAAACATAGAGCCATGGCGTCGACCAACTAAATATTTAAGTCAGATATGTAAAATGTCAGAACAAAGATTATGTTAAAAGATTTTTTTTGTCGACGCCTGTGCTCTTTGTTTCCTGTCCAAAAAATCAATGAAAATTTATCCTTTTTCATTGAATTTTCGTGGAAAATCAAAATGAGTACTACTGTGACGTCATGAATAGAACGCAAGGACGTAAATTTTCAACAAAAAGAAACATTTTCTATCTGGTCATAGTATTAGCTATGATTCATTGAGATATTGGTCAATTAATCCTAATTCTAAATTTTAGCTAGAAATAGGGGCCATTTTAGGGCTTTATCTTTTCCTTTTTAGCCATATTGTCAAAATAATAAAACATTACACCATATATTAACTACAGAGGAAGATAGAGGTGGTATAAAATGTTGTAATTGTACCGAAAAAGGAGATAGAGGCAGCAAGCAGAATGGTCCTGTACAATTTGTAACATTTCTGAAGTATAAAATGAAGTGACTCTATCCTTAGACCCCATGTAATGAAATTATGGTGAGTCCATCATGTACAAACCTATGGCATTTCAAAAGGTATAAAATTTTGTGATTCTAACCACTAGGTTAGATAATTGTACTGACATAGAAGATAGAGGCTGAAAGCAGAACATTCATGTACAAACCATTTTTGAGGTATAAAATGAAGCGATTTTATCCCTAACCCTGTGTATTCCTACTAAACGACACCATTGTTAGTTCACCATGTACAAACCTGTGACATTTCTGAGGTATAAAATGAAGTGATTCTATCCTCTAGGTTATCTAGTTCCACTGACATAGAAGATAGAGTCTGGACCCAGAATAGTCCTGTACAAACCTGTGACATTTCTGAGGTATAAATGAAGTGATTCTATCAACTAAGTTATCTAGTTCCACCGACATAGAAGACAGAATCTGGACCCAGAACAGTCCTGTACAAACTTGTGACATTTTTGAGGTATAAAATGAAGTGATTCTATCCACTAGGTTATCTAGTTCCACTGACATAGAAGAAAGAGGCTGGACCCAGAACGGTCATGTACAAACCTGAGACATTTCTGAGGTATAAAATGAAGTGATTCTATCCACTAGGTTATCTAGTTCCACCGACATAGAAGATAGAATCTGGACCCAGAACAGTCCTGGGTTAGCCACAGCTGACACATAAACTTCAACATAGTCCCTGCCTTCAGGCCATCCTCTTACTGCTGGATGGACCTGTAGAGATTCAGTGTGCTCTGGTCCTCCATTCGCTTGATCTGTAAATACAAAAGGTATATAAGTAACAAAACTTTTAATTTTTTCACTGATTAAAACTGATTTTAAACTGTTATAATCAGTTCTTATGTTCTAATTTTTTTATATTTATATATAATATATGGCCTTCCAAATACTGTTTCGATTCTTAACATCACTGAAGAGACATTAATTGTTGAAATCCGGATATGGTGTACTAATTTTTGCCCCTTTTGTTTGCGGTATACGATCTTTTCTGCAAGTTTATTGTTTTCTGTTTGGTATTAAATTAATAGTTAAGATCCATTTTGTTATATCTGGTGATCTGTTTATCTGGCAATCGCCAATGGCAGTCAGCAGGGTTTAAGAACATTCGTTGTTCGACCTGCTAGTCAAATGCGTTTTGCATGCACAAGTATAAAAATTCTGGTTTTTCAATATAGACTTGTATATATATGTCTATACAACTAAGACCCTTTGAAATACTGGGAGCGAGAAAACTTCTAATTTGTCAACCTTGCCCACTCTATAGTATGAAAAAAAGCTCTATTATTTGTTGTATCAATGACATCCCTATACAAACCGTAGATGCAATGTCTTTATATTCAACATTTCTACAAGGTAACAGAGGTCAACATTGAGTAGACACGGGTGAACAAAGCACAATGGACATCTAGAAAAAGATACATCAATAGGATGTTAGTCCATGAGGGTAGCAAGTACTTCTGTATTGGCATGAAAAATACAGGTTTAGCTGCTGTCAAAAAAAATTTGGAAATCATTTTGAAATTAGGGAAAAAATTTCCCTCATGCACAACCCTGATTCCTTTTTTGTTTGGATTTGGTTCTTTTTTGTTTTATCAACTCTTCAACATTTGAAGAAAGTTTTGGATTTTTATATATTTTGGCAAAGAGCATCACTAAAGAGGTGTAACACCACTAATTTGGGCCCGGCCAGAAAGCACATACCAGAAAGTAGTACATATTTAACACATAATAGTTCCTACACATGGATGTAACTTTCAAAATATGTAGAATATTTAGGTAATTTTGGTATCAAATGAAAGCTGAATGACTGGTGATTATTGTAGAACACTTTTTGACTTATAATTTTGAATAATAAAAAAAATTGCATGAAATTTAAAAAAGAGGGTACATTTTGCCTGTTTATTGTCAGATCTGAAGTACCTGTTTCGGTACATCCGAAGTTCCAGGAACCAGTTCTTTCTTATATGCCATTAAAGGTATGTTGATTTTTTCAGTACAAGGCACCATAAAGTGTTGCTTTGACATGCAATGATTGTCACTTTATTTGAACTTAAAACAAAAGAGCTGTGCCTGTTTGAAATTGAGGAATTTAACATAGACAGCAATGGGGCCATGAGTTAGTGGTGTACTTCCAAGAAACATTAATTGCTCACTTGCCCATCTGTTGCAGTTAAATTGGCACCTTTAACTCAATTAACCTCTAGATAAGGGTTTTTTTTCCAGAGTATATTGAATTGATTTTTACCACTAATATCCCTTTATTTTTTTCGTTTATTAATTTAACTAAGTTTCAAGTTGATGAGACCACAACTTCATGGTAAATTAACTTAACTTAAAACTTAAACTTGATACAGGAAGGACATAAAAACATACGGTTCCCATTCTATCATAGTATGAGCATAAAAATAGCATGTTTCAAATTCAATGTTGCTAAAATAACAACTTTGAATGAACCAAATCAGAAATTCAACTTCCATTTTCAATTTACAACTGAATCTACTGAATATTAAAATAACCAGTATTACCATGGTTATTAGAAGAAATGTCTGTTCTTCCTTCAAGCTGCTTGTCTTGCACATGTGGTTTTGGCTTCTGTCTTTGTTCTCTGTTGGCCTCCATCACAGCTTTCTTTGCTCGGAATAATTCCTCATCATCTATCTTCTCTTGAATCATAGACTGGAATATAGAGCTTTTGTATTACCATTGTTTATCTCCCTTCATCTGAACATTGACACAATTTGCAAGAATTTATAAAGAGTAAGAATAAATCTGGAAAGTTGCCTGTGCTTTAGGGGGAGGGTTGTCACTTTCTAACACGTTTAACCCTGCCACATTCTATATGTGCCTTTCCAAAGTCAGGAACCTGTAATTCAGTGGTTATTGTACATAAATCAGGTCATTAGTTTTCTTGTTGAATTGTTTTACATTTGTCATTTTTGGGCCTTTTTTATCTTACTAATAATAATGCGGTATGGGTTTTGATCATTGTTGAAGGCAGTACAGTGACCTATACATGCTTAAGTTGTTAACACCTACATCATAATTTGGTCTCAAGTGGAAAGTTGTATCATTAGCAATTATACCACATCTTCTTATTTTTATATCTATAATACACTTATATCTTTTTTCTGGTGTAATGCCATCTTAATTGGAATAAGGGTAATTAAGACATTGCCATTTATTTAATGAATTTGCTTATAATTCAATATGGTTTGGCAAGCTCTATATGTATAATTAAGTTAAATTGTTGTTGTTGGTTTGCTGGCTAACTTATATTTACTCCAATATCTCCTTTGTTGATAACATTGAACTGTAGTACAGCTCTGTCTTATCTTTAGTACCAGTAATAGGTCACTAGTTTTCTGATTCCCTGTTTCCCTAACTTTCCTCACCTTAGCCAGCTCTATGTTTTCTTTGGTACCAGTAATTGTGACAGTTCTCTCTGAATCTCTATAATCATCACTTGCTCTGTCAACATAAACTTTTGCTTTAGAAGTTCTAGACATCTGACGAATAGTGTCCCCATTTCTTCCTGTTAAAAAATTATCACACATTTATTGTTCATTTTTCTATATTTAAAATAAATTATTTTCATTCAAGAATTTTGAATATTAAACTTAATACACTGCATCCGGATTGCGAACAGTAAAATTTTATTACATAATCTGTAAGATGAAACCTTGAATTTTACAGGAAAATTACTCCCACTGCTGGAAAAAATCTGTGAAGAAAGTATCAGTTCATTATGTAGAGCCTTAATTATAGAATTTTTTCAACAGATATAGAATTTACAGCTAAATGATTGCATCAAAGGCATAAACCTTGCTATTTAAAAGAAGAAAAAGGCTCATTTTTTCAAATTTTATTAATAATAAGATATAATGTAAACCTATATGTTTAAAATGTTGGTAAAACTACAAAATCACAATTTGTGACAAAACTTCAAATTTGCTACTTAAAGAAGTGACTTTTAAATCACTTATTTCAGTAATTCCCCTGACTGTTAATACACTGTATCTTTTCTATAAGACGGATGAGGAATGCTGCATTTATACATTCAAACTCCTATTAACAGATCCTTTATTTACTGTAAATTCAGAAATTATTGCGTGCATTTATTATTGCGATTTTGTTATTTTAGACTAAAATGCGATTTTAATTTTTGCGATATTGAGAAAAATCCTGTTTAATGTATATAAAAAATTTCAAAATGCGAGTTTGAATTATTGCGATTATTACCCTGTCGCATTTTTCGCAATAATAAAAACATCGCAATAATTTCTGAATTTACAGTACTCACTCGAGAAATTTCCAAGGAATTACCATTTCTTTTTCTACAGTAACAATTACTATCAAATTTTATTTACCAATAATTCTGCTAAGACATTTTAGAGGGACGACCATTTCTTCAGTAACAATAACTATCAAGTTTTATATACCTATAATTCTGCCAAGACATTTCCCAGGAACCACCATTTCTTCAGTAACAATAACAGGAAGTTCTGCAATAATCTTTCTGATCATATTTTCTGCCATCTGAGCAGCTTCAGGTGTTCCTCTGATAACAACTCCTCTTTCTTCCTGAGAATCTCTTTTGTTATCTGTAAAATTAACTCTTGCTCCAGATTTCTGTTGAATCTAGGAATACAAATTGGCAATTATTTAATTCATATATATATAAGAAGATGCGGTATGCGTGCCAATGAGACAACTCTCTATCCAAGTCACTATTTGTAAAAAATTATGAGTCAAGGTACGGCCTGCAACACGGAGCCTCAGCTCGCACTGAACAGCAAGCTATAAAGGGCCCCAAAATGATTAGTGTAAAACAATTCAAACAGAGAACCAACGGTCTTATCTTTATAATTAACGAGAAACACTTATAAACCACATCAACAAACGACAACCAATGAACAACAGGCTGCTGACTTAGGACATGTGCATAAAAATGCAGCGGGTTTAGAAGTTTTAACAGGTGCCACCCATCACCCTAACCTGAGACAGCAGTGTAACAGTACAACATAAAAAGACACACTATAAAATATAACAGACATATCAACAAAAGTGCATATATTTGAAAAAGACAGCAACCAACCAAACCACAACAAAAGGCATCCAGAGGTCAACATACCTTTTTAATCGGCAGACCCTCTTTAACTAAAGAATTTATTATTACAAAATGTATTATCAGTATAATCAGAATCCATTTGCAATTAAATTAGAATCATTAAATGTTAGCATATAAAGTGACATATCAATTTGCTCTTAATGAAATCTACATTTTTGTCACTGTTCAACGCCATATGAGTATTAGCAATTTTAATATGAAATATTGAAACCTTGTGAACTTTAATTGCTTTGTTTATCAGTAAACATTATTTGTTTCTATCAGTACACAAAAAATATGCAAGCACTATGTCTTTTGACACCATGAATTAATTTGGAATAGCAAATTACAGCAAAATGAAATACTATTAAAATCTGAACAAAAAAACACATTTTCTGGTTAATTAGTTAGTTTAAATAAATAAGGTAATATGTATATGTATAATGTTTATAATCTATACCTCTTTTATCATAGCACCCTGTCTGCCAATGACAGCTCCTACAGCTTTCGGTGGAACTTTTACATCAATAACTGTTTGTCTAGAAGTGGCCATCTTTTGGGAAGTTTCTTCCTCTTCATCATCTTCTTTAATGAGTTAAAAAAAAGATTACTTTTTGGGTAAAGTACTAAAGAATTCACTAAAAGAATGGGTTATAATTAATACAAAGCTTGTTGAATCACAAGATCCCCCCAAAAAAAGAGGAAAGATGCCATGGGGTGAAGATAAACTGTTGACACATACATATGTCTTTCCTTATATATATATAATTTTGATAGGAAAATGTAAATGTTGAAATTATAAATAGTAATACTTTAACATGCAAATATTAAAAGTTAATGAACCATGACTGAAGGTACAGGGTTAAACAATTTCCATGGAAATCAGATATGCCAATGTAAATACAACTGCATACCAAATATCATTGACTTACCATTAGCGGTTACCTTTAAACTGACCTAATCACAAACTGTAACATGTATAAACTATGCAAAAGTGTTAAAGTCAATAGACCATGATGGAGGGGGCAGTGTCAAATAATCTCCATGGAAATGAGATGTTCCATATTGCTAGTACGACTCTATCAAAGTATCATTGATGTGCCATTAGTGGTTCCTTTAAAACTTGACCTTTTCACAAATTTTAACAAATTGTTGAGGCTGTCGATGTTAGAAATAGCATTCTAAATTCAAGGCGAGACAAAAACAGAAAAATTAAAAATAGAAAATAAAAATTTTGCTTAAGACATTATCTGTTTATCTTTTCATAAAAAGCTTTTGCCAAATCAAAGTTTCATGAAATTCTATGCAGGTATGACAAAGTTATTGATGTCTAAAAACAACTTTGACAGTACCATGTATGTAAATGTCAATTACAAGTTACAACAAAACCCTTTAGTCAGTATAACTAATCTGTATCTCAAGGAGCAATTAAATCTGATTCGGATGAGAAAATGAGAAGAAAAAAAATTCTGAATTTGGATCTGGATACTCTACAACTTTTGATCATTAAAAAGCTTTTCAGTCCAAGTTTCTTAAATTTCCATGAAGGTTTGAGAAAAATTTAACCACAAACTACTGTCAATGCAATGTGAGATCCCTATGCCCTGCTTCGTGACAAAATGTTACAGACTCAACGAATATGGGTAATAATTGTCTTTCAAGGCAGATTACATGGACTTATTTATAATTCTAATTTTGCTGGACATTTTTACAATGTAAAATTTCTCTCTATCTATAATATATTTCAATATAACCATCAACTACAAAATTTCAAATAAATTGTTAATTCAGGTGCAATATTTAATATTATCATACCATCATCTGCACCTCGTAATAACCAGTAACCTAGTAATAATGTAATAGGTGCACCAATCAGTAGCAGTAGTTTATTTCTTGTTGTCAATTCCATTTTCAGTAGTCATTTGAAACTAATCCCATCTTTTTTCTGTAAAGAAAATTAAAAATAATTTAAAGGCGGCTCTACTTTTAATAGTACTGTTATAGATCAATGGAAAAAATGTTGCTTTGAATACATAACAATTTCTTTCAATTTGTTAACCATAACATTCAAAGTTCAACAACTATGACGGATATTTTTGTTGAAATATTTATTTTAATTCATTCTTAAACTGTGTGGTCTTATAGTAACATCTATACAACACAATATAAAATGAAATGAAAATAGGCCTTTATCCTTCCATATTTGTTTTATTTGTAACCATCAAATATGCCTACATACATGACATATATAAAGAAAATATAACATTTATTGTATGAGCTTGAAGGAATAAAGCATGGCTTGCCTTTCCATAGGTTCTTAGTGAATATTTGTTTATGTCTTGCAACTTATTTTTTCAAATTTAAATATGTACTTTTACCCTGTCAATTGTATCTATTTAACATAGAAATTGACACTGACTTGATGCACATAGCAAAGAGGACCCCAAAATGAACTATTATGTAAAATGTGATTTGATAATTAATATACATGATACAATTATAGTATAATCCCTGGACAAATACGGGAGATATATCTGTAAATTTATTAATTAAAAAGTAATACCTCTGACTGGAGTACTTCACTTTGATAGAAAAGATGTGTTTCATACAATTTGTATTGATGTAATGATGAGTTGTGCAAAAGACAACATCACGTGTACAAAGGCATTACATAGACAATTGGTTACTTTAGTTACATAGTTCATGAATAGAGCTGCAAATTATTCACATTCTCATTGGAATATTCAACTATAGTGTAGTGTACTACTTTTGAAATAAATTATATCAAAATTATAGAAAAGTTTATCTGCCCTGACTCAAAATATGGTCAATTTTATGTTAAGGGGGGGTCTATAATTCAGTTTTAAACATCTTCAGACATACTAAATTTTTACCAGTTTCAACTGGACCAAATCTCAATATCATAATGAATCATAGCTAAAACAATGACTAGATAGACAATATGTCCTTTTAGTGTTTGTTTCATGATGTCACAAATGAAATATTTTCTGTAATGGAGAGGATATATATATACACTTTTTTAAAGTCAGGGTACTTCTAGAATAGAATAGAATAGAATAGAATATTTTTATTTCCCAAATTACAGGGCCCATAAAATCAGTTACAATTGATTGACATAATTGGTAATTACAACAATAAACATCACAGTGTATATTTATAAATTAGTCTATTAGCATTGGTCAGAATCAGAGCCAACAACAATAGATATATTGTGAATAAAAGAATAAAATTACATTATATGCATTCATTCTCAAATTATTTAGTTACTAGACTTAGCAGTCAAGGGTCTGTCCTTTGCAGATGTCTTTACTAATCATTCAAGTTTAATTTCTCGAACAATCAAAATCTCATTTGTCTGTTGTCTGGGCTCATTTACAAGCCTCCATGGGGCAATTTTTGAAGGCATTGCTCAATTACTTAAGATCTATGCGCAATTAGTTTCTTTGTTGAATTAATGAGACAGTGAACTCTAATAAAAAAAATATGAGCTAACCAGAGAAAAATTGTTAAAGGCATGTTTTTACATCTCAAAACTTGAGAATTTTAGGGATTGTAAAAAAAAAATACTTATACAAGTAAATTTTTGAGAAAATTAAGGAGAGATTATTCAAACCTTATAAGAAAAAATGAACATAACAAAATTTACTTATATAAGTATATTATTATTTACTTCTTCAAGTAAATAAAGATAACTTGTACAAGTAGCATGAGTAGTACCTCTGACTGTAGAAGGGGGGTCGGAGGGGTCCTGATCCCGAAATCCTGGGTTTAAAAACATGAAATCCCGAGGTCCTAAATTTAAAAAAAATTAAATCCCGACATCCCGAAATTCGAAAAAAGAAATCCCGTATCCTGAAAGGCTCAATCCCGAAATCCCGAGCTTAAAGACACCCGATCCCGACGTCCCAAAAAAGGTCCTGCCCCCCTTCACTGTACATTTGGTTATAAACACTGATAAATGTAGACAGATATATGTTTGTATGTTTATGTATAGCCAATGTTTATTGTTTTGATTACAATCCGGTAATTTTGGATTTTAAACCAATAAAATATCTTTTCTGATCTTATCAAATGAGGGTGTGGATGGGGTTTACAGTTTACAGAAAAGAGAAAAAAGCACAAAATGTGCAGAATACAGGGTACAAATATTTTTCTCTATTCTTTATATGTTTTGCCCTTTAAACTTTACTTTTGCACCTTATTGTCTATTTTGTAAACCCCATAGAAACCCTCCAACAGGGACGAGAAAATGCACAGCAAAATCCAGATCTATCAGTTTTTAGTTTCAAAACCTAAAATGCATTTGAATTTTATTTTTCTCGGTCATGCTATGCATTTACACTTTTCCAGATGCACAGGTTTGTCTGTACTCAGAGTAAATTTTGAGGTGAAGACCGAGCCATATTTTTTTATCCATAAAGTCCACATCATGGCACATGCACCTCATAATTTTTTGAGAAATCAGTAATGAATAATTATTTATACGGACTTCGTCCTCTTTGTCAGGTAACACCTGCCTCATATTAGTTTAATTATGATCTATTGGTGTTAGGTATAATATATTAAAAATAAATAAGCTTACGAAATACAAACAATTACCAGCAAAGCAGTCAAATTGAAACTGAAACTAGAGAAAGCATGGGACTTCCGGTTTTCAGCATGAATAAAGGGGGGAGTTCTTGAAAAAAAATGTAAACCTAAAATATTCGTTTGAACAGGTTAATACAACAACAATTAATTTAAGATAACAAGGATAGCTAAAACAAAACTTTTCAGCTTTTTCACTTCAAAAGATATTTGTCTTTCGAGTTAAAAATCACGGAAACTGAACCCGTTTTATTTTTCATTTTATTTTGAATTAACAAAATCGTTGTTGTGATTTTTACAAATGGCAAAACTCATTAGAGCATAAAATATTTATTCACTACGCTCATTTTCTTTGTTCCATATTTGTTTTGACGAGGCATGACTGCAACAAGTGAAAACGACGAATCATTTAGAGAGGCAGCGTGCAATGGTGATAAAGACTCATTAAATAAACTCTTGGAGACCTTCTCTATCGATGTCAATTCTCAGAATCCTGTAAACGGGTGGTCTGCGCTACACTGGGGGTGTAAACGTAACCACAAAAGTGTCGTAGAATTCCTATTACAAAAAGGTGCAAATAAAGACTTACTTACAGCTAAAGGGGAAAAACCTGTAGATTTAACAACAAGTGAGGACATATTCAACCTGCTTGGTGGTACTGGAAATCGCATAGCTATCTTAAATAAAAACGAGTCAAATTTTACACCAAATTATCTTGCCAATCCAGTTTTTCCATATACACAACCAGTTGCAGATCTAGGTAGTACAAATCTGAACGGAGTTCATACTCAACAAAAGAGTATAGAAGTGATAACTACAGCACCAACCATGCAAGGTTTAAATGAGAATGAACTTGTTCTGAAAATAAGAGTTGCTTATTTAGATGATCGAGATTTTATTGAGGTCGAAATGGATAAATCAAATCTGACATTTGAATCGCTAAAATCGGTCATGTGCAAAGAATTAGGAATTGAAAGGAGATTGATAAACAAGATCAGAAAATTGCCTAATACAATTTTAAGAAAAGACAAAGATGTTCAAAGATTGTGTGATTTTCAGGAACTTGAAGTAGTTCTGACAAATAATAAAGTGCCTCCAGCTGGTGCAGGGATGAGAGGATTTGCAGCTCCAATCAAAAATCAAGAAGTTCTTTACTGACAGTCAAGACCTTTACTAATTTTATATAAATGATGGATCTAATCTATTTTTAAAATGTACATGTACATGTATGGTCTTTCTATTTAATGTTTGTAATTTACACAAGAGGGTAAAATTATTATAATGAAATTATATGCATGATATGTTTTTGTAGTAAACAGGTTTACCTTTGGTTACAATTTATAATTTGCAAATATAGCAAGGCTTACAAATGGCTTACATGCATGACATGCTTAAGAAATCAAATAAAATTTAGAAATATTAAAATTCTTTTGAGTATAATTGTTAAATATGTTTTGTTTCCAATCTACTTTATAGCAAATTGTCTTATGGTGGTAGCATGCTTATGTTAAGGATATTGTACATGTAGGTTTGATGGTAGAGTCAAACCTTAATCTTTAAAATTGTGTTCAGCCAAGCATGTGCCATACAGGAATAAGAGCAAAGATTGGTCAACTTAGATATGAAAATGTGGTCTGTTGAATGACATAATAGAAAAGAAAGGATATGTGATATCCATGCATGACACAAAATCTGTATCTGAACAGCAAAAAACACAAAAAGCAGAGGAACAACACTTTTATTGCTGTTCTTCATTCCAGAGTCACATAGTCATAGTTGACCTATTGCACATCGAAGAAACAAAATTAAGCAGGAAAACTTAACATTGATCAATGAACCATGAAAATGAGGCCAAAGAATCTTCATTCCAGAGTCACAGTGAGCCCTTCAACACGACAAAAAAGTTCATTATTTTGTACATGATGTTTTTATGCAAATGTTTGATTCCTTGTGAACAAATAATTATGATCATTTATCATCACTGTATCATGACTACAGTTTGCCTTTCTATGTTTAAACAAGAGTGCACACGCTGAAATGTCTCGCCTTCTTTACTATTTTATGTTGATAGTCCTAAATATAAAGCTTTACTACAACTATCACATCAATTTAACATGATCCAAGAAAATGATGTCAAGGTCAGATAAACCAAACTGGAAATACATGTACACCTTACAATCATTCCATACACCAAATATGCTTTAAATATAGTTGACCTATTGCACATCGAAGAAACAAACTTAAGCAGGAAAACTTAACATTGATCAATGAACCATGAAAATAAGGCCAAGGTCAGATGAACCCTGCCAGACAGACATGTACACCTTACAATCATTACATGCTTTAAATATAGTTAACCTTTTGCATATAGTATCTAAGAAACAAACTAAACCAGGAAAACTTTTAAGATTGACCAATGAACAATGAAAATGAAGTCATGGTCAGATGATAATTGCCAGACAGACATATACACCTTACAATCATTCCATACACCAAATATAGTTGACCTATTGCTAATAGTGTTAGAAAAACAGACCAAAAACAAAATTTAACATTGAGCAATGAACAGTAAAATGAGGTCAAGGTCAAATAAAACATGCCAGACTGACATCATACCACATCTTCTTTTATATGTACATTGTGAACTATTTTCATACACCAAAATAGTTGACCTACAGTATTAGAACAACAGACCAAAACACAAAAACTTCACTTTAACCACTGAACCATGAAAATGAGGTCAAGGTCAGATGACACCTGCCAGATGGACATGTACACTTTACAATCATTCCATACACCAAATATAGTTGACCTATTGCATACAGTATTAGAAAAACAGACCAAAACACAAAAACATAACTATAACCACTGAACCATGAAAATGAGGTCAAGGTCAGATGACACCTGCCAGTTGGACACCTTACAATCATTCCATACAACAAATATAGTAGACCTATTGTTTATAGTATCTGAGATATGGACTTAACCATTAAAACTTAACCTTGCTCACTGATCCATGAAATGAGGTCAAGGTCAAGTGAAAACTGTCTGACGGGCATGAGGACCTTGCAAGGTACGCACATACCAAATATAGTTATCCTATTACTCATAATAAAAGAGAAATTAAGAATACTAAAATCTTAACTTTTTTCAAGTAGTCACTGTTCATTGATAATTTTCTATTTTTCTATGTATGTGTGCGATTTTGTCCCATGTACATTTACTCCATATCTTTTCATTTTCTACTGAACCATGAAAATGAGGCCAAGGACAATGGACATATGACAGACGGAAACTTCATTATATAAGGCATCTATATACAAAGTATGAAGGATCCAGGTCTTCTACCTTCTGAAATATTAAGCTTTCAAGAGGTTAGCTAACGTCGCTGCTGTCGCATCACTATCACTATGTCGAGCTTTTTGCGACAGAAGTCGCAGGCTCAACAAAAAACCAGGACAAAGTGTTCAGATTCATGAATATATTTTAACATTTAAATTCAAGAGTTAACTGCCTTGGCTGTCTTGTGGTAGCATGCTCCTGTGGGATGTCGTGAGTTCAAGCACTTTGTTATAAAGGTCAAGGACAATCTTTACATTTAAGCAATCATAATTTCGTAAGTTTTACAGAAATACAATGCGATACTATAAAGGTTAAGACTGAAAGATCTTTTGAAATGTTATCTACTGTGAAACAAATCCAGGGTAAATGGCCTTGGCCATCTCTGAAGTATCTCATCAACGTTCCTAATAAACATGAACTCTCACACTAAAAAAAATATGTTAGATAGACAACTTTTTACACTGTACTGTGTCCCATAGGTAAATCATCCTTTATAATAATAACTTATATATGATTGAATCTGAGAACTGAACTGAAGACACGTAAAACTTCATATAATAATGAAACATACACTGTGGGTTAGAGAGACCTACATTTGATAGGGAGGTTCGATCACTCCTTTAGTTTCATTGCTACATGTTATATGAATATGAGCCTCTTAATGGACAACATGGAACAATAAAATGCTCCGCTGGGAACAGCTTGATACGACCGCAGAGGTTGAACCCTGAACAGTTGGGGCAAGTATGGACACAACATTCAAGCTTGATACAGCACTGAATTTGGATTGTGATTAAATATTTGACACAGCATAGGTTTCTGACACAGAATGAATGTGGTCTAAGAACTTGAACATTTTTAATTTACCTATTCAAACCATATCATTATTATTTGCTTTATATATAAATCAGAAATAACCAATTTAAAATGGAATATTTTAAAGAAAAAATGAAAAAATCCCTCCCCAAATTTTTTGAACCCCCTTTTGATTCATTACCCCCAAACTCAATCCCAGCCTTCCCTTTGTGGTATGGTACCTTGCAGTACAATTTCAGAGAGATCCATACACTTGAACACAAGTTATTGTCTGGAAACTAGAAAATGCTTGTTTTAGGCCCCTTTTTGGCCCCAAATTCCTGAACGTTTAGGGCAATTACCCCCAAACTCAAACCCAGCTTTCCCTTTGTGATATGGAACCTTGTAGTACAATTTCATAAAGATCCATACACTTACACACAAGTTATTGTCCTGAAACTAGAAAAATGCTTGTTTTTGCCCCTTTTTGGCCCCTAATTCCTAAAATTTTGAGGCAATTACCCCAAAATCAATCTCAGCCTTCCTTTGTGGTATGGTACCTTGCAGTACAATTTCAGAGAGATCCATACCCTTGAACACAAGTTATTAGATATAGGAAGATGTGGTGTGAGTGCCAATTAGACAACTCTCCATCCAAATAACAATTTATAAAAGTAAACCATTATAGGTCAATGTACGGCCTTCAACACGGAGCTTTGGCTCACACGAACAACAAGCTATAAAGGGCCCCAAAATTACTACTGTAAAACCATTCAAACGGAAAACCAACGGTCTAGTCTATATAAAAACGAGAAACGAGAAACACGTATAAATTACATAAACAAACGACAACTACTGTACATCAGATTCCTGACTTAGGACAGGTGCAAACATTTGCAGCGGATTAAACGTTTTAATGGGACCAAACCTTCTCCCTTTTTCTGAAACAATAGTATAACATCACAACATAGAAAACACACGATAAAATATCAATTGGAAGGCTTAACTCAATCAAAAACGTAAATTAACACACTATGAACAAATAAATTCGATCTGTGATACCTGAAAGTAAATACATAGTTAATAAAATATTAGGGATAAACATTCACGGCCAAAAGCAAACAAACAAGTCCAAACAAAGCCATGGCAAGACACCACCATGAAATATTTATCCCTTAGAAAATAATCAATATTGTCTGGAAACTAGAAAATGCTTATTTTGGCCCTTATTCCTAAACGCTTTAGGCAATTACCCCAAACTCAATTCCAGCTTTCCTTTGTGATATGAAACCTTGTAGTACAATTTCAGAAAGATCCATACACTTACACACAAGTTATTGTCATGAAACTAGAAAACTGCTTGATTTTTGCCCTTTTTGGCCCCTAATTCCTAAAATTTTGAGGCAATTACCCCAAAATCAATCCCAGCATTCCTTTGTGATATGGAACCTTGTGGTACAATGTCGGAGAGATCCATACACTAACACGCAAGTTATGTCTGGAAGTTACAAAATGCTTATTTTTGGCCCCTAATTCCTTAACTGTTGGTACCATAACCCCCAAAATCAATCCCAACCTTCCTTTTGTGGTATTGAACCTTATGGTAAAATTTCATAGAGATCCATTCACTTAAACTTAAGTTAGAGTGCGAAAACCAATGTGTCTTCAGACGACGCCGGACGACGCCGACGACGACGACGCCTAACGTCATACCAATATACAACCGCAAAATTTTTTGCGGTCGTATAAAATTAGTTTGAGTCAATGACAAAGATTTGGTTGACAAATTTTCACATTGTCCTGCTTCCCAACATAAAACTCTGAAGCAAATTGTAATGTGAAGCAGGAAAGCATATAACCAAGAATCATCTTTAGGGAGCTACCATTTGATTTTTATGGGGAGCTAGGATGAAAAATTTTGTCCATGCTTTTATTTTTCCTCTATTCGGTCCTGCCTTTTATTTTTCACTGTATTTGGTCCTGCCTTTTTTTACTCAAAACTCCTGTCCTGCCTATTTTTTCAAATTTCATCCTAACATTCAAACTTAGCTTAAACTTATAAATATAGAAGACTTTTAAAAGTCAAAATAGTTTGAAAACTAAGTTTGGACATTTTAAACCAATTCAAAAATCACTACCATTTCACCTTTCAAAAGACTCTTTACAATAACAATATGAACAAGAAAAAATAGCAACATTTTCATAATAGCCATGACGTGGAACTAAAATCTTATAGGATTGTATGCTTTATTTTATCACCATGCACTTTGATGACTTGACTGTGGTTTTCAGTTGCAGTTGGTTAAAATTTCCGACCAGTTGAACAGTTTGATTTAATAAAACAAATTGTAATTTGGTCAGAACAGAGTTCTCAAATTTTTTTCCCTGTGGTCCTTGAAGAAAATCTGCTGGTCCTCACTTTTATTTCTAATGTTAAATACCCAATATATCTGTCCTTTTCAAAATTTTGGTAGTAAAAACCCTCAGACCACCACTTTACAAAGAAAACTCTCAGAACTTTGAATGAACTGCAATAGGCGAGAGCAACACTTACAATCAAGTCACAGTAAAATTTGCACATGTAACACACCTACTCCAGTACATTCAGACTATTTTACTTGAAACTTTACACAATTGTTTGGACAGGTAATCTACCTTTTGATTTTGGAAATGTTCCATTTGTTATTCCAGAGTTATGAGACTTTAAATATTAGATATCAGATAATGTTTCACATGTTAAAGTATCAGATTACAGGTAATGTTACACATTTTGCACACTAACTCAAGTATGCTTTGATAAAGTTTCTTCAAACTTTATATAGTTTCTGGGATTGATGAGAGTAAGCTTGCTTTTGATTTTCAGATATGCTTTTCCTGATGGAACTTGAACTGTCAATTATTAAGGCAATTTGTATACACATGAGTATCCAAGTTTTTCTGCATATCCACTTTATTGACCTTCTGGTATATATCTACAATATGCATAGGATAAGGCCACCACTACCTTGGTTTCAGTCTCGTTGATGTTTACCATATATTTCCTTTGTATCAGTTATTTATTTCTGTATTATTATGGTTCGTGCAACATAGAAGCAGGATAACAGGAGTGGTTCTTTGTACAAGTACACAAATCAAGATGAGGCCAAAGCAACATCATTATCCAACAAGGAAATTTACTAAAATTGTCTCCTTATTTGTAAATTTTTGCATAGAGTTTCCTGAGTTCATTGATTTTGAATCTTATCTGTGATTGCTGTAGTCATAGAAATAAACAAATGATGAAATCAATGCAAATCTGTATGTCTTTTGGACAAAATATAAACAAACTGTTATCACATAAAAAGAGTAATAAATTTCTATAGATTGATTTGATAAGATAGTGTGGAAGTGAAATGTAAAGAGTTGAAAAGTCAAAACTGTCAACAGAATGAAAAGGACCATCAAAATACATAAATCAGGCCAATAGTTTTCTCGTTTGAATTGTTTTACATTTGTCATTCAGGACCTTTTATAGCTGACTATGTAGTATGGGCTTTGCTCATTGTTTTTATATTTCTACAATTAAAAACGAAATCTACAAAATCATCTCCTTTATTTTATATGATGTAACATATCATTAGCTCTGAATAACAACAATAACAAACAGATACCAGTAACAAATAAACTGTTAAGTTATCTATAAACTCTTCAATATATATCTAATACAATCACAAATCTGAAAAGCTTGGTCGGTGGATTATATGTAAATGACTTCTTGTTCTATTTGTTTTGTGGTTTGAACGAATTTTGCTTCTTATTTCATTGATCTTATAGCTATCAAAGCAAAAGAAAAACATATATTTCTGAGTTTATGTACAAATCCTAATAGCAAGTTCACATACTATTTGATTAAGCATCTCTAAACCATTGTCCTGTACAAATGTTGGTCTATTTTTCAGTAACTAACCTAGACCTTAGATGTAGTGACCTCAAAAACAGTGAAGATCTTCTTCTCATAGCATAGCATCCAGACACCAAGATGACCGGTGGAAGGACAGACATACTAGTCAATCAACTGATAACACAGAGATAGGTCTCAACCTTTATGTAATTTTGATACTGTAAATTCAGAAATTATTGCAAGGTTTTTATTAATGCGAATAATGCGACTTGGTGATGATCGCAATAATAAGAACTCGCATTCTGATAGTTAGTACACATATCTGTAAACAGATTTTCCATAAATCGCAATAATTAATCTGGCATTTTAGTTCATTTTTCAAAAATCTCAATAATAAATGCACGCAATAATTTCTGAATTTACAGTAGTAAAAATTTAAAATGTTGAAATTACATTGGCATTTCTTTAACATGTAAACTATGCAAAACATTCAAAGTCATTGAATCTGATTGAAAATGCAGCAGTGGCGGATCCAGAGGGGTTCCGGGGGTTGGAAACCCCTTTTGGACGATCAATGCATTTGAATGGGGACATATAGTTAGAACCCCCCCTTTATCCTGGGTTGGGAACCCCCCTTTTTAAAATGGCTGGATCCGCCCCTGTGCAGGACCTAAATAACCTCCTTGGAAATAAGAAACGTCAATCTCTTCTACAACTGCATACCAAATACCATTTGAATAAATAAGTGTTTCCCTTTAAACATACCTATTAAAACATAAATTTGAACATGTAAACTTTGCAAAAGTTTCAAAGTCAAAGAACCATGATGAAGAGGCAAGGCCATATCTCCGAAATCCAAAATCTTATTCAACACACTACTTTTTATGTTTTGTTGAGGAAGGTCATAAGTTCACTGATAAACTTTATATAAGAAAAATATGGTATAGATTTAAATGTTAATAACAGATGATAAAGTGGCTAGCACCAGTATGTTCCCTTACTCAGTTGATAACACAAATATCAAGTTATTGACAATGTTTGCTAAGACAACCTTAGTACCACATATTTACTTTAAAAAGACCAGTACAAAGGAATAAAATTAATCCACCTCATATTTAGTATTGACAATTCATTAAAGATAAAATAAGTTGAAAAATATGTTCAGCTGTAAAGACATCAGATCTTCTTAACATGTTACAGACATCATTGAAATCATATAATCATAACAGATACATTGATAAATAAACCTATTTTGGCTCTCAAGTTTACTGTGGATACCTTTCAATAACCATTGGAATATCATCTGCTGTTTGATGATTGGTAGGTTACAACAACCAATCAAATCATTAATAATGATGTGGTCCCGAACAATAGTGTTCTAAATTAACTGCTTAATATACTCAATATAAATTTTTTCTCATGCTTACTATGTATGTAAGTATTATATGGGTACTTAATAGTAGTTTTTTATTTATTTATTTCCTTCTCTCTTTTGCTTTTGTAGGAATTTTCTCGCTCATAATAAAATAGTTCTAAGATTAATATGGTCAGTGCAACATGGTTTTTTTTAAACTAACATTGCATAATGTCATTCTAACTTAGACTATCATTCTAAAGAAATATATCTTAATAGACACAGGGGCGGATTCAGGCAGGGGCGTGGCAGGCGTGTGCCCCCCCTAAAATTTGCAAAGCATGGGTTGTCTCTACACTCTAGAAGAATATTTCGATAATTTTACCTCAAAAAAATGTATGCCTCGCTCCGCAAAATTTCGCCCGCCCCTGAGACAGATTCACGAAATAAAATC
Source organism: Mytilus coruscus (assembly GCA_017311375.1). Classification (NCBI taxonomy): domain Eukaryota; kingdom Metazoa; phylum Mollusca; class Bivalvia; order Mytilida; family Mytilidae; genus Mytilus; species Mytilus coruscus. The sequence continues at coordinate 77,349,428 of CM029605.1, forward strand.
ATTTATCATTTCTTGTCTGAAAAAGTAAGCTAAAAGGTCCTTTTTTAACCCCTTTCATTCCTCCAAACACACACACACACACACACAGAGAAGATATTCAGGATGAATTGTTCAATACACAATAGTATTTCACAGACTTAACCGATTTTCAAAAATAAATATGGTCAAGGAGGCAGGTTTTGTATGATACATAATTAAGTATGAAAATAATACTATGGCAATACAAATAAACAGCTGTGACATGGGAATATGATAAGAGAACGATGATAGAATCACCCGATTTTTACCATTTAATGATATAAAATCCCATTACTAAATAATATAAATCATAAAGCATTTAAAAAATGCAATAAGCATTTACTGTTACATGGATAAAGAAAAAAAAAAAAAACACTTAAAAACTGGCTTAATTTGAGAAATAAAGTCTCATAAGTATGAAATCTAAATCATTCAAATTTGAAACCCCATTGCTATGGTTTGAATTTGGATTGTAATTTAATATTTGACACATAATAGGTTTCTGCCACAGAATAACTGTAGTCAAAGAACTTAAAATTGGTTATATGATTTGAATTTATATTCAAGTTTTTCCTTTTGTGCAATACACTATGCTGTTGCGAATTGACCCCTTCCCCTAAATAAAATTGACCCCTTTTTGCTTTTGTGCAATACACTATCCTGTTGAATATTACACCCCCACCCCCAAAAAAAAGTATTTGAAGAAATTTTCTTTTAATTTCTGAAATCTGAAATGAGAAAAATAGTCCCCCACCCCAATTTTTTTCACCTCCTCTTTCCCTTATTCCAAAAAAATTCTTTCCTCAAGATATAGTCATAATCACAATTCAAATTTCTAATAAAGTTTGCAACCATAATTACACTTTTAAATATCATACAAGTCTTAAAATATAAAATGACATACATAGTCATGGCTAAAATTAATATTATTTAATAGTAACTTTTAAAAATAAATTGACAGCTAATCACCTCAAGACAATCATCATTTCTTAATACATAATTTACAAGCAGTGTAAGGAGGTAATCAAACATTGTTTTAAATTGGGATTGGATTACCTCCTTAGACTGCTTTTAAATTGTCTTACTTGTCCTTTAACCAGAAAAACCTTGTTTTTCCCCTTTTTGCCTCTAATTCCTAAATGGATTGAGCCATAACCCCATAGTCAATCCTAACCATCCCTTTGTTGTATGGAAACTTGTGGTATAATTTCAGAGAGATTCATACACTTTAACATAAGTTATTGTCTGGAAACTACAGAAATAAAATTGAGAATGGAAATGGGAATGTGTCAAAGAGACAACAACCCGACCACAGAACAGACAACAACAGAAGGTCACCAATAGGTCTTCAATGCAGCGAGAAATTCCCGCACCGAGGCGTCCTTAAGCTGGCCCCTAAACAAATATATATACTAGTTCAGTGATAATGGACGTCATACTAAACTCCAAATTATACACAAGAAACTAAAAGTAAAAATAATACAAGACTAACAAAGGCCAGAGGCTCCTGACTTGGGACAGGCGCAAAAATGCGGCGGGTTAAACATGTTTATGAGATCTGAACCTCCCCTATACCTCTAGCCAATGTAGAAAAGTAAACGCATAACAATACGCACATTAAAAGTCAGTTAAAGAGAAGTCCGAGTCCGATGTCAGAAGATGTAACAAAAGAAAATAAACAAAATGACAATAAGGCTTATTTGGGTCCCTTTTTGGCCCCTAATTCCTAAACATTTGGGACCATAACCCCAAAATCAATCCCAACCTTCCTTTAGTGGTTATAAACCTTGTGGTAAAATTTTATTGATTTCTATTTACTTATACTAAAGTTATTATCCAGAAACCATCTGTCTTCAGACGACGCTGACAACGACGACAACGTGATACCAATATACGACCAAAAATTTTAATGCACTTCACATATCAAAAGACATGGTTTAAGTTGTCAAATTTTAAAGAGTTCCATAACTCGGGACAATTCTGAAAATGGTCAAAGTTCAAATTTAAGAGACAGATTGTCTTATAATAGAAACAAACTTTGCATATTTTTTAAATACCTGTTAAAGCAAATTTTTAGGATATTCTGAGGAAAATGGGCAGTGGTATAGCAAACTATCATATGTCTTTGTTACAGCTGTATCATATTCAACACAAAAAGATACATGTATAGAACAAATAAATTTGCATTATTAAACTTTTAACACGAAAGCTGTTAATGTCACTCAAACAGTACATTACTTTGTTTACTGGAAATATGTGACATAAAAAATAAAACATAAGTTATATGTTAATGCATTAGAACACATAAATATTTGATATTTCACTACAAAATAATTGGTTGAACATCTTAAGGATGTATACAAAACTTCACCAGGAATTCTTTTTCATAAGATATGAGCTGCAATGGATAGAGATTGACCGTATGCAAATATCAATGCACCTGTTAACCTATTTCGGGTTGAAAAATCTCTATGCAAAGTCTGTAACTGTTTGAAAATTAAGTTGATACAAGAACCCTACAAAACAGACCAACATTCATCTTTTATATTTTATTTGAATGTTCCAAAATCATTCAAAGTCTTATACATGTACATATATATACATGCACTAACATGAAGCCAATTTCTTTCCATCGCAACTCATATATTAATACCACATTGCCAAATAAATGACCATCAAAAAACATTAAACCAGTCTCACTTAAAACAGTCAGTCTGTAAATAAAAAAAAAAAAAAAAAATCTAAGATAGTTTAATATCAAACATCCTCCTTGATTTCATCAAATAAAAAGTTATTTTGTTTATATGATGCATTCTCAGGTAAATCTAACTTCTCTTTAGCCTCTTGTATATCATCATTTATTGCACCTATTAGTTCATCTGTAATATAAAAACATTTAATTAGAACAATAAAAACATTTAATTAGAACAATAAAACATTTAATAAGAACACATTTAATTAGAACAATAAAAACTTGATCCTAAGTCTTAATCTAAAAATTTAAAAGATTGGAAAACTGTATCTTCTAGAATTGACATCCAAAAACTGATAATACTGAGTCACATAAAAGTGGTGGTGCTGGGAATTTTCATTCATGTTTTTTGTTTTTGATAAATACAATTATGATGCATTATAAATATTATGTTTTAATTGTAAGTATCATTTAATCAAAATCTAATAATTTTTATGTATAATACAACTAAAATGGTCACGTCAGAGTATTATTAATCTATTTTAATAAAAATCTTGGATATTTATCGGGTAGGTTTCCCTGATTGATTGATTGATTGGTGTTTAACACCACTTTCAACACTATTGTGCTATTTCGTGGCGGTCAGTTTTTATTGGTGGAGGAAGCCGGACTGCTATGAGAGAACCACCAACCTTCAATGGAAAACTGACAATCCTAGTCAATTAAGATTGGAGTCGAGTGCACCTGCCCCGTGCAGGATTCAAACTCACGACCTCAGTGTTGACAGGCTAGGGATAAAGTAGTTCAACTACTTAAGACCACTTGGCCACGGTTTTCCTGAAAAGACATTTCTTTTCCTATAGCCATGATAGTAAGTTTTATAGCCGACTATATTGTATGGGTTTTCTCAATGTTGAAGGCTGTATGCTTGCCTATAATTGCTTGCATCCACTTCATTTGAACTCTGGTGGATAGTTGTCTCATTGGAAATCATACCACATCTCCTTATTTTCATATTAAGAATGTTCCCTACTCTGTTTCAAAATAACGAGCTTTTTAAAAGACTGTTATAATTTGATAGCATATAAATAAAGGAACTTAAAAAGCAGAAAAAAATGGAGGGTCCATTTGCTTTTTTTCGAGATATAAGCCATTGAGAATTTGGTGGGAAATGATTTTAGAGTCTCTAGATTTCTCATATATTTAACATTGGCACCTTTTTTCTTTCAAAAACTATGAAAAAATAACAAGAATTTTAAAAGATTTTTAAGTATGGCTTTTTAAAATATATGACTTTTTGTTATAAATTTATGAAAAGAAAAGAAGGGTTAGCGGGGCAAAATTTTAATGGCACTTTGGTGACTACATGGATAAAACCAGAGAATTCTGAATATCTGAAAAAAAAGTCAAAAACAAGAGGAGCAAACATCCTTAATAAACATTTAAGACTAATTTTTATATAAACAAACAAAAAACCTACAAAAACCAAAGGTGTAAAATGCACACATTTCATGCATTTACAAAGTACTGACAGGAAGATATAAGATTATTAATATCACCTTTAAAATCAGTTTTTCTCCAATGAGGAGAGAAAAAGTTTACCAGGAATTGGTACAATTTTGTTTTTATTGTCTTGTTGCATGTCGTTATACTTTTCAGCAATCAGATATACAAACATAGTTGTCAACTTCTAATTTCTAATGCCATTTGGATTCTGGTGGAAAGTTGTCTCATTTGCAATCATACCACAGCTCCCTATTCTTATACATGTACATGACCTATAGTTGTTGACTTCTATGTCATTTGGTCTCTGGATGAGAAGTTCCTCATTGGCAATGATACCACATCTCCTCGTTTTTATATGTTATAATGACTATTGTTCTCAGAGTAGCATTCCATTAAGGCACCTCAAGATATATATTTCTTACAAAAAATCCATTGTTAGGTTTCTTAAATCTTTTTCCTTATCAATGGCTACATTTAAATAAAACTTACCTAAAGAGGAAAAGTCTCTCATTGGTCGTATATATCCTAGCATAATTACTTTTAATGTTGATCCATAAAAATCTTCCTTAAATGTATGTATAACATGTGTTTCCTGAAGAGAGAAGAACAACACTTTAATGTATATATAAGTTGACATGTGTTTCCTGAAGAGAGAACAACACTTAAATGCATCAATAACACGTGTTTCCTGAAGAGAGAGAACAACACTTAAATGCATCAATAACATGTGTTTCCTAAAGAGAGAGAACAACACTTAAATGTATGTATAACATGTGTTTCCTGAAGAGAGAGAGAACAACACTTAATGTATGTATAACATGTGTTTCCTGAAGAGAGAGAACAACACTTAACTGTAAGTATATCATGTATTTCCTGTAGAGAGAGAACAACACTTAAATGTATGTATAACATGTGTTTCCTGAAGAGAGAGAGAACAACACTTAATGTATGTATAACATGTGTTTCCTGAAGAGAGAGAACAACACTAAACTGTAAGTATATCATGTATTTCCTGTAGAGAGAGAACAACACTTAAATGTATGTTTAACATGTATTTCCTGTAGAGAGAGAACAACACTTAAATGTATGTTTAACATGTATTTCCTGTAGAGAGAGAACAACACTTAACTGTATGTATATCATGTGTTTCCTGGAGAGAGAGAACAACACTTAAAATTAGTTAAGTGTTGTTCTCTCTCATCAGCGTTGTCGTGTAATAACCATTACAAGATGTATTCAACCTTCTATATATCAAGAGAGATAAACATGTCGATGGCATTCCCATTTTTGACTTTGAGTGTGCATGATGAAAGCGCTTCGGAAATTTGTGAAGTTTTATTATCAGTTTACAAACATATAACAAGACAAATCACTAAGAACCATAATTCCTGGTGTTAAGTGAATAACAATACACTAAGGGACTACCTGTTATTTGCATGGTTGACATAAGATGTACTACAGTTTACAAACATATAACAAGACAAATCACTAAGAACCATGATTCCTGGTGTTAAGTGAATAACAATACACTAAGGGACTACCTGTGATTTACTGCTGAAACAAGATGTACTACAGTTTACAAACATATAACAAGACAAATCACTAAGAACCATGATTCCTGGTGTTAAGTGAATAACAATACACTAAGGGACTACCTGTTATTTGCATGGTTGACACAAGATGTACTACAGTTTACAAACATATAACAAGACAAATCACTAAGAACCATGATTCCTGGTGTTAAGTGAATAACAATACACTAAGGGACTACCTGTTATTTGCATGGTTGACACAAGATGTACTACAGTTTACATACATATAACAAGACAAATCACTAAGAACCATGATTCCTGGTGTTAAGTGAATAACAATACACTAAGGGACTACCTGTTATTTGCATGGTTGACACAAGATGTACTACAGTTTACAAACATATAACAAGACAAATCACTAAGAACCATGATTCCTGGTGTTAAGTGAATAACAATACACTAAGGGACTACCTGTTATTTGCATGGTTGACACAAGATGTACTACAGTTTACATACATATAACAAGACAAATCACTAAGAACCATGATTCCTGGTGTTAAGACAAGATGTACTACAGTTTACAAACATATAACAAGACAAATCACTAAGAACCATGATTCCTGGTGTTAAGTGAATAACAATACACTAAGGGACTACCTGTTATTTACTGTTGACACAAGATGTACTACAGTTTACAAACATATAACAAGACAAATCACTAAGAACCATGATTCCTGGTGTTAAGTGAATAACAATACACTAAGGGACTACCTGTGATTTGCATGGTTGACACAAGATGTACTACAGTTTACAAACATATAACAAGACAAATCACTAAGAACCATAATTCCTGGTGTTAAGTGAAAACAAAACACTAAGGGACTACCTGTTATTTGCATGGTTGACACAAGATGTACTACTGTTTACAGACATATAACAAGACAAATCACTAAGAACCATGATTCCTGGTGTTAAGTGAATAACAAAACACTAAGGGACTACCTGTTATTTACTGTTGACACAAGATGTACTACAGTTTACAAACATATAACAAGACAAATCACTAAGAACCATGATTCCTGGTGGTAAGTGAATAACAATACACTAAGGGACTACCTGTGATTTACTGTTGACACAAGGTGTACTACAGTTTACATACATATAACAAGACAAATCACTAAGAACCATGATTCCTGGTGTTAAGACAAGATGTACTACAGTTTACAAACATGTAACAAGACAAATCACTAAGAACCATAATTCCTGGTGTTAAGTGAATAACAATACACTAAGGGACTACCTGTTATTTGCATGGTTGACACAAGATGTACTACAGTTTACATACATATAACAAGACAAATCACTAAGAACCATGATTCCTGGTGTTAAGTGAATAACAATACACTAAGGGAAAACCTGTGATTTACTGCTGAAACAAGGTGTACTACAGTTTACAAACATATAACAAGACAAATCACTAAGAACCATGATTCCTGGTGTTAAGTGAATAACAATACACTAAGGGACTACCTGTGATTTACTGTTGAAACAAGATGTACTTCTACAATAACCATTTCATTATATGTATTAAGGTAGTTCAGGGGTATACCGCCATCTTGAATTGTACAATCACGGTACATAATCGGTCTAGTTCTTTGCCCAAATCTGCAAATTTGGAGACAGATTTGCAATTTATTGGTTACACTGTTTATTTATATAAAGAAAACTTAGTGATTAATTGCATTATCGAAAATGTTTTATCAAATACCAAATATTTGTGTTTTTAGAATCAATTTTTCAAATAAGCCATTTAAGGGGAGATAACTCTTTAGTACAAAATTTATACTGGACATATAGGAAATTTTCATTTTTACTTGTAGCAAGAAAAGAGTTCGGTGACACCATTTTTCTTTCCATTTTCTTAAAATATATTATAAAACCTATCTTCTCATATTTTATTTCAAAATTCTGTCTTATAGATTTCTCTTTAAGCACAAAATGTGTTTTTCATGAACAATCTAAGCAAATTTTGGCAATTTTGGCAAAAATAGCGGTGACCCATACTTTTTATTATTTTTTTGAAAAAAGCATAGTAAAATCTTCATTTTGGCAAAGTATAAGAAAATTCTGTCATTTTTTTTCTATACCTCTGAACTACCTTAAGAGTGAAATAGTAATTTATCACATGTTGTACTGTTACATCACTATCCCAGGTTCAATGAGGTTAGGGGGAGGGTTTTGCGCCAGAAAACAAGTTGAACCCGCCACATTCTGAATGTGCCTGTCCCAAGCCTGTAGTTATGTGGTTGTCATTTGTTGCTGTATATCATTATTGTTTTGTACATAAATCAGTTAGTTTTCTCGTTTGAATTGTTTTACATTTGTCATTTCGGCGCCTTTTATAGCTTACTATGTGGTATGGGTTTTGCTCATTGCTGAAGGCTGTACAGTGACCTATAGTTGTTAACTTCTATGTCATTTCAACTCTGGTGTAGAGTTGTCTTAAGTTATTAACAATCATACCATATTTATATATTTACCATAGATTTCTTTGTATTATGATAGTATGGGTTCCATCCTATACTGAGGACCATTTTCAATACTTCACCATTATCAACATTGGCCCAGCCATAGTACACTCCACCTGGGAGGTCTTTAGGTAAGTTTTCTACTACATTTTCTGGGAAATTAGCTATAAAGTAGAACAGTACTTTAAAATTACATAGCAGCACCAAAGATCGAAGTATTTTTTTTCAATTCTATAATGTTGTTGGGATGCTGACTTGTTGCCATGTTTTTTTTCTTTCTTTGGCTATTTGCCAAATGTATGCACATGCTCTTGATCTAATGGGATTTTTATTTTATCAGAAAAATTCTTGAAAATTAGTACACATAATGAGGACAAAGATATTTTTTATTATGTTAGTAAATTTTCATATGATCATTTGCCTTAAATTTTATCTAAATCGTTACCCAAGACATTTTGTAAGATGTACATGATGTACATATGCTATTGACTTTTACAACATGAACAAGACAAACTAATCGTAATTAATTTAAAACATACATGTATGAAGTTTGTTTTGATTTTTATTTGTCTCATTTATATATATTCTATCAATCATGTCTATCAAGTAATTCTTTCCCTCAGTATTGTTCTTTTGTATTTGTTTAATTGTTTATTGTTATTTCATGTTCACCCATAGAATCTGTTCACCTTTTTTTTGTATAAAAATATATCAATATTAATGTATTTAGGTTTTAGAGACCATTGCAGATATTTATTGGTAAACATTGTATGCTCAAATATAATTCTCTCAAAATTCTAGTGGACCGTGAAATTGGGGTCAAAACTCTAATTTGGCATTAAAATTAGAAAGATTATATCATAGGGAACATGTGTACTAAGTTTCAAGTTGATTGGACTTCAACTTCATCAAAAACTACCTTGACCAAAAACTTTAACCTGAAGCGGGACAAACGGACGGACCACAGACAGAAAAACATAATGCCCCTAGGTGGGGCATAAAAATCACCAGTTGGAAATAAACTCATCATAGATACCAGGATTAAAATTTTGTATGCCAAACATGCATATGGTCTACAGAATATACATCAGTGATGTCTAGACAAAAAGTTAAAAATGCAAAATAAAATACCAACTTCATGAACTTGAAGAACATTGAGAACCTAAAATTCCTCAAGGTAGTGCCAAATACTGCTATTAATAGTAATCTACTCCTGAAAGATCATGTGTACATACTCTACCGAATGGACCCTGTGCGAACAGGAATGAGGCTGAACAGAGCTAGGTAATCAGGTATGGTATCGGATCCGTTCACTCCCAATACACGTTGGCACCCTATACGTTCGCACCCCACACATGCCCACTGGGTTTGTTCGCACCTATTTTTATTCAAACTGGTGGAATTATTAGACGTTTTTTAGATGCATTTATTAAAATATCCAAATTTTCATTAATAATTCTTATTTACACAGCCAAATTTGGTATTATTGTTCTGTGTTTGAAAATCATGATTGTGATTATGTATAACTAGTTTTGATGTAAATACAACATGTAGTTAGCTTGGTATGAATAAAATCAAAGAAGATTTAATTGGTATCTTCCACCTTTCTTTTTAATCATGTTAATACACCTCTTAAATGAATGAACTTTGCCTTAATATTCATGGCAATCTTTTATTCATGATTCATTTCGTCAAAATAATTAATAAAACACTAAAAGAAACAATACATTTTAAGAATTTTACCTTATTTTGAGGAAACAATACAAAAACTTATTTATCATGTTTATAGCAATACATTTACTTAAACACGATTAAAAATGTATTCAACACAAAACATATTAAAAGGGTGCGAACAGATCTAGGGTGCGAAAGTGAAAGGTGGCGAACGTTAAAGGGAGGGAACGTGATTTTGAGCGAACGGACCCAGATTCATCAGGGCACATGTGAATACACCTTATCACTATTTGTCTGTGTCGGCCATTACTGGAGATTACAAAGGTTCCTGTAAAATTTTGACGCCACAATAGAAATGTGATTGTTGTATGAGGTCAATAGTTCAAGAGGCGCAGATTCTAGGGTCAAGCCGCGCAGATTTCCAATTAGCGATAAGGTAGACCTATCAAGGCAAACATACCAAGATTTCTGAGTCAAATTAGGGATCTATAAAAAGAAAAATACCCTCAGAAGATATCACGATTATCTGGACTACCTCATGACATAAATCTTTAGGTGCTAGATATAATATATTTTTAGAAACAACCTAGTCACTGTCATCTGTTTTTTTTTTTTATTTTCCCCATTAGTAAGATATAAGTATGTGTAAAATTAACTGTGTTTCAATACCAGTGGGTATTCCTAGCTCTTTGCTGCCCCGTCCAAATCCTTTCACAACTTTTCCTTCAGCAAAATGTGGTAGAATTTGCTCCATTTTTATATAACCTTTATTTCAGAATCGTCATATGTTCTCGTTAATGAACTTCCGGTTAATTTCTTGTATTTTGAAATGGTCCCCGTCTGTTTTTGGCATTTCCTCCTGCGCGGGTGACGTCATTTGGTTGCGCAGAACAAGGGGCGTCAAAATCGCCATATTGGCTGCTACAGTTGTTGACAGAAATAGGGTCACCTGACAAATCTGCTGGAATCACAAACATCATAAGTTGAAAGTATTAAGTTGCCAACAGATCACAAAGTCAATTGGTCATAGACTTTAAAAATCGCAGTTATTGTCTTTATTTGAGGAAGGGGTCGGAAGAATCTTCATCTGAATTCCTGCTTCCGCCAACTTCCGGAAAGAAATGGGTAGTAAAGATGACGAATACGATTACTTATTTAAAGGTATAGGACTTCAATATGTGTTTTCAAGTAGTAACAATAATTCTGATATTTACAGTTAACATAACCAATAATAGCTTGACGCTTGTTCGCATCCCGATGTGATGTTGTTGATGTTTTGTTTTGTTGTCATTAGTACAGGAAATGAAATGTCAAAAACTATTTTTGACAGCATATCAATTTTGTCTTTAGAGGTTTATTCGCTTATTGATTTAAAGAGTTTCCATGTCCATTCATTAATTTTATAGTTGTATTTTTATATTGATAGACACTTGACCGTAATGAAGGGCATAGGATGCAAGGCAAGATTAAAAAAAATGCAGTCACATAATTGTTATCCCATGTATCCCTAGCTATTTTAGTATCTGCAACTAGAGAGTTTGCAGCACTCTAAATAGTGGTGTCATTCAATAATCAAATTTCCATTATTGTGTCATATTTTTTCTCTTGCAAATGTAAAAGAACACCTATGATGACAGGTAATGGTGTACTGTTTTACAGTTTTTCAGTCAACTACACAAAAACAAGGTTTTCTTGTTTCATTGAGTGGTTTAATAGAAAATGAAAGGATATGGAGTAAATGTACATGGGACAAAATCGCACACAATACATAGAAAACATAGAAAATTATCAATGAACAGGGCTTTTATTCCTGTTCTTCATCTTGACAGTTGATGTAGGGTTTCAACAATTATAACACTTTTATCATTTTACAATGTTTCTTTGGGTTTGAATAAAAAAACATTGTAAACAAATCTAAGAGCATACACCTCAAGCACAAGCACTAGAGAAAACAACTAAATTTATTTAAATATCAGCTGATCAGTTACCCTTGAGTGGTTTAACACTATATACATCATACATGTAAACATGTATTTAAAGTTTAATATAAAAAGTAAGACATTTTACAGAAGATATATTTAGAGCAATGTCAAGAATGTGTAATGCGGTTGATAAATGGTTATCTTAAGTTTTGACTTACTTCCTGTAGAAGATGAGTCATTTTGTGTTTGTAAACAAAGTGACATGGCCAACGATCAGGTCTAAAAATAAAATTAAATATTAAAAAATGAATCATAAATGCAGTATATATATATATATTTAAATAAACTTAACAGTATATACTAGTCACTTATTGAGCTAGTGGTCTTGTCAGCTTTGCAAACTTTTGCTCACTTAACAATTCATTTTTGACAAAATGGCTTTGCACAAAAAAGGAAAGGATAAGAAAGCAGAATGTCGTTACTGCCAGAGCAAAATAAAAAGCAATGCATATACTTATTATCTGGATGATGAATTTGATTATATAACAAAAGGTAAGTTATTTAGTTCAACGACCAAAAGAATGACCAGGCTTCCTGTACATTTAGCAGGGTTCAAAATTGAATACTGGGTTACCCTACAGGGGTTCAAATTAGCAGTGGTCCGAGGTCCATGGCCTTCCATTTTCGGTTCAGACCTTCCCACCAGTAGTTGGTTACACCTGATGGACTTTCATGTTTTTCAGGGTAAAAAAGTTTACAAAAGAATTTGAACAAAAAATATAAATATCTAGTATAGAAATAATCTTGAAATATGCAATTTTACTGAAAGGAAACTTGTAATTTTGTTTTAATTCTTTACATAGTGATTCCCCCAAGCATGTTTAGCATGGATAGACGCCATGCCCTTTTTTGTCTTACTAAATGACGCCATGCCCTTTTTTCACTTCTTTGGATGACACCATTGTCTCAAAAATCCCCCTTCTTCCTGTCTTCATGTTTCTGACAAGTTAATGACCCTAAGCTAATTAACATTTACAACAGGTGTTATAAAGTTGTGATTACAGTTAATCCGCTTATCGTCATCGGATGGGTCACTAATGCATTAATTATTAATAAACCTCATTATTGACCACCATAATAATTTTCCCCAGTAAAATCAGTCAGTCGGCATTTTAATTTCAATATTTCTCAAGGCCAACGATCACTATATTCAGTTCGTTTGTCGTAGTTTCGTCATTTGAACAAAATTGTTTTCCCCCGGACATTTCGCTTTTTAATTTCAATATTTCTAAAACGATCACAATTTGCAGTTTGTTTGTCATAGTTTCGTCAAATGATCATATTTTCGTGATCTTTGGTATAAAACGTTCAATTTCGATTAAAAAGATAGAACTTTATTCAAAACGTTCAGAAAAGTTTTCATGAGTCAAACAGGTGCTTCCTTACTGTTTACTATATACTGCGCATGCGTGAAAGTATTCCTATGAATTTATAGACACTAAAACATGAAATACAAAATAAATTTAGTTTAAAATAAATGAGAGAGACAAATATTGTTCTTACTAAGCAAATCAAATTCAAAAAATGATAATTAACTGCCATTTTAAAAAATCGAAGCAATCTGTAGATGAATCCAGATTAATTCTGAATTTATTATCTACTTGTCACTTCCCGTTTACATTTCATTTATAAATCGAAAGTAAATGTGATCAATTCTCGATTAATTTACAATTTACAGTTATTAGAATTGTTCCAATAAGAATTTGTACAATTCCTTGGTTCCAGTTTTATAGAAATGAATTCTAAATATCGATTTAAACGTTTTATAAGGATATTGATTATGCAGTCAGTGTAATAGTCTTACAAAGTTCTACAAGTTTATTTATACTGTGAATCCTGGTTAAAAAAGTGTCCCAACTTTTGTTGATCAGGACTGTCCCCTGAAACTAATTGAAGTGAAATTTTGAACTAGATTTTCAGATCTTATATCCTAATCTTCATATTTAAATGCGACATCAGTCAAATCATGTAATTAATGCCTAGTAAATTTATGCCTTAGTCCTTCAAAGTCTGACAAAGATGTATAGCTAGTAATATACATACATCCTTGGTCCCTTGCTCTTACCCAAAATAATGTTGATTTTCATCTTTATTTAAAGATGCATATACAATATTATTTTGAAATAATACACTTGCTATCTTGAGTTTTGATTCCATCAACAACTGCCAGTCCATACTTTACCAATGCAATATGACAATTTATTGCCTTTCTTGTTTTCAGCATACTTTAGGTGCCCTTTTGTTAATTTTCCATACACTGTAGGTGCCCTTTTTATAAATTTTTGTGCGCTCTAGATGCCCTTTTTCGATTAAGATACCATGCCCTTTTTGTGTGATAGGGGAAACACTATTTACAACTGATTTGATTGTAGTCACATGACTGGTTGCCGTACAAGATACAGGAAACTTGAGAATATAATATTAAAACATACATTTTTGTAACTAGTAAACAGTATGAGACTGTTTGGTGTTGGGGTGACCTCTTCCAAAAGAAAACCTGATAAACAGGGGATACAGCAGGGGTGATGAAGATTGATGAAATGATTAACGCAGCCAGAAAGATAAGATATGACTAAAGACCAAAAGTATGACGCGGGGGGAGGGGACAAGAAAGTAATTTTTTCCCACACACAGTGAAAGGGAAAGTGCCCTTGTTCGTTGGGACAAAAAGACTTAAAACTTGACCACATAAAAAATCATGATGAAAAATTACCACCCAACCAAAATATATCTTGCCAAAAAAGTGGTCAAAAGAAACTGACCCCAAGTTTGAAAGCGAAGTTGAGCTGTAATCAGACACAAAGTTAGGCCAGTGTGTTTTTAAGCAGCAATTGAAACCAAACCAATTAAAAAGGTACAAAATGTTATTTAACAAAGCATATAGTGTTGTGGGAAAGGGGAAGCCTTTAAATTTTCTGACTGAATTTTTAAAGAAATTCAGGAAAAAATGAGGTTAATGTAGTAAGATATGATGAGTGCTTTGGAATGGTAAGCATTTTCTGTTTTTATAAATTGAATTTTCAATAAAATGCGAACTTCTAAGAATAAAGGAGGACCTTGAAGTATTTTTGGTCAAAGGTCCTGGATCTTCCATTGCCTAAAGTAAATTTAAACCCCTGCTCTATCTTGAATCAGAAAAAAATCTTGAGAATTTTTTGTAAAGTGTTGTTTACTTGTTTACATTATACAACATACATGACATATCAAAAATAATATAGAAAATAATATTATAACTTTTATTGTAAATATGGAAAGTCTGCCACATATCATTGGTACCTAAATAAATATTGTTTATGGAATGCTTTAATTTCAGAATTTGTAATCATTGTAATAGCCCTGTCTGAAATGAATTTTGCTCTCCCAGTCACAATCTTGTATGATAGAAAATATTGATCTAGAACAAATACAAATGTATGTTTGACTATTGAGTAGTTTGTGAGGTTGATATAATAATTAAACATATAGGATGTTTGTTCTGTATATGACCAAATGAAACAGAAACAATAGATTCCTTTGTAAATGTTTGACGTATATACTTCTTTTTTGTAAATATGAATTAGGTAAGAAGATGAATTGTTTTCAGGATATTAGGATTAAGAATTATGTACATGTAGTACAGTTCACTGACTTGACAAGTCCTGTTGTTACTTTAAAGCTGATTTGGTACATTCTAATACTTACAAAATTAATCCACAAGAAGTGGTTCTGGTAGAGTCTGCATAGTTCTTTTCGCTCACCTGGTCCATAGTCATGATAGTGCCAAATGAGCTTTTATCATCAGTTGTCGTTTTTCATCTGTTAACTTTTCCAAAAATCCTTTGAAGCTACTTGTTATTAACTTATTGTTTGACAGTTTCAGTTCTTTTGTCATTATCAAAATTGTATGCTTCGTCTGGTCAGTAAAATATTTAAAATAATGTTGATTTCAATAACATAAGCCTCATTTAACCCTGATGAACTTAATTTTAGACCAAGTCTACTCAGTACTGTATGAATAATTAAATAAAATTGTTGCCTAATTTCTAATTTTATTTTTTTGCATTATTCTAAATAAGTTAGTTATTTTTCTATTGCAGTTGTGTTGATTGGTGATTCTGGCGTAGGAAAGAGTAATCTGTTGTCAAGATTCACAAGAAATGAATTTAACTTGGAAAGTAAAAGTACTATTGGTGTGGAATTTGCCACAAGGTAATAAATAGGTTTGATTTCAAGAATAGAAAAAAGTGCACTAATTTTAGTACACCAGTAATTCAGTTCCAAGTTTTCCTAACCAAATAATAAATCCTGAATTAAAAGAAATAGGATATTGACTGTTACCATTACAACACCACACTAAAGTCGAACCCAAGACAGAGTGAAGTTCCCATTAATCAAAAGCAATGAACATCACTGTTAATATAAGGAGATTTGGTATGAATCTAAGATTAAAGATGAGAAAACTATCAACCAGAGACTAGGTTTTTTACGAAATTAAGAATAATCAACACATGATCAAATATATACAAATGAATTGTAAATGTATTTGCAGTGACAGTAAATAACAATAAACACAATTTTAATGATGAAATCTTATTATTATCAAGGAGTATACAGGTTGAAGGTAAAGTGATAAAGGCCCAGATCTGGGACACAGCTGGTCAAGAACGATACAGAGCTATAACTAGTGCGTAAGTATATATATGTTATTGTTAGCAATGTATAGTAATAAAATCTGGTTTGCACTTAAAAATATGAAGGTGTGGTTTGATTGCCAATGAGAGAACTATCCATCCAAGTTCAAATGAAGTGGATGTAAGCAATTATAGGCAACCGTTCGGCCTTCAACAATGAGACAATTAGTCTATACAATTTGTTGTTTTCCCTGAAATTCAAATTAAATATGCTCCATCCCTTTTCTGATTATTCTGTTCTTTTTAAACCTTATTTCTGTTCCAAAAAGATAGAATAAAAATAAGATTAGGGGGAATGAACACTCCATGTGATTTCTATTGAGATAATTTGTTTACTTGCAGATATTACAGAGGCGCTGTTGGTGCATTATTAGTATATGATATAGCTAAACATTTGACTTATGAGAATGTAGAAAGATGGCTGAAGGAGTTACGAGACCATGCTGACAGCAACATAGTCATTATGTTAGTAGGAAATAAGAGTGATTTACGGCATTTACGAGCTGTACCTACAGATGAAGCCCGGCCTTTGCAGGTAAAAATCATTTCCAATTCTTCAGCATTGTTAAAATGGAACATAGATCAAATTTATTTGTTCAGTGTATGTTCACTGGTGTTAATATGTCTTTTGATTGAGTTAAGCCATTTCAATTGATATTTTATAGTGTGTTTTTCTATGTTGTGATGTTACACTATTGTTTCAGATAAGGGTGAAGGTTTGGTACCATTAAAACGTTTGAACCCACTGCAATTGTTTGCACCTGTCCTAAGTCAGGAATCTGATGTTCAGTAGTTGTCGTTTGTTGATGTGGTTCATAAGTGTTTCTCGTTTTTTATATAGATGAGACCATTGGTTTTCCCGTTTGAATGGTTTTACACTAGTAATTTTTGGGGCCCTTTATAGCTTGCTGTTCGGTGTGAGCCAAGGCTCTGTGTTGAAGACCATACTTTGACCTATAATGGTTTACTTTTATAAATTTTGACTTGGATAGAGAGTTAGTCTCATTGGCACTCATACCACATCTTATATCTATGTATAAATAAGCTTGTTTGTCAAAAGAGACCCAAAATGTTAGAGGAGGTTATTTCATGGTAGAATTCACTAGAAACTTTAAAATAGTGAAAAATAATAAATGAAAACTTACAAGTCAATTGGAAAAATATAAGTAAGAGATGTAATAACATTCACATTAGTAAACTCTGCAGATAGATTTGTGAATGTCTGCTATAATTGATTTTTAAAGATCAGAATATTAAACTATTACTTCCTTCTACAATTAGTGTTTGTGCATGTTGTGAGTGACATTTCAGTTACTTAATAATCCAAAGAAAATCTACGCCATAAATAAAGTGAACCTTTGTAGATAATATTGCAGACAACATATAACTTTTTACCTGAGAACAGTGTCTCTGAAATCAATTTAATTACAGTTAAAGTTTTGCATGACAATTTTGATTTGTGGATAATAGTGGCACCAAAATTATCACAAGCAGTCATATTTTGTTCCCATATGAAATTAAAATCGTATTTTTGGAACATTGGCAAAGCCCAGTGCATTCCAAACGATTGCCAATTAGACAACTTTCCACCGTAAACCAAGTGATGTAAATAAGTCACACTAGGGAAGCATATACCCAAAATTACTGACAGAAATGATGCTGACTTCTGATGGTGTACAAAATAGGTATACTACATCACAGCATTTTTATGTACATGACAAATACTTTTAAAAAAGTTTGGTTGTGTCAGATTTTTATGCCCCGCCGTAGCGGAGGGGGCATTAAGTTTTACCCTTGTCCGTCCGTACGTCCCAAAGTTGGTTTCCGTTCTCTAACTTAAGTTTGCCTCAACCAAATGTTATGAAACTTATACACAATGCTTATTACCACAAAACACAGATCAAGTTGGAATTTTTGTGGCGTCACTCTAACCGTTCTAGAGTTATGCCCCTTTACAAAGAAAAAATTGCTGAATTTTTCGTTTCCGTTCTTTAACTTTAGTTTGCCTCAACCGAATGTTATGAAACTTATACACAATGCTTATTACCACAAAACACAGATCAAGTTTGAATTTTGGTGGTGTCACTTTTACTGTTCTAGAGTTATGTCCCTTTATAACTTTAAATGATATGCAAGAGGAGGCATCATCTGTGCCCATGGACACATTCCCCATTTATTTAGAACAAAAATTATTTAACTTTTATACAAACTTCAAATTTTATGGTAACTCAAAGTTCATATTTCATATTTGATGACTTTTCTTTTTTTCAGAAAAGAACTCACTGTCTTTCATTGAAACTTCAGCATTGGATTCAACTAATGTGGAATCAGCATTTCAGAATATATTAACAGGTTTGTACCATTTGTTAAACATTTAGAAACTCAAAAGGTCAGAAAACTTATTTAAAAGAAAAGCTATTTTCAAGTAAAAGATTCATCAATTCAACCAGACAACTGTACAGCTAAGCCTGTTGGCTAATCTAAGTGTAAAAACTGAAGCTTTTGGTAACTTTATTATGAACATTTTAAGGAATTCTTTTATCAATTACAAAAATGGAAAACTAACAACATTAAAAATTTGCTGGTCTACCTGGTGGTGTAGGCTTGGTCTTCGGCAGTGTTGGTTGAAATTTTTATGTTTTATTATTATGCCCCATTTATGGGCATTATTTTTTTTCGGTCTATGCGTCCATTAGTTCGTCGGTCCGTCTGTCCCGCTTCAGGTTAAAAGTTTTTGGTCAAGGTAGTTTTTGATGAAGTTGAAGTCTTATCAACTTGAAACTTAGTACACATGTTTCCTATGATATGATCTTTCTAATTTTAATGCCAAATTAGAGTTTTGACCCCAATTTCACGGTCCACTGAACATAGAAAATGATAGTGCGAGTGGGGCATCCGTGTACTATGGACACATTCTTGTTTATTTGCAAATTTTTGTTAGGCACATTGCATTTAGTAGGAAGAAAAAGGCTCATTTAACAATCACCTTATAATATATAATCCTTTAGACTGTAAGCTAATATTTCCAATGCAAATATGAATTAAAATTTAACATGTTAATCTGAATCAAAGTGAAAAGATATAGGGTTAAATCGGATAAATTTGTACTGCATGTCTTTATATGGCTTTAATCAAATCAAATTTAAAGATTTGTCAAATTGATGACCAGTATTTATTGACTAGAAAATCTGACTCGAAAGTATTCACTGCATGAATCTTTTTATCACAAAACAGTGAGAAGAACTTTGTCTGTTGATGTCAATCTGAAATCTACGCTGGTTATTTCCTTAAGCTCCTTCCAAGTATCCCTTTTGGGAAAAGAATATAATTTGTTGTTCACCATTTTTTTTTATTTTACCGGTGTCTGAATATTGTATTATTAGACGACGATAAGGTAATCTTGCCATCCATCTTGAAATGGATTTTAGGAACACACCCGAGGACTTCCAAGAAATGCTTTTCATAAGGACCCATGTCTGACAATCTCTGATTTGTTTCCGGAAATTATAAAAAAAATTTTTTTTAATAAACGCAGATAAATTTTTTTGACTCTGCGGCTCTTTTTAGACACGGCAGAGGTGAGGGGAAACAAACTTAATTTTAATTTTGGCCTTATTAGACTCATGTCTTATTATATAGACAATGTTATCAGAAACTTCTCTTATGCTGTCTGATGCCTTGTATTTCCATGGTGATCATAGAACTGCTTTGGAAATTATGATTATTCTCTGTTTATTAAATCCAATTCCTCAAAATATTTTTCTTATTTCAGAAATTTATAAAATAGTATCACAGAAACAAATCCGGGACAGTCCGGATGACGACAACACACCTAGCAACAATGTACAAAATATCATAGTTGGACCGACTGACAGCTCGACGCCAAAGTCAAAATCCTGCTGTAATGTATGAGAGTTGTTGTTTAGCAGTTAAAGAACAATTAATAAGACCAATAATATGTCTGTCTGACATCCTAATGAAGATACGTTACTAAAGAAAGGGAAGAACTCCACAGTTTTCTCATCTGACAACATTCTGCATTATTGTAAAAGGGGCTTGTTCTGTAATATCAACATTTGTGTATAAATGATAATGTTCTCATGGTGCATTTGTAACATTGTGTTTAGACTTGTTTAAAATATTTTGATTTTCTAATTGAAAGAAGGTTAATAAGCAAAACTGGAGTTCTATTTCATGCTCTTGATTCCTTGAAATTTGATGTTCAACTCAATACTTATAAATCTTCATAGAACAAAAGCTGTTCATTTTTTTATATATGACAGATTTTAGAGATGTTCTTTCACAATATCTGATTTCAGATTTTCTATTTTTATTCATGTGTACTTTTATTTTCTTTGTTGCAAAGAAATAAAATCCCAAGTCCATTAATCTTCCTTTTGCTAGAATGTGTGAGACGACATGAATGATTGAGGTTTGTTTTTTTATACATTGTTATTGAGCTTAATTTCTGATTTGCTTCTTGTATTCCTTACATACAGTGATATGTTACAATCCTTAACAATTGTTGTTCTTATAAGAAATTTTTCCTGTACTCCTCAATTTAAATCTCCTTTTCTACATAACAATTTCATATCTCCATAAATTTTCATGATTCTGTATTCAATAGATTTCATTTTGTTTGAAAGAATCATCAGCTCAAATATCACGTATGACATTCCAGAAATGGTTTTGAATGTAAAACTTGAATTCCCATGTTGTTCTATTTAAATGTTTGATTGATCCAACTGGATTGTATTGTGTAGTATTTGTTATCATCTTTTAAGCTTATTTTACACTGAAAGTCTGCAAGTAAAATGTTAATGTTCTTGATTATAAAGCAGTCTGTACCTTTAGCCACTAGTCAGGGATTGAAGTTAAAATTTTGGCATGGTAGCCCACATGTATAGTCCTATACAAGAAAAGCAGAAATTTAAGTAGCCCACACCAAATTTTAGGGGCCATTGGCGAGTGGGCCCTGCTAATTTCAAACCCTGCTAGTAAGATGCCCCAAACTAGAAAATTTTATTTGGACTATTAAATATTTGCAAACTTTGTTTAGACCCCTAAAAAAAAAATATTGGAATATTGGTCTTCAGGTTAGTAGTTGGAAAAGATCTTGGTGCAGACTGCTAAAGAACATGTAACAAATTTCTTACTTTTTAAAATCGGAAAAAGGGGTGGCGGTTTTTATATTTTTGCTACTGTGTGTCAGTTAGAAAGTGTATTTAAAAACCTAGAATGAACCCTTCGGTATAGCTATGACTTATATCAGAAAAAATGAATTGATACTAAATGTGAGCAGTGAAGAATTATGCCATGTCAGGCTCGAAACTGAGAGAATGTTCTTCGTTAGTTTGAACAACATATAAGTCTGTAATCAGTCCTGGGTACAATGTAGAAGCACTCCAGGACAGGCCTTATTTATTTGATTGTGAATGACTGATATTGTTAGATAATGTAGAATGAAGTCACATGTAGAATCCTGTTTATCTATAATATATCTATATCACATATTTTTAAAAAATCTGTACAATTTGTGCGAGTGTATTTTATTTAAATGAAGAGTACGAATGTTTGGGTGTGATTGTGTAATTATTATATTGTGAGACTTAAACTTATGATAGTTTTGCTTTTTGTTGATGTTGTTCTCAAATTTCCACTTGTTTGAGATAATGTCTGTACTTAATAAAAGTACAAGTAATGAATGCCTTTGTTTGTATCAGATTGATATTCTTAAGTTTAGATTAGTTCCATTAAGGAAGGATATCAGTATACCATATGATGTCTTAATACAGCTTTCATTACACATGGAAAGGCATTACACATAATTTCTATTTAAAGTTTTCCCATGTTCAAAACCGTTCCTTTAGTATCATTGATAGTCCTAGTTATTAATTCTGGTCAACTGTTAAAAAAATGTTTCAATAGAGTACTTGTTATTTTAAAATTTCTATTTCTTTTTGATATATTCAGAAAAAATCTCAAGCATGTGTATTGTAATAAACCATTATTTACCCCAAATTGTTTTGCAATGTGTTCCAGTCTACAGTGACTGTATTCACAAGAAAATCTTTTTTAGGTCATGAAAATTCTGTACAACAAAAGATCAAATTTTTTGGTTGCTAGATATTTTAAGCTAAAGACACTGAGAGGAAATTGTATTTGAAATATCAATCATGAACCAGTGAAAAGAAAAGTGTATATTGGCATTAATAATGTGGAGCCCTGTGATGTATTTTGACAACGATGGCTAATGAAGACTGCTATAAAATTGAGTAACCAAAGGAAAAAAAGTCACTAAAATATGATTACAATGATAAAAAAAATTCAAGTTTGTTTATCTAATTAAAATTTTAAACTTTTCTGTAAACACAATGGGTCTAATTGTTTCAACTTTTATCTCGTCTATAAATAGATATAGGAAGATGTGGTATGAGTGCCAATGAGACAACTCTCCATCCAAGTCAAAATTTATAAAAGTAAACCCATTATAGGTCAAAGTACGGTCTTCAACACGGAGCCTTGGCTCGCACCGAACAACAAGCTATAAAGGGCCCCAAAATTACTAGTGTAAAACCATTCAAACGGGAAAACCAACGGTCTAGTCTATATAAAAAACGAGAAACACGTATAAATTACATAAACAAACAACAACTACTGAACATCAGATTCCTGACTTGGGACAGGTGCAAACAAATGGAGCGGGTTTAAACGTTTTAATGGTACCAAACCTTCACCCTTTTTCTGAAGCAATAGTGTAACATCACAAAAAGTTCATTTACAAGATAAATCTTATCAGTTTCTTCCCAATTTTAACATTTAAATAACTTGATCCAATGATTAAATGTTTTGAATAAGTGATGGCACCCTTTATTTCTACCCTAACATTATAAAATGTACCTTTATTGCTAGCATGTTGGTATACTTTTGTTACTGCTTTTTAACACAATATTATAACTGTGTATTTGTTCATATTTGATGTGAAATCTCTAGTAAAATCATATATGAAATACAAAAAAATTTAAGGATGGGATCAGTGTAAACGATACTGGGAATACTTTTTTTCATTATTATTCGTTGGATACCAATTTTCGTGGGTACAGGTGAACCACAAATTTAAATGTTCAACGAATTACAAATTTTCTAACAGGTTGTATGCAGACTTTGGCAAAACCACGAAATCCCATATCCATGAAAAGCCAAATTTTACGCAATCCACGAAAATTGGTACCCACGGAAATAAATGATTCAACAGTACGTTTTTAAATAATCATTTCATTTCCTAAATAAAAAATCTAAATTCCTGAATCAAATTGCTAGTGGGCTGTGATTTAACAATTCAGCTCCTTTGGATTTTGTCACCGGTCCACAGTGTCAAAGGCCTTGGACTTATAAATGGTCTTCTTATGTAGTGGACATTTTTTTTGGCCCCATTCTTAACAATACGTTTGATCCATATCATTTCCATTACCAGAAATACTCTTTTACTATACACTGATTTCTCACGTCATTTAAACGTTTTATGGGCTAACTAGATCCCTGCATCTTTGAACTGATAAAGTAATTGGGACTGCTTGACATTTTTTAAACACTCTTTAACATAATCCAATCCTGCTTTAAGAAATATATAAATTCTATCATTTAAAAACAGTTATCGAAGCAGTCATAAGGAAGTTATCCCCATTAGAATATTCATCCCTTACCTTAACATACTGACGTAGATTTCATGCCCAACAAACGCACAAATGATGTCAAATAACATCACTTAAAACCAAACACTTTGACGGATAGATAACGATTGGAATCAAGCGTATTGAACATAATATATCTTGGGGGAAAAAGGGTCAAGATTTTGCGTTTAACATTTTGAAGTGTACTGTCCACCGTGGTCAGTTTGAAATGATCCACTTAAGGTGTAGTATTGATGATTCATGAGATACAGGGGTATTTTCTCAATCTGACTTGAAACTTCACGAAACATTGATAAATAGTTTTGTTGAAAAGGTTTCAAGACAAAATATATGTAATTAAAAGATGATATAATCAATTATATAAGATTATACTATTTAACAGTCCTTTGAGGACCAGGGCTGTAAGAGCTGAGGAAACAACTCGTAACTTACTGTGATTATTATGTAAATAAATGTTTATTTTTTCATCACAAATGCTTGTTTATCGTATGTCTGTACGAGTGTATGTGAGTGTTGAGGGTACATTTTATAAACAAAACTGATAGAATAAAAATGTTAACATTTTATCTCTTTGTTTCTATATAGCTACTGGCCATTCCCAGTTTTCACCCTTTTGATTAAATAATCTTAATATTTTGTGTTTATCAATGACCATATGTCTGTCCCCACCCCAAACCATTCAAATGTAGAGTAAAGAGAGATGTGCTATATTTATAGTATACATATCAATTAGACAGCAACCCAACAACAATATATCCTTAAAGACGTTCAGCAAATTGTGATTTGCCGCCTTTGATATTTTTGGCTTTCAAATATCTTTATATACCTGATGAATATAAAATAAGAGTACAAATGACTAGCAAAGGATGTTAGCAACTTCATGGTGAGCTTATTCCAGAATAATGTAATGTGTGCACAGTAAACACATGTGATTTTTATGAGAGATTTAACATTGTCGTGTCAGTTTTGGGAGAAAGGATCGCACTTTCTTGTTAGCAATATATCAGTGTCTTCTCTACACACGCCAAGAAAGGATGATGATGATTGATGGCTGCTTAACTTCCAGCAGCAAATTAATATGCATGTTTAAGATGAGAACATGTTAATTTGATATGAATATTAACCCTGCTTTGTACTAGACTAATGATGAGTCAGATTTTCAACGTGCTAATTTACAAGGTAACAGTCTGCAGTAAGACATATCACCTTACCCGGACACATTATTCTGAGTCTTTGCTCTTACTCCTTAATACCGCATGCTTAGCAGAGGCAAAAATAGGAATTAGGGGCCAAAAGGGTCAAAATAAGCATTTTTCTAGTTTCCAGACAATAACTTGTGTTTAAGCGTATGGATCTCTCTGAAATTGTACTGCAAGGTACCATACCTCATTGAAGGCTGGGATTGAGTTTGGGGTGATGAATCATAAGGGGTTCAAAATTGGGGGATTTTTTTCCCTTTTTCTTCCTTTTTTCCTTTTTTTTTCTTTAAAATTTTCCATTTTAAGTTGGTTATTTCTGATTTATATTTAAAAGCAAATAATAATGATATGGCAGGAGATACACACCAAACAGGATATGTAAATTATTATATAATAAGTATTGTGCAATAGCAAGAAATTTTCAATTGCACAGTATTGCGCAATAGCAAGAAATCTTCAAGCAGCAAAGCAAGAAATATCCAATAGCACAATATTGCACAATAGGAAGAAATTGTCAATTGTACAGTATTGCACAATAGCAAGAAATATTCAATTGCACAGTATTGCGCAATTGCAAGAAATATTTAATTGCACAGTATTGTGCAAAAGAAGATTTGTATAAATTGCTTATTTCTTGACCAATTTCAATGGGGTTTTCTTGAATTCTTGGGGTTCTTTAATATGCTGAATCTAACCGTGTATTAAGTTTTTGGATTTTGGGCCCGCTTTTTAATTGGTCGACATTGAGGGTCAAAGGGTCCAAAATTAAACTTTGTTTGATTTCATCAAAAATTGAATTCTTGGGGTTCTTTGATATGCCGAATCTAACCGTGTATTTAGATTCTTAATTTTTGGTCCCGATTTCAAATTGGTCTACATTAAGGTCCAAAGGGTACAAAATTAAACTTTGTTTGATTTTAACAAAAAATTGAATTCTTAGGGTTCTTTGATATGCTGAATCTAATCATGTATTTAGATTTTTGATTATGGGCCCAGTTTTCAAGTTGGTCCAAATTGGGGTCCAAAATTAAACTTTGTGTGATTTCAACAAAAAAATGAATATATGGGGTTCTTTGATATGCTGAATCTAACCATGTATTTACATTTTTGATTTTTGGGCCCCATTATCAACTTTGTCCACATTGAGATCAAAAGGGTCCAAAATTAAACTTTGTTTGATTTCAACAAAAATTGAATATATGGGGTTCTTTGATATGCTGAATCTAACGTGTATTTAAATTCTTAATTTTGGTCCCGTTTTCAAATTGGTATACATTAAGGTCCAAAGGGTCCAAAATTAAACTTAGTTTGATTTTAACAAAATTAAATTCTTAAGGTTCTTTGATATGCTGAATCTAATCATGTATTTAGATTTTGATTATGGGCCCAGTTTTCAAGTTGGTCCAAATTGGGGTCCAAAATTAAACTTTGTTTGATTTCAACAAAATTGAATATATGGGGTTCTTTGATATGCTGAATCTAACCATGTATTTAGATTCTTAATTTTGGTCCTGTTTTAAATTGGTCTACATTAAGGTCCAAAGGGTCCAAAATTAAACTTAATTTGATTTTAACAAAATTGAATTCTTAGGGTTCTTTGATATGCTGAGTCTAAACATGTCTTTAAATTTTTGATTATGGGCCCAGTTTTCAAGTTGGTCCAAATCGGGTCCAAAATTAAACTTTGTTTGATTTCAACAAAATTGAATATATGGGGTTCTTTGATATGCTGAATCTAACCATGTATTTTGATTTTTGGGCCCCATTATCAACTTTGTCCACATTGAGGTCAAAAGGGTCCAATACCAATTTTTAAAGTCTGGTTTAAAATGGCCGGGGTTCCAACCCATGACCTGAGTGACCTCCTGCAATTGAGGCAAACGCCAGACCATCGTGGCGGTCTCACCAAGAAAGGAAGAATATTACATATGCTCTTGTGCTTAACATCAACGTTAAATTTCAAGTCCACAGTCAGTGATAGCATTCTTTACCCCCTGTGTGTTTCCATGTATTGATTATTTAAATTTTTTCACCCAAAGAAGTAAGCTCAGTGCTGTAATTGTTCATATTTGCTGTTGTTTAAAAAAAGTTTCATTTTAATGATGTAATATTTATTTGGATGGCTTAAGGACCGATAAACCAGTGTAAATTGATAGCTACAATAGCATGCACACTTGAAAATCTCTGGTGGATAGTTCAGTTGTCTCATTTGCAATCTTGCCACATATTCTTATTTTAAATATTTAAGGACAAGAAATAAGCTGTCAAATTGACAACAAACCAGGTGTTCTGTATTTTGAAGGTAACCCTAATGGCATGGTTGAACTTCAGAGGGTAGCTAGTAGGAATGATTATCATGTATTCCAATTTATGGTTTTATCAGGCTTTTTTGATCTGCCACTTTCTATGCCTATTTTCCAATCTATCAAGGACCATAACTCCTGAACTGTAAACGTGATAATTGTCGATAAGGAACTTGACCATCATTTTGTCATCAGTAACAATATATTAACTTTTGAAATGGTTGAATGGTTCGTAAGTTTATGCATGGAAAAGACAAACTTCCATTTTTCAATCTATCAAGGACCATAACTCCTGAATAGTAAGTTAATCTTCAATATGGAAATTTCTCTTTATTGGTCATCAGTAACAACATGCTTAAGTTTAATAAGCATTGGTTGAAACTTTCAGAAGTTATTGCACAGAAACTGTTGGCCCTCCGTACTTCATCATTTAAAAACTGGAGGTTTCCTTCAGAAAACTCGTTTAAAAAGTGAAAGTTAATGACATGTATTGTGGGAAAAGGATGTTTATTTCCATGATTGTAAGTTCAATACATCACACATCATACTTGGTCAGAATACTTTTTCCTGACCATAATTGTCAATCATTTTGAATTGATAAATCTTTTGGTATTGGATCATTTTTGTCTGGATAATGATGCTTAACCTGCTCTTTGTATAAAGCTTCATCCATTAAGGGGAGACTATCTAAGAGTTGGATAATCTGGTAAATGGATGACTTATGGTCGGAGGGTTCTATCTAGTATATGTTCCTTGTCCTCCACCAATATTTTGTCATGCTGGGGCCTTTTACAGCTTACTATTGTGTATTGATTTTGCTCATTGTTGAAGGCTGGAGGTGCTCTATAATTATTTAAATCCTCATCCTTGGATATAGTATATACTGTGGATTTATTTATTTTGCTCATTGTTGAAGGCTGGAGGTGCCCTATAATTATTTACATCCTCATCCTTGGATATAGTATATACTGTGGATTCATTTATTTTGCTCATTGTTGAATTTGGAGGTGCCCTATAATTATTTACATCCTTGGATATAGTATATACTGTGGATTCATTTATTTTGCTCATTGTTGAAGGCTGGAGGTGCCCTATAATTATTTACATCCTCATCCTTGGATATAGTATATACTGTGGATTTATTTATTTTGCTCATTGTTGAAGGCTGGAGGTGCCCTATAATTATTTACATCCTTGGATATAGTATATACTGTGGATTTATTTATTTTGCTCATTGTTGAAGGCTGGAGGTGCCCTATAATTATTTACATCCTCATCCTTGGATATAGTATATACTATGGATTCATTTATTTTGCTCATTGTTGAAGGCTGGAGGTGCACTATAATTATTTACATCCTCATCCTTTGTATTACTGTATATACTGTGTATTTATTTATTTATTTTTTAGGGTACCAATTTCCCATGATTGAAGAAAAATGATATTTTTGTGGATATGTAATTTCCTGGTTTTGGATAAATTCTATTTTGTTGAACACCTGAACACCTCTACCAATGAAGATTAATGAATTCACAGTAATCTACATTTTCTTTTGTTTATAATAAACATATAACACAAACATCAAACATAAACAATTTGAAATTTCATATTTATTAATAATTATAATAATTAGATTTCAACATATAGTATCCTGGTTCATCAAAAACAAGCTTAGCAAAAACAACAAAACTTAACAATAACAGTAAAATCAATAATAGCTGAAACTAGCTTAAATGTGAATCAACCTATACAAAGATAGATAACTCCATCATTTTTGTATTTGAATGTACTGTAACCAGAATTTATCTGTTAAACCCTTCCTCAAACAATGCAGAACTTTCATATTATCATCAAAATCATATATCTTGAATAGATCATTTCTTTTGACTGACAAAACATTAATTTAAACAGGAAATAACCTATATTTTCTAAATCGATTCATAATCCTAAATAGATCATTCCTCTCGAATGACACAACATTCATTTAAACAGGAAACACACCTAGACATCCTACTTTCTGATAAGACCAGGTAACAAAATTGTAAATAATTTCCTGTTTAAGTTCCTTCTTTGTCAAATAATATACTCAAACTTTATTATAATATAATGTATGTGTTCAAATAGTTTTCTTACAGGTGAACATGAGACTTAAAACAACTGGTTTCAATGATTTGTGACCTTTTTTTTCAAAATTCCTCTTACAATGAATGCATAAATAAAATTGATAGTGGAGGTCAAACATGCTCTCCTCATTAAAATGCATACAGATGAATTTTTGGTTTTTAACACACAATAAAATTAAAGGGTATTGTGACTGAAATATTACAGAAATTAACAAATTTATGAAAAATGTAAGTGTTAAATGTCTGTATGAAAGAAAAAAATATTTCTATCACAATCATCACCTATGCAAATGAGAAAAAAAAATATTTATGAAAAGTTCAATAATCATTTTTCCACCATCTCCCTCTAAAACCCTAGAACATGATCCCAGATAAAAATGAACACATAATTATATAAGTATGTAGGTATTCAAATACTAAATATATTTGAAATGATAAAATACAGTATCCTTGGATTTAGACAAACCATTTTGATGCAAAATTTATAAAAGTTACTTTAGGTAACCCAATAGACTGTTGGTTTATTGTATATAAAAATGAGTCAAAGTCTCAAATGGCAAGGTTGAAATATTTGTGACTAATCAATGTAGAATGTTAACAATGATGGGGAAGAAAAATTTCTTTATTATAAGATGAAGAATAAAAAACATAAATTTTACTGTAAAATGACTAAGTTCCAAAGTCTGAAAAAAGTGAGAACAAAAACCTCAATAATAGCATGCGCACAACTTCAACATATGTGCAATCTTGTGTGAAGTTTCAGAGATCGAGTTGAAAACTGTAGAAGTAGTTAATTACACAAAATTAGGTACCGACTTTTCCCCGCCTGCCAGCCCATCTGTCTGAGGACATCACCATACTATAAGCTGGTTTTGGACTTAGTCCAACCTGGCCAAAAGTCTTGTGCAAATCTATTCTTCATTCTAAATTTGATAAATCCTTGTAACGGAATTTGTTGGAATTGATCACAACAATTAGCAGTACTCAAAGATAACACGATACATATAAGATTCATAATCCACTCAAGTCCTAACATGATTCCCATTGAATTATCCTGTTTACCAGAAAAATCTTAAATAACTCAACCAATCTATCAGACATTACAAATGCTTTATAAGTATGTTGACAACTTTTCAGGTATTTTACAAGAACAGTAATCACTAGGGTCTTTCTCTTCCCTTGGTGCATTATCAAGTCAAGTTTGGTAAGACATTCCATATGGCTCTAAAGATATTGTCTTGAAACTGAATTTTTGTGCCCCACCTAGGGGCATTATGTTTTTTGGTCTGTGCGTCCGTTCGTTCCGCTTCAAGGTTAAAGTTATTGGTCAAGGTAGTTTTTGATGAAGTTGAAGTCCTATCAACTTGAAATTGAGTACACATATTCCCTATGATATGATCTTTCTAATTTTAATGCCAAATTAGAGTTTTGACCACAATTTCACGATCCACTGAACATAGAAAATGATACTATCATTTTTAGCTTGAGTGGGGCATCCGTGTACTATGGACACATTCTTGTTTTTTCATATTATAATATAAGCAAAGTTCAAATTTGTTGCAACTTGACTAAAAATCATGACTGGTGTATCAATTCAGGGGTGATGCCAGCAAAAATTGTGTAATTTAACCATGATGAAAGAATAAATGTCCACTTAAAGTATTAAAATTTTTAGAATGAAAAATGAAAAATTATATGTGTTTGGAAGTCAAACCTGACTTCTGTAGATATGACATTTTTCAGCTTGTGACCAAAAACAATCGTGTAAATTTTTGGCAAAACACACATACTTTTTTGATTTTTAATTGAAAAGCAGTGCCACATTGCTTAACACTGCACATATAACACACTTCATACATTACATATATCACAATAATAATCATCACATATTTGTTTTGAAAACATTGGGTTTTCATATTCAATCACCGCATATTTGCCCTAGTCATATTCCTGCCCAGGGCAAATAACCGGTTATTGTGCCCTGTTATAACGTCATAAGCTTTCGGAACAACAATAACAATGGGGAACATCGATTAAAATGACAGCAGAATTTTGTTCAAGAAATGAAGAAGACTAATACTTAAAGAAAATTTGACAATGACATTATAATATCCAAGGACTAAAAATTTGACCAGTTGGGGAGCATCGTAATAAATGAAGTTATTTCAATGTAGAACAAAAAGTGTATGATCTTGCCAGACGGAATAATAAAATTCTTTCTACTTTTTTAAGCTTTTGTATAATATGTGATAAAAAGATTATAACATGTCCTTATCATATATGCCCTGGTATCATCCCTCGAACCATATGAGCCCTTGGTAAGCGCCTTGGGCTACTATGGGAGTCTCGGGATGATATCAGGGCTGATATGGAAAAGGACATGTTATAATCTATAAATATCACACTGGATGCCATATCAAAACCATGTCCATAAATCTTGCACCAATCCTATTGCAGAATTAACAACAGCTTTTCCCAGAGACACCACTGGTACAATCATTATAAGAAGGACAAAACCAGCTAAATATATTTTTGCTCGCTGTGGTTGAAGATTATTTCTTTGTCCTAGAATCCTATTTCTGATATCTTCTTGAGTCTGACCTAATGCTGTTCTTCTGTGAGGTAATGGACTAAACTTATCATTCAGATACTTTCTCTGTTCTCTAAGTCTGGATCTGTATTCATCTGGGTACAAATCCTTCAAAGTTTTAACCAGATCTGTAATACAACAACATGGTATATCAGTCAATGGAGAAAATATTGTTAGCATAACCAACAAGTTTATATCCCAAGTTAAAGAGTTAGAAATATCCACTAAAACATGCTATAGTATGAAAAAATGCATGAAGGCAACAACTAAGGCCTGTTTTAGTGGATATAGGGTCTTTTTTATACTATTTTTCTCTCGTTGGTCAAGGCTCATCCATGTGGGTTAAACTGTGTGAAGCAATAAACTGGTAATTTCAAATTTCGATTAGTAGCTATTTCAGTATGATGTTACTTTATTGCAGCTTCTTTGTCATTTTAAAATGTTACCGGTATATGGACTTAGAAATAATTATCACTAGTTTATTGCCTAATCATCCTAAGGGCTATTCCATTAAAATGTATGTGGGAGGGTAGGAAGGACTTTCAAAATATCCCTACAACGTAACAACCAAGAACCATTTTTAGATAAATTTGCATAATGGTAATAGACGATACTGAAAAAGACCCATGACCCACATTCAATAATTAAACTTCCTTCCTACCTCCCACATACATTTTAATAGAATAGCCCTAATTATAATTGTGATCCTGTTTATAGGTTTAATTTCTTCCTGTCTTGAATATTCATGAAATATTTGACATTTGCCATAGAGCAAGCAATAATCAAACAATCATATACTGATTATTTCCCTTTATTTTCTCTGCCTCATATAGGGTAAATTCAGTAAATAAATATACGTCATCAGGGACTGCCTATTTGGGGAGAGCTTTCTGTATAAAACTGAAGTCATGTGCTCTTCTGATTGGTAGATAATGTTTGTAATAAATTTTTTTGATAGATGGATCAAAACTAGAGTTAAAAAATAAAAAATGAATGCTGAATGCACTTAATTTTTTACTACAGGGTTGAAAAGTAATGGGGTCAGTATAGGATTAAGTGTGACTCTACAGTGTTTGTAAACAAGGCCATGTGAATGCACAAAATGTCGCATGAGCGGCATGACCCCATGTTTTTATTGTTGCAAAGTTGGGGCTACATTGTACTTTAATGAATGAAATATGAAAGCTTCTGATTTCTAAAGGTAAATCAGGTATAAATTTAATTCAAGACATAGATTAGCATTAAAGTCAATGGAAGTTTTTAATGAATTTACCCTATACTGTAAACCAACAAGTTTTCACAGATAATACTCAGGATTCTAGCCAACTTTATGTCAATTTTTGTTTTGACATTAACCTTGTTGATGTATAAATATTAGTAAGATGTAATTTTGATGAAATCTGGAAAGATTTACACACAGGTTATTTTCACACAAATACTGTTAACCAACTAAATTTTGGGGGAGATTAAATTTTGGGAAACCAAACATAATGCAAATATAAATCTTCATGAGAATGAAAAACTTTGGTCTATCCTTA
This sequence comes from Mytilus coruscus, assembly GCA_017311375.1. Lineage (NCBI taxonomy): Eukaryota > Metazoa > Mollusca > Bivalvia > Mytilida > Mytilidae > Mytilus > Mytilus coruscus. The sequence continues at coordinate 77,383,473 of CM029605.1, forward strand.
TATGAATACATAAAAAATAAATTAATTAATTTGACTGAAAGTTGTCTCAATGGCACTCATACCACATCTTCTTATATCTATGTACTAAAAGCAAAATAAAGTATCTGCGAAAATAAGTTGGTTTAAAGTATATGGTTTGTGCAAATAAGTTGGCAATTTAGAAGTGATCCCAATATTGTAATAACAAACCTGTTTTCTTGATACACTGTACAATCAGTTGTCTGCACATTGGACATGGAGTGTTGTAGACATTTTGTGACCAACACGTCTCAGGCATGCCTCACACAGCACATGTTCACATGGAGAGCAGGCATGGGGTTCACAGAACAAGTCAAAACAAACAGGACATAAATGTTCTTCTGGAAAGTCAATCAACCAGGTTTCATACTACAAAATAAAATATAAAGACAATGTTAGTCCTATAAGGAGTGGACTGACAATTTCAGCAATGTGACTTATTTGTAGATAAATTCTCGCTGATTTTTGTTGTTGTTTGATGTTTCTCTTTTGCCACTAAAATTTTGGCCCAATATGCAAAAAGTGGATAAAATCTTATTTTAAGGGCAATATATAGGTGTTGACTGATGATTTTAACCATGTTGACTTAAACAAAGGATGATTGTGGCCACATTTGCTTTTATTTGGCTCAGTAGTTTCAGAGGAGAAGATTTATGTAAAAGTTAATAATTTAATTTTGTATGTAACACGTCTTCTGATTTGCTGAAAATTTTGTCTATCAGCTCAAAGACATAATTTTGCTATGTGACTGTGACGTCATCAACGGTTTTTCATGATGTACTCCTTAAATATGGATTTAGAATTAATTATAAGGAATGACTGTAATATTTTTCTGTCTATTTGAAATAACCTAAAAATGTGGTGCACATCTTTAAATAACCCGGGACGAGGTTATTCAGTGTTGAACACATTTTAATGTTATTTCTTCATAGACAGAAAATATTACAGTCATTCCTTAAATGGATGACAGATGATGGATGCCAAGTGATAGTCATAGCTCAAACTTGCACTTTGGGCAAGGTGAGCTAAAAATAAGGAGATTTGGTATGATTGCCAATGAGAGAACTATCAACCAAATGATGTGAATGTAAGCAACTATTATGTATACATTATTTAGGAGTCTGATTCATTTTTGTTTTATGACAAATTGGTAGTGGTAGCTTCAGTTGTGACTGACACATGATTTCTCTTTATGGTAATTAAACAGCAATAGTACTCATAAACATTTATTTTAGACTGAGAAATATCTATATCTGAAATATTTTTTTTAACATTTATTCACAATTGTTTAGATGCTGGGCTATTGAAAGCTTCACTAAACTATTGACTGTATGATAAATTCTTTTTTTATCAAAGAGAGGTTTGTTTTAAATAGTGGTTGCACGACCAGCAGCAAATAAGAATTCTTTTGATTAAAGTGGTTTACTGTATTTATGAGCTCAAATGGTAGCAAATGATATACAAATTGTATGCTACTTGTTTTATCTTTTATATAATATGATTGGTTGAAATTGGTTCAGTAGTTTCAGAGGAGAAGATTTTTTAAAGTTAGAAAACATGATAAACATATTGTGTAAAATTGTCTTTAAAGGGCAATAACTCCTTAAGAGGTCAATTGACAATTTTGGTCATAGAAACTTATTTGTAAATCTTACTTTGCTGAACATTTTTGCTGTTTACAGTTTATCTTTATCTATAATAATATTCAAGATAATAACCAAAAACTGCAAAATTTCCATAAAACAAGCATTCTGAGAGTATTGCATGGCAATACATAGTCCCCTACTGGTTAAAAATTCATTGTATAGGAACAAAATGCTAACTTGATCTATAACTTGTCATGGTGTAACTATATAACAAATATCAAGTCAATATCTTCAAGCATGACGAAAAAAAGTGTTGAAAACTGTTTAAGTGAATTTTCTAAGTCCAAGGACCATAACTCTGCACATAATCATCAGACCGGAAAAAAATTGGAAATTGATCTGTAACTTGTCATGATAAAACTATATACTAATTATCAAATCAATATCTTCAAGCATGATGAAAAAAAGTGTTGAAAACTGTTTAAGTGAATTTTCTAAGTCCAAGGACCATAACTCTGCACATAATCATCAGACTGGAAAAATTTGAACTTGATCTGTAACTTGTCATGATAAAACTATATACCAATTACCAAATCAATATCTTCAAGCATGATGAAAAAGTGAGGAAAACTGATTGTTTGAGTGAATTTTCCAAGTCCAAGGACCATAACTCTGCACAAAATCATCAGACCGAAACAAAATTTGAACTTGATCTGTAACTTGTCATAACTAGAGGCTCTAAAGAGCCTGTGTCGCTCACCTTGGTCTATGTGCATATTAAACAAAGGACACAGATGGATTCATGACAAAATTGTGTTTTGGTGATGGTGATGTGTTTGTAGATCTTACTTTACTGAACATTCTTGCTGCTTACAATTATCTCTATCTATAATGAACTTGGCCCAGTAGTTACAGTGGAAACAAAAATTTACAAAATTTATGAAAATTGTAAAAAATTGACTATAAAGGGCAATAACTCCTTAAGGGGTCAATTGACAATTTTGGTCATGTTGACTTATTTGTAGATCTTACTTTGCTGTACATTATTGCTGTTTACAGTTTATTTCTATCTATAATAATATTCATGAAATATTTGACACTTGCCATAGAGCAGATAATAACCAAAAGGTGCAAAGTTTTCTTAAAATTACCAATTCAGGGCAGCAACTCAACAACGTGTTGCCTGATTGGTCTGAAAATTTCAGGGCAGATAGATATTGACCTAATGAACAATTTAATCTTCATGAGAATGAAAAACTTTGGTCTATCCTTATATAAATACAAAAAAAAAAAAAAATTAATTTGACTCAAAGTAACCAATAGTAAACACAAAATAAAGTATTTTTGAAAATAAGTTGGTTTAAAGTATATGGTTTATGCAAATAAGTTGGCAATTTAGAAATGATCCCAATATTGTAATAACAAACCTGTTTTCTTGATACAGTGTACAATCAGTTGTCTACACATTGGACATGGGGTGTTGTAAACATTTTTGTGACCAACACGTCTCAGACACGCTTCACACATCACATGGTCACACGGAGAGCAGGCATGGGGTTCACAGAACAAGTCAAAGCAAACAGGACATAAATGTTCTTCTGGAAAGTCAATCAACCAGGTTTCATACTACAACAAAAATATAAAGACATCGTTAGAGTCGCTCACCTGAGTCTATGTGCAACTTCAACATTGGCCACTCTCTAACATTATAGACTAGAATATAATTCATGACTAAAATTCTCCACTTTGCTGAATATTTTTGTTGTTTATAGTTTTTCTCTACTATAGTTCTTGCCAAAAATGTTAAATTGGGTTAAAATATAAGGCCAATAACTTCTATAAGGAGTGGACTGACAATTTCAGCTAGTATGCCACTTATTTGTAGATCAATTCTTGCTCATCATTTTTGCTGTTTGAAGTTCCTCTTTGGATACTTTAATTTTTGCCCAAAACTGTTACTCTAATGATGATTGTGGACAAGTTTGGTTAAATTTGTCTCAGTATTTTCAGAGGAGAAGATTTATGTAAAAGTTACTGGATGACAGATGATGGATGCCAAATGATAGTCATAGCTCACATGTGCACTTTGGGCATGGTGAGCTAAAAATAAGGAGATTTGGTATGATTGCCAATGAGAGAACTATCAACCAAATGATGTGAATGTAAGCAACTATTATGTATACATTATTTAGAGTCTGATTTATTTTGTTTTATGACAAATTGGTAGTGGTAGCTTCAGTTGTGACTGACACATGATTTCTCTTTATGGTAATTAAACAGCAATAGTACTCATAAACATTTATTTTAGACTGAGAAATATCTATTTCTGAAATTAATTGTTTTATCTTTTATATATGATTGGTTGAAATTGGTTCAGTAGTTTCAGCGGAGAAGATTTTTAAAGTTAGAAAATTTGATAAAATATTGTTAAAATTGACTATAAAGGGCAATAACTCCTTAAGAGGTCAACTGACCATTTTGGTCAAGTTGACTTATTTGTAGATCTTACTTTGCTGAACATTTTTGCTGTTTACAGTTTATCTCTATCTATAATAATATTCAAGATAATAACCAAAACGGCAAAATTTTCTTAAAATTACCAATTCAGGGCAGCAACCCAACAACGGGTAGTCCGATTCATCTGAAAATTTCAGGGCAGATAGATCTTATCCTGATAAACAATTTTATCCCATGTCAGATTTGCTCTAAATGCTTTGGTTTCAGAGATATAAGCCAAAATCTACATTTTCCCTATGTTCTATTTTTAGCCATGGCGGCCATCTTGGTTGGTTGGCGGGTCACGGACACATTTTTAAACTAGATACCCCAATGATGATTGTGGCCAAGTTTGGTTACATTTGACCCAGTAGTTTCAGAGGAGAAGATATTTGTAAAGTTAACTCTGCACGACGGACGCCGACGGAGACGACGGAACGGACGCCAAGTGATGAGAAAGCTCACTTGGCCCTTCTGGGCCAGGTGAGCTAATAAAACAATAAACCAAATATCAAATCAAATTCTTCAAGCACGAAGCAAAAAGTGTGGAAAACTGATTTGCCGGACTGACGGATGGACGGAGTGCAAACCTAAAGTCCCCTTTGACTTCGTCGGTAGGGGACTAATTACAAATTTAGTGGCAGCAACCCAACAATGGGTTGTTAGATTCATCTGAAAATTTCAGGGCTGATAGAACTTGACCTAATGAACATTTTTACCCCATGTCAGATTTGCTCTAAATGCTTTAGTTTTTGAGATATAAGCCAAAAACTGCATTTTACCCCTATGTTCTAGTTTTAGCCATGGCGGCCATGTTTTTTGACGAAACAGAAAATAAAACACAAACTTTATTCTAGATACCCTAAGGATCATTCAGCTTAAGTTTGGTTGGAATTGGTTCAGTAGTTTCAGAGGAGAAGATGTTTGAAATAGTTTACACCGGACGGACAACGATGACAACGACGGATGCCAAGTGATGGCAAAAGCTCACATTTCCTTTGGAAAGGTGAGCTAAAAAAGGACAAACAATAATATAACAACTTACCACAATTTCCTTTTTCGGCTGTTCTTTTTTCTCTTTTCTTTTTCCTAAATAAAATAAAATACATGAAGATTTTTATACATTTGTCCTACATCTATGGTCTAATAAACTGCTTCACCGAGCGCAGCTGGATATGACTGCAGAGGTCCAACCCTGAACAGTTGGGGCAAAAATGGACACAATATTCAACCTTGATACAGGTCTGAACTTTTAACTCCCCTTTTCCAAAAAGTAATTTCTGACACAGAATAAATGTAGTCAAAAACTTGAAATTGGTTAAATGATTTGAATTTATATTCAATTGAAGATTTCTTCGTGCAATACACTGTGCTGTTGCGCAATACTTAGAAATCGAGACATCCATACACTTAAACACAAGTTATTGTCTGAAAACTAGAAAATGCTTGTTTTAGACCCTTTATGGCCTGTAATTCCTGAATGGTTTGGGCCATTACCCCATAAATGAATCCCAACCTTCTACTTGTGGTATTGAATCTTGTGGTACAATTTCAGAGCAATCAAAATACTTATACATAAGTTATTGTCCTAAAACTAGAAAATGCTTGTTTTGGGCCCCTTTTGGTCCCTAATTCCTAAACGGTTGCAGTCGTATATAAAAGGTTTTTAATATAAAACACAGAACTGAATGCCTTTACAACAATTTTGTTTTAGTGTAGGATTATCTTACCAATTTTTACATATATAACAAGTTTGATATTTGTGATTTATCAAACCATATGAAACCAATGCATTATCAGAACCAAAACCTTATGATATTAAGAACATTTGTTATCTTTTGATATATGTAAGTAAATGTAAATGGCATGTGAGTGTACATGTATCACAAAAATCTGTGAAAAGTAGGACATCCCTATCCTACACATTGTTATTTTTTAAAATTATTTTTGCATTTCAGCACTATACTAAAACCCAATATTAGTTATAATGTTCTTCTTCTGATCCAATCATGGGTTTCTTAAATGATGAAATAAAACATAGAATCAAGGTAAACAGGAATACATCGATATGTACTCTAGTCACAATTTGAAAAATTGCAATTAGAGTTAATAGGGGGTCTCATTCGGGGTTCTGATCCCGGATCCCGCTTACTGTTTTGTCAGACCGTATCCCGCTTACACTATGTACGTAAGCAATTCTCATTTTTGAAATTTCGTGTCCCACTAGACCTCATTTCTAAGTTTCAAGTTGATTGGACTTCAACTTCATCAAAAACTACCTTGACAAAAATTTTAACCTGAAGCAGGACGAACACGTGTCACGCGGACAGATACAAAAATCGGCAATCCTGGATCACGCTTAGACCCCAATGAGACCCACTTAATATTGCTACTGTTATTTTTGAAAAAAATGATATCATTATTTTATACCTCTGTTTTCCCTTCTTGACCTCCTGTTTGGTCTCCTCCTCCTACTCCTCTCAGAAAACATCAGAAAATCAACAGGAATATCCACATCCACATCTTCATCTTCTCCATCTGGCACAGGACTTTCCTCAAATATAGACTGATCTTCTCTAATGGAATCTACTGAACTCTGAAGCATGTTATAATTATCACCTGGCACCTGGCTTGAAAAACTTTCACTTTCAAATTCTTCAGTGAAAATTTCTGCATTTGTTGCTATAAAGTGTTGATGATCAAGCTCTCTTGAATCTGAGTGGGTTATGTTTTCCTGCTGATATCCAAAGGGTTCAGTTAGGATTCCATTTGTTTGTTGTTCCACCTGAATGCCATTTGTTTCTTCTACAGGTGTCCTATTGGTAATTTGACTAGATTCAGTAACAACAGTTGAACTTAAATCTTGTAGTAAATGGTGTGCATTGTTGGTGACAGTATTACCTTCACCAGAACCACTTTGTATATGAGGGTCATTAGAAGGTTCCAGGTTAGAACCACTTTGTATATGAGGGTCATTAGAAGGTTCCAGGTTAGAACCACTTTGTATATGAGGGTCACTTAAAGGTTCAAGGTTATTCATTTGATCTGAAAAATCAAAAGTACTAGTGTGTTCATTGCCAATAGGACGAGGATGCATTTGAAAAGTATCACAGTTGGTTTTGAAAGACATGGCCATAGTGTTCTGTCCATAATCCTGAACTCTACCAAGTTTTTTGTTGCTTTGGTCTTGATTATGTTCAAGATTACTGTCACTCCATTCATTCATATCATCTTTATATGTCATTAAATTATTTTCATCAACACCTGTTAAACAGGAAAATTTCACTGTTTTATCTACATGATGGTCCTTTGATGAAGCAGGAAACCCATCAAGATCATTTTGTGACATTTCTTTGTAAGGATCAAAGTTTGTTCTTTTCTGCTCAAGTGTGGTTTCATATAAAAATTCTCCATCCCTAATCTTGATAAAATCTTCTGGGCAAAAATCAGAGTTCTTATCATCAACATCAGATCCATCACCATCAACCTGATCAATCATGTCATCATCATCATCAATCAGAGATTTATCATGATTGAGTGAATCTGTTTTGTGTTGTGACAATATTTCAGGACAGACAAGAAATTCATCAGTGTTGACAACTTGATCACCCAAAAAAGAAGTAACATGCTGATGATCCTCGCTGATCGATGTTCTATTACATGTATTGGTTTGATCATGATTAATCCTATCACGCACAGAATCCAATACACATTTAGTGTATTTACTTGAAGGTGTGAATACCTGGTGCATGCTTTCACTTGAAGGTGTAAATACCTGATCCATGCTTTCACTTGAAGGTGTAAATACCTGATCCATGCTTTCACTTGAAGGTGTAAATACCTGATCCATGCTTTCAATAGAGGCATTTGTTTGCATGTTATCTGGAGAAGTAGATGAATCAGCCTTGACTGCAAGAATCTTTCTATCGACTCTGTCTTTAAGTATATGAACAGGTGGAAGATCATGCTTGTCACATTGTTGACAGGTGAGTATTTTGATAAAGTTGAATGATCCCAGTTTACCATTACACTTTGGGCAGCACAATTTCCCTTTCTGCCAGGATTCCTACAAATAAACAAATTGTCAATATATAATTTGTGTATGTCTTGACAGCTAACCCTTCCGAAGCACCTGAGATCAACCCCGGTTATTGATGGGGTTCAGTTGCTCAGTCTTTAGTTTTCTATATTGTGTTTTGTATTCTGTTGTTTGTCTTTTGGTCTGTTTTTTCTTTTTTAGCCATGGTGTTGTCAGTTTGTTTTTTTTTACTTATCAGTTTGAATGTCCCTTTGGTATCTTTCGCCTCTCTCTTGTTCTGAAAAGTTTTAGTGGGATTGATCTAAATACTCACTATGAAGCACACATTTTCAAATGAACAACTCCTACTTCATGTCAAGTACAGACAAACACAACAAAATTAATAAAAATCTGCCTAATATTCAAATGGGGTCATCCAATGGTTTTGGTCATATTGGCCTTTTTTCATTTCTGCTGATATCAGTTTCTACCTATCTATTATAATTTTCAGAATAAGAGCTTGAGGCAAACACACAAAAATGAATCAAAAATCCTCATTGAAGAGGAATAACTCCTACAAGGAGTCATCTGAAAATTTTGGTGGAAATAGGAAGTAGGTAGGGACTTATTGCAAACAGACAGGCAAGGTGATAACAATTAGCTCCACAAAATAGGGGAATAACATATTCTAATGCAAGTTGTAAACACTACCAGCCTTTATTATTCACTGATGAACAGATTTTTAACATCATTTATCAAAGGAAGTAAAGTTTCATTATCTAATTTATGGGTAATGCTGAAACTTTGTAAAAATAACCAGATAATTAAAAGGCCTCTGGTAAAACATATTCATGTGTTAAGATTCCTGCCAGTCTGAAACTGGACAAAGGGAGACAACTCTAATTATTACTTTAAACTGAAAATGTTCAAGCTATTTTTCTCAGACTGTTTATGAATCTGTTGGATTTGATCAGATTTCAGATACTGTGAGTACTCTTAGATTGGTTGTTGGTCTTTCGTCTTTTTGTTAGTTGTTTTTTGTGCTTCCTGTTGATCTGATGAGTCATGCCCTTACCAACTATTTTTTACAGTTTGTTCTTTATGTTGTGCTGAGACACCACTATCTCAGGTTAAGGGGAGGGTTGAACATTTGCAAATAATCAGTATATGCCTGTCCTTATTAGGGAGCTGGTAATTCATTAGTTGTAAATGGTAACTGTCTGTCATATTCATTTTTTCATTTATCATTTGATCATAAATCAAGCCATTGCTTAAATTGTTTGAATTGTCATAATATGGCATTTTGTTGCTAACTTAACAGAATGGTTTTGCTCATTGTTGAAGCCCATACAGTTACCTATAGTTGCTCACATCCAAGTCTTTTGGTCTCTGGTGAATAGTTATTTCATTGGCAATCAATTCCACTGGAACATTATACTGACAGTGACTGGCTAGATTATGACCTATTTGTCATCTTGAAAGTGGAGTTAAAATATACAGCTTATTTTACAGGTCGTACAGTTGTAAACTTCTATATCATTTGGTCTCTAGTGGAGTGTTGTCTCATTGGCAATCATACCACTTCTTCTTATTTTTATATTAGAAAGTTGTTGACACAGACAGAAAAATAGTAACTTTCACAGCAAGACAAGACAAGACAAGACTGAAATGTAGTAAGCCATACCTTTATAACTGCCTCAGACACCCAGTCAGGCATGTTGTCATCTCTTATGTACCACACTGTACTATTGTCACATACTAAAACATAACATTACAATATATTATATTATATAAATTATATCATCCATGTTTTAAACATATATCTTACCTATAACAACTTCTCTCGGAGTTTGATCATTACAGGTTGTATCAAACTGTCAATCAAATCTAATAATAACATTAACGGTACCAATTTTACTGCACCAGATGTGCATTTCCACAATTAATGTCTCGTCAGTGATGCTCGACACTAAACTATCTGAAAATCCAAGAGCTTAATACAAATGTTGAAGTGCTGATAAAACCAATTGAATAAAAGAACAGAGTTCCAATGTCCCTCACGTTGCACATATTTTATCTATCCAAGGTACAAGGGCAATAACTAAAAAAAGCACTTTTTTTTTTTCTTTAAAACTTTTTATCATCATCTTAAGAGAAATGAAGGCTTCAGATCAAATGCAATGTGATTTCCATTATATAATTTATATTTTCAAGGGGCATAACTTGTTAAAAATATTTTATCAGAACTTATTTTCGAAAGTATCAAAAACATTGCTGATACAAACATATGATATAAGTTCCATAAAATTCTGGCAAGAATTGAACATAAGAGCAATAACATTGCAATTTTCCATATAAATCAATATTTTCAAGGGGCATAACTCTTTTAAAAATAATTGATCTGCACTGATTTTTGAACTCTTCAAAGACATTGATGATATAAACCTATAATATAAGTTTCATAAAATTCTGGCAAGAATTGTACACATGAGAGAGCTAACGATGCAATTTTCCATAAAATTAATGTTTCAAAGGGCATAACTCTTTTAAAATAATTGATCGGTACTGATTTTCAAACTTGTAAAAGACATTGCTAATATAAACCTATAATATAAGTTTCATAAAATTCTGGCAAGAATTGTACACATGAGAGAGCTAACGATGCAATTTTCCATAAAATTAATGTTTCCAAGGGGCATAACTCTTTTTAAAAAAATTGAATGGCACTGATTTTCGAACTCATCCAAGACATTGCTGATATAAACCTATGATATAAATTTCATAAAAATCTGGCAAGAATTGTACATGTGAGAGCGCTAACAAAAGTGTACAGACGGACGCACAGATGGACGGACGGATGGACAGACACCCAGTATTTCCATGATGATCAAGAGTAAAGCCGTTAATAACAATATCAATATCTAACAACTACTAGTGCAGTAAGTTTTGAAAATCTGTCAAAATCATGCAAGTTTATCAACCTGAATAAACAAGATGTATGGTATGAATCATTGAGATAGAAACTTAAAGATATAACTAGAGGCTCAAGAAGTCTCATTTGCTCATTTGGCAAAATTATGCAATATTAATATTTGCATTAAAATTAGGACAAAAGAAAGTATTTATAAAACTTCCCATACTGGCTCATAGTATCGACTAACTTCCCAAAAATTCTTTAGGGTAGGCACTAAAAACTAAAGAAGTAGCGGAAACACAAGTATTTTTTATTCAGCCTTACTCAAGATGGCTATGTTGGTTGTTATATAATGAAGACACCTAAAACAGCCAAACAAAAATCTAACCTTTGAATTCTGATTTGTAACTATCTACAAGATGATCTTCTTTAACAACGGGATTTCTACACACTCTACACTGTAGATAGACAGACATTCTAAAACCTGGAATAAAAATGACAATATAAGTTACTAAGTAAGTTCCACTCATAGCAACTTGAAAAAAAAACACAATTCACAATGTCACAAATTATATTGCAGCTCAGACTGATATTCATGATATTGTTATTTCCACCTTCCACTTTGTGAGTGAGCATAGAGTTGAACGCTTTGTCATATCTTTTCTTCTACTGTTGCCACTACTAAGCAGGAACTGTTAACCATTCAAGAGAACCTGATTTCATCCCTAGTTTTGTTAAAAAGGGGTTCATGATGCCTTGGTCTTAGTTTTCAGTAATGTGTTTTAAGCTATCCTATTTTTCAAGGTCTCTGTGGTTATATAGTTTTGTTTTATTTTTGTCAGGGATACCATGTTTTTATTTAAACGTTCATATTTGGTCATATTTAATGGTTAGAGAATGTACAAAAGGTTACAAATTGTTGATGTCTTCAGGTAAGTCCATTTTGTATGATGCCTAACAATCGGGTCACATCAACATATTTGAAAGGAGTTACACGGTGTCACTTATGGAGAAGGAACTTTTGACCTTTTTCACCGTTTCTGAGTTCACCCCCTGTCTGACCCTTTCACAGCCTTTGAGTTCACCCCTGTGTTTTGTGGAATTTTGTTTGCTTGATTATCTCATTTGTTCTTTTTGCCATAGAGTTGACTGTGTTTCTTCAACTTATGTTGGGACCTCAGAGGCCGAGTGGTCTAAGTAGTCAAACTACTGTATCACTCGTCAGTCATCACCGAGGTTGTGAGTTCGAATCCCGCACATAGCAGGTGCACTCGACTCCAATCTTAATTGACTAGGATTGTCAGTTTTCCTACCGAAGGTTGGTGGATCTAGCCCGCACTCCGTCTTCCTCCACCAATAAAAACTGGCCACCACAAAATAGCACAATAGTGTTGAAAGTGGCGTTAAACACCAATTAATCAATCAACTTGTGTTTTTTCCTCCCAATTATCTTTTCCCACTCCATCATCATGTAGAAATGTATATTTCAAATTTGCACTTCAATTTCCATGGAAAATTAACTTAAGCTTTGCAATCAATATTATTACAAAATCAGAGATTAAACTTGACTCTAGGCATTTGGATAAAGCAATTATGCCTGAGCTGCAAGTAAGTAGAATACTTATTCAACAGCAATACTTTCATGGTCAGTCAGTTGCATTAACGGTAGTTTTACAGAATCTAAAAGTTTGGAATACGTTTACCAGTTTAATTCATTTTGTCATAAAAAATCAGAATACCATCTTGTTTTGAACTGGCTAAAAACAATTAATTTTTTTAAATATTAATCCGGCAGTCTCTTAAAACTTTTTATTGTGAAGTTTTATTAAACATACATGTACAGAAGACATTATGTTAATTTCTAATTTGACAGCATTCTTACCCGGATTTTAAAACATTTTGACAACAAACTATGAAAAATTATAGTTGCCTAAATCGATGACGGAAACATTTCCGGAAATATCGTTTTTTATTTTATTTTTCCTGAATTGGGAATTTATATTCACATAAATTTTTTGGGGCCACCCGCCGATTTAAGGGCCGCTAAGCGGCCCTAAACTATATAGTGGAATCATCCCTGATGTTAGTTAATGTGGTGGCCATGGAGTTTTAATGAATGTTTAAAAGAGGTAGAAGATACCAAAGGGGGGGATAAAAATCCAGGAGTTGAATAAAAACAGTAACAGTCTTAATAGTGATGGGAATTTCTCAGATTTTTCAGATTAACAACTGCCAAATATGCATCGACTGATGATAGATGATCAGTACAAGGTGTTTTATCTGTTATTTCTCAAATCAGTCTTTCATCGGAGAAGATCGTCAATTTTGCACGCCCTAATGGCGTCATTTACAAGTTAGAAGGCACGTCTGTATTCCTGCACTATTTAAGTATCAAGCACTTTCAAAATCGTCATTCTGAAGGGTAGTCTTGAGATAATTTATGTTCCATAAGTACATAATCTTAATTCCCGTACAACTGAAGGGAAGAGGGACCAACTAATTAGATTTTAATTTCCCTAATAAAAAAAGTAATATTTTGTGCAGTATAGCATCAAACTTTTCACTCGTTCGCTCAACATGTGTTGGAAGTGACGATACCTACATTTTGGTCACTTGGTGATGGAAGTCACATTACAGAATTTCAACTAAATACCGTATTCTGTCGAGTTTCATAACATATTAACAACCTGATTGAAGACCTCATTGATGAATCCACTTAAAAATACAGGACAGCAAACTCTGAAATTCAACTTTTGTCTTTGAGACTTATACGAACCAAATACCCAAAACGTCGTGGTTATTTCTGCACATATTTCATTCTGATTTTTACGTGTAAATATTTCACAAAATTTCATCAGGGAGTGTAAGTAAGGGAGGAAACCAATGTTAATATGCTGGAAGATTTCATTCGAACCTCTCCGGGTTTGACTATTTTTATGAGAAAATATCCGAGCTGTTCGAAAACTAATTTGTGTTATGCTATTGGTTTAAAAGTTTTGATGCAAGTATGGCGATACGTTATAACATGAATATTTATATATTTGAACTCTGTTTTCTATTAATAAAAGGTCAATACACAGTTGTGTTTACTTAGACGGCGTATTAATAAAAACCACGCGCAGCTTCCTTCTTCCATTTTAGATAGTATAAGTGTTCATTTTTTGTTTAAATTAATGTGTTTTCCTGAATATTTGCCGTGTTTTTTTGTTTTGCTTAATTTTTTTAATGAATAAGTAGCAGATAGTTTGTCGTCGATCTTCAATACTTCCTGTACACATTATATATATATATATATATATATACATGTGTGTACTTGGTCCGCGGTGTATTCGAACTGTTTCATTTTACGTACGATTTCCAATGTAATCTTTTTTTCAAATGCTATCTTGTTACACTAGTCCCGAAACGAGGGCATTATTTTTTTTTAAAGTCTTTTGGTAATATTTTCTTTTTTCTTTATAAGTTTTTTATTATTTTTTTTTTTTTTTTGGGGGTGCATTTGATAATAAAAACGGTATTTAAACGACAAATAGAAAAAGTAAAATAAGTAAAGAAAATATCAGAAAACAGAAATAGAAAGTATTGAATCCAAGGTCATAAATGGTTGGGCTATTCTTATATAGATGCAATTTAAATTTTATGACTCTCTATTTTTTTCTTTGAAAGCTGTAGCTGTAACCTTTAATATCGGTATTGTGTCGAAGTTTAACACATGGTTTTCATTGCCTCTACGGTGTATTCCTATTTAATGAATTTGTCAGTTTTACTTTAACTGATCGTAAATTTTCTGATTATGAATTTTTTTTTAAACTCTCGGTAGGTGGCACAAGCACTTGTCTAAGAATATTTTTCCCTACGTACCTTAATATAAGTGTTACATTAAGGTATATAGATAAAAAAAAATCCGAGACAAGTGCCTGTGGTAGGTGGTTCCTTTGATGAACCTTCCACAAAACTCTATCTAACACTGAAGGATACGCAGATGTACAAATGTCCCTTAATACATACGTTATTTCATATCATGGCTTACCCTTTTTATTACACATATCGTGTTGGCAAGCGATCCAATAGTTATTTCTTTTTCTTTCATTTGATAAATAATCCTAAGTATTTGTATTGATGACAAAAAGGGATTTGACCACAGATTAGGCCTGCTCTACATGCATTTATTCAAGTTCCAACGTGTGTTTTTAAAATACTTTTGTAAAGTAATAAATAATCATTGCTTTACATCATATTTCACCCTATTTTCATCTTCAATCAATGTTTTATATACCATATCTAGTGCGGGTATCGGCATATTAAAGGGTGGGCGGGTCCTCTTGTCCATCCATGATCACCTCAATACTACTATGTAATTAGATTATATATCATTTTTTAACATAAACTGTTATCACAGAGATATGTCTCGCTTTTTTGTAATTTCGATAATACAAATGTTGAAATTAAAATACCAACACTTTAACATGTATGTTTTGCAAATATTCAAAGTCAATGAATCATGACTTGAAAGTACATGGCTATAAACAATATCCATGGAAATGAGATGTGCCAATGTTAATACAACTGCATACCAAATACCATTGACTTATCATAAGTACATGTAGTTCCTTTAAACATACCTAAATACAAACTTATACATGTAAACTAAGCAAAATTTCAAAGTCAATAAACCTGAGGAAGCGGGATCAAATAATCTCCATGTGAGATATGCCAATGCTAATACAACTGCATACCAAATATCATTGACCAGTACTACTAGTGGTTCCCCATAAAACAACCTAATCAAAACTAATACATGAAAACAAAGCAAAGTTCCAAAGTCAATAGACCATGACTGAGGGGCGGGGCCAAATAATCTCCATGGAAATGAGATATGCCAATGCTTATACAACTGCATACCAATTATCATTAACGTACCACTAGTGGTTCCCCATAAACTGACCTAATCACAAACTAATACATGAAAAGTAAGCAAAAGTTTCAAAGTCAATAGACCATAACTGAGGGGGCAGGGCCAAATAATCTCCATGGTAATGAGATGTGCCAATGCTAACATAACTGCATACCAAATATATTTGACCTACCATTAGTGGTTCACCATAAACTAGACCTAATCACAAACTAAAACATTGGTGACGCCGCCGCCGGAAACAGCATACCTATGTCTCGCTTTTTGACTCCGTCAAGCGAGACAGTAAAATTGTGTAAACTTTGTGGACCGCACCAAATCTTTACAAATTCTTTTAATTCTTGTTTTGAAAACACACAATCAGAATCAGAAACAAAAATAAAATATGAAAGCCAGCAAACTAACGACAATCACCGAAATACCAGATCACCTGTGTCATAGACCCATTGGTGGCCATGGGCTGTTTTCTGCACTGTGGTTTGGTTGTCGTCTCTTCCAACACAGTCCCCACTTCCATGATCACCCTCCATGACATAGGACAAACGCATTCAGAACCTTGCAGGGTTAACAATGTTTGTTAGCGCCCTGTCCTCCGTATGACTCAAGAGGTGGTCAATTTTATTGACCCACTTTTGTGATATTTTAAGATAAAATTCTCACCAGAAAGACACAACAAAGTATATAAGCCCAGCCCTGATATAAAGCTGTTATCAGTGAGCACAGCAAAACGGTAAACTACAGGCTCCATGCGCCTAAAATGCTGATGTTTTTTCTTTCAAATCTTCTTTTATTGACATACAATATTCAAGCCATATTTTACACACCAAGGACCATCGATCATGTCACTTTGGTTTGAATTGATTCAGTAGTTTCAGGAAGCTCTTTTAACTAGAGACAATAGATGAGGCTCTCAAGAGCCTGACTCGTTCACCTGTAGTTTTTATTTAAATTTTTCATCAACGTTTTTCTTTTGCTTGTAAGTTAAAATGTAATTAATAAGTGTGGACACAAACCAGTGTGGAAAATATCCAGCATTCTGAGAATATTACATGGCAATTAGGACAGGTGAGCTAAAACAATAAACGAAAAGCAAATATGAACACAGCCACAAATGACCACTTAAATTATAAATAAGATTTTGAGTTGTGAAGAGGATAAAATGTATGTACTGTATCCAAGCCCTGTCTTTAACATGGGACTGTTATGTTACAGCACAACATAAGTACAAACATGATATATTTTTTTTCAAATAGACTTCCTGTATGTATCAGTGTATTTATTTATTCCACATTGGCTAAAAGTACAAAATTTATTGATTTATATCTCACAAAACATGTATAACTTGCTTAATTTTTGTGCATGTCCTAATTCAGGAACATCTAGGTAGCTTTTGTAAGTCTTGTACGTTTTTGTTATCTTGGTTCGTATCTGTTTTGAAGTGAAGTGACGTCAAAGTTCTTTTTTTTCTACTAGCATACATTAATGAATAAGGTCCTGATCTTGCTTCTGGGTGTTGGATTATGGATTGTGTTGAAGGCCCATTGCTGGCCTTAAGCTATTTTCTGTTTTGTTTTCAGGTTGTTGTCTCTTTGACACATTCCCAGTTTCCATTCTTTGTTTATAGTACAAGTCAAAACTGGTACTATGCCAAACATTTTGTTCCATGATAAACTTTGATGAACATGACTATATACTTATTTGTAGATCTTACTTTAATAAACATTTTTGTTTACAACATATATTTGCCTATAATAATTTGAAAATAATAACCAAAACTGCAAAATTTTATTAAAATTATCAATTCAGGGCAATAACCTAAAAATCAGTTATCTAATTGTTGATGCCATCGTATCCAGAAAAGCAATCCGTATGTCTCACTTTCCCCAACTTTCATCGCATGGCGAGAAAAATAGATAGTCAATTAATTATAGCTTCTCATACAAAATAAACTGCTTTGCTGAGAGCAGCTGGATACGCCGCAGAGGTCCAACCCTGAACAATTGGGGCAAAATGGACACAATATTCAAGCTTGATACAGGTCTGAATTTGGATTGTAATTAAATATTTGACATATTATAGGTTTCTGAATAAATGTTGTCAAAGAACTTGAAATTGGTTATATGAATTGAATTTATATTCAATTAAAGATTTCTTGCTGTTGTGCAATACACTGTACACTGTGCTGTTGCACAATACTTAGTAAATCTGTTGTCAGACTATAAAGTTCAATTAATTCTCAATGTCATATTAGAAACTTATGAAAATCAAAAGGAGCTTACATCAATAGATATAAACAGTTCCTAAAGTTTCATGAGAATTGCTGACAGCATTTTTGAGTTATTGTGAGAAAACTGGAAAATCCCCTTTTTAATGAATAAACCCCATAACTCAAAAATGTAAAATGTAAAATTTATAAAATTCTAAAGGAGCTCACATCAATAGCTATAAACAATTCACTAAAGTTTTATAAGAACTGCTGAAAGCATTTTTGAGTGTTTGCGAAAACTGGAAAATCCCCTTTTTAATGAATAAAACCCTGTAACTCGAAACGTAAAATCTAAAATTTATAAAAATCAAAAGAGAGCTCATGTCAATAGATATAAACAATTCACCACAATTTCTAGCAAGTTGGTGAAAGCATTCTTGAGTTATTGTCCGAAAACTAAAAATCCCCTTTTTTAATGAATAAAACCCCATAACTCGAAACGTAAAATCTCAAATTTTAAAAACAAAAGGAGCTCACGTCAATAGATATAAACAATTCACCAAAGTTTTATGCAAATTGGTTAAAGCGTTTTGAATTAATGTCCGACATGTTGACGATGGACGGACAGACGGACATTGGTATACCATAATTGGGGCCACCGCCGATTTAATACGCTAAGCGCCCTAAACTATATAGTGGAATCATCCCTGATGTTAGTTAATGTGGTGGCCATGGAGTTTTAATGAATGTTTAAAAAAGGTACAAGATACCAAAGGCGAGGGGGGGACCAGGAGTTGAATAAAAACAGTAACAGTCTAAATAGTGATGGGAATTTCTCAGACATGTCAGATTTTTCAGATTAACAACCACCAAATATGCATCGACTGATGATAGATGATCAGTAGAAGGTGCTTTATAGGTTATTTCTCAAATCATGTCTTTCATCGGAGAAGATCGTCGATTTCGCACGCCCTAATGGCGTCATTAACCAGATAGAAGGCGCGCCTGTATTCCTGCAATATTTTAGTATTAAGCATTTTCAAAATTGTCATTCTGCAGGGTATAGTCTAGAAATAATTTATGTTCCGTAAGTACGTAATCTTAATTCCCGTATGACTGAAGGGAGGGGGACCAACTAATTAGATTTTAATTTCCTTAATATTTTGTGCAGTATACATGGTATAGCATCAAACTTTTTCACTGGTTCGCTCAACATGTGTTGGAAGTGACGATGCCTACATTTTGGTCACTTGGTGATAGAAGTCACATGACAGAATTTCAACTAAATACCGTATTCTGTTGAGTTTAATAACATATTAACAACCAGATAATTTAATGACCTCATTGATGAATCCACTTAAAAGATACAGGACAGCAAACTCTGAAATTTAACTTTTGTCTTTGAGACTTATACGAACCAAATACACAAAACGTCGTGGTTATTTCTGCACATATTTCATTCTGATTTTTACGTGTAAATATTTCACAAAATTTCATCAGTGGACAAGATCAATGTCAATTTTTACTTTCATATTAATTGCAGAAGTTTTCATTTTGCTAAACGTTTAAACGAGAAAGATTTATTTACAAACTGTAAACCAAACAGTGTGGACCTGTATTTCCGTGGTAATTGCTTTTTTCTAAGTTATTTTCAGCTCGTTTCATCTCTCATTCAGTTCCGGAATTTTTCATCTATAACGAGAAATACTTACATTTTCTAATGATAACGGTCACAAATTTTGTTTAATTGAAATTTTTAAAATTACACGATCAAAATGATTGCAACATTTAAGAGTCATTCTCTGTAAGCATCAAAAGCATGTGGAAATGACATGTCACAGAATTGGTTCAAAATGTGTAAAAATGTTCTAACAATTGATATAAACTGAAATATACATGAAGTTTCACTTAAAATTTTGCAGTTGCTATGGTAACTGCTTGAACACTTTTTGGCCATTTTTTGTAAGTAAAAAAGGCTTAAAATGTGCAATTACAGTTGGATGTATATGGCCTTTTAGAGAATAAAAAAGAAAATTGTGTTTGTTGTTATGACTAAGTATGGTTATGACATATTTAAAAAATGCATTTAGAAAAATATATTATTCAGCAGTTTGGTCAAGAACCTAATCCCAAAAAGGGTCAAATTCCTTGTGTATTGGGAGTCCTATTTTACCATGTTTTGAAAGCTTTCAGATTTTTCAACCCAGATTTTCCTGATATGTCTAAAATAATTTTTTAATAGTTTAACCATTGCTTAATCAAAATACAAAAAATTGAGAGGGGTATATTTGAAAATTTTGCAAAATTCAATTTTTCGAAATCATGGTTTTCGAAATTACTGTTTTAATATTGTTATAAAAAATACTGAAATTTAAAACACGAATGCTTTATTTGTCTGGAAATACTTAATCCTGCTCTCAGAAAAAATAAAAGTTCTCAAATTAAACATAACAACTGCTGGATTCTTAAATCTCAACTAAAAGCCCCTTTTAGTACACCAAAATTTGGCGGGAAATGATTCTCTCTAGATTTTTCATGCATTTAACATTGGCACTTTTTTTTTTAAAAACAATGAAAACATAACAAGGATTTTATAAGATTTTAAAATATAGCTTTTTAAACTATATGTAATATAACTATGAAAAGAAAAGTAGGGGTTAGTGGGCAAAATATTTTAATGGCACTACATGGATAAAACCAGAAGATTCCGAATATGTGACAAAAAAGTCAAAAACAATAGTAGCGAACATCCTTAGCTGAAGACAGTGACGTAGATATTTTACAAGCAATTGGAAATGTCTGAATTTTCTGTAATGTTTAACACATTCCCAAAACTTGCTCAAGCAAAATGGAGAAAGGAAAAGGAGGACTCTATGCATGGTATACAGGGCAATTGGTACACACCAAATGTAGACCATTCAAAGAAGAGTTCGGGTCGAATAGTACCTGCTCTGAACCTGGAGGACAAATAAAATGTTCTAAACGCCTGTCAGATAGAGACATACTTGTGATATGAAAACAATATGGAATCGTTTAACTGTATGAGCTCGGTAAGTAAAACTATTTTCCTGAAAATATTGATGTGGGTGTGGGGACGAGGAACTGGACCCTTAACCAAGATCACCATTATCATTGAAACCTGTAATACAGAACCAAATTTATGAGTTTTTGTATTAGCCCATAGTATATAAACAGTGTCTTATAAACTCGAATGTATGAATATTGAACAGATATATCATGTTATGGAGGGTATTTCGAAAAATCCCAGTCGAGGACTGTAAAATTTCCCCAGCCGCCAGGCAAGGGAAATTGGTCCCAAGACTTGTAATTTTCGCAAATACCCCTCCATAACATGATATATCTGTTTAATTACACCGAAAAGATTTTGATTGAAACTCTCTGTACTGGTGAAAGGAAATAATTTTTTTACTAGTGAGATGTTATTCATAAACATAATTTCGAGGATAAGTAGAGACTATCATAATACCGCGGGAATTATACATGCACTTATATTCACTCGTGTTAATATGTCTTTTGATTGAGTTAAGCCATTTCAATTGATATTTTATAGTGTGTCTTTCTGTGTCGTGGTGTTACACTATTGTTTCAGATAAGGGTGAAGGTTTGGTACCATTAAAACGTTTGAACCCGCTGCAATTGTTTGCACCTGTTCTAAGTTAGAATCTGATGTTCAGTAGTTGTCGTTCGTTGATGTGGTTCATAAGTGTTCCTCGTTTCACGTTTTTTATATAGATTAGACCGTTGGTTTTCCCGTTTGAATAGTTTTACACTAGTAATTTTGGGGCCCTTTATAGCTTGCTGTTCGGTGTGAACTAAGGCTCCGTGTTGAAGACCGCACTTTGACTTATGATGGTTTACTTTTATAAATTGTGACTTAGATGGTGAGTTGTCTCATTGGCACTCATATCACATCTTCTCATATCTTCTTATACGCGTTAGCGCTGTCTTTATGTAACGTCATATCCGAATAATTTTCGCGAGAAGAGGCTCGCGAGGATAAAATATGAATTTCCAAAATGACAAATACCACGGCATAGAGGGGAATTTGAGGCAAATACACCGGCAGTGGTAAAAAACATGCAAATTCGTTTGAAATGAGAAAAAAAGTTAGAATATGCGAAAAAAACACTGGCTACCAACCAATCAAAATACAGCATTCTCATTATCATATAAGGTGTAATTTTATATTGTAAGGGGCACATGTCCAACTAACAGTTTTCATCTGTATTTGAACACAATTTCAAGATTCATAAGACAATGTTAAGTTTTTTTTTGTTTAGTCTATTTCTCAGATACATGTACACGTACTATTACCAATAGGGCCACTATATTTAGTGTATGGGATAATTGTCAGGTGTACATGTCCGTCTGGCAGGTTTCATCTGACCTCGGACTCATTTTCCTTGTTTATTGGACAATTTTTTTGTTTTTGTGTTTTGGTCTATTTTGCAGATATTAGAGCAATATATCAATTATATTAAGTGTATGGAACAATTGTGAGGTGTAAATGTCTGTCTGGCAGGGTTCATATGACCTTGACATCAGTTTCATGTTTCATTGGTCAATGATTTTTTTTGTAATTTCGTCAGTTTAGCAGATACTTTTACCAATAAGACAACTATATTTGGTGTCTGGAATTGTTAGAAGATGAACATGTCTATCTGGCAGGGTTCAAGTGTCCTTGACCTAATTTTCATGGTTCATTTGTGGTTTGTAGAGAAGAATTTTACAAGTGCGGGCCGTAGGACTTGTGGTTAAGCGTGAAGACTGAGAGTTATGCCACTTTACAAATTTAAGAATTGCTGATTTTTTTGTTTCAGTTCTCTAACTTAAGTTTGCCTCGACCAAATGTTATGAAACTTATACACAATACTTATTACCACAAAACACAGATCAAGTACAAATTTGGGTAGTGTCACATTTAAGGTTCTTATGTTATGTCCCTTTATAACTTCATATGATATGCAATTTGGGGCATCATCTGTGTCCCATAGACACATTCCCCATTTATTTAAAT
Source organism: Mytilus coruscus (assembly GCA_017311375.1). Classification (NCBI taxonomy): domain Eukaryota; kingdom Metazoa; phylum Mollusca; class Bivalvia; order Mytilida; family Mytilidae; genus Mytilus; species Mytilus coruscus. Next base: position 77,406,661 of record CM029605.1, read on the forward strand.
AATGAAAAACGTTGCTTTCACTTTACACTTTGTGGTCGAATTTTTCTAAAATGGCCAGATTTTGACGAAGACCGAGGATAAATTTGTTATCTACTTCATATCTGTAGATATGGATATGAACGTAGATAACTTATAATCTTACTGACAATAACCTGAAGATTAAATGTATAATAGGGACACTGTTAATTAGTTAATTATTTTTGAAAGGTTAAAAGATCAGTTTATCATTCAAAGCAGTATAAAGTGAACTAGGTTATCATTGATTGATGGTTGTTTATGCCACTTTCAGCAATATTGTGATATTTTGAGGCGGTTTTGGATGTAATTAGGTGCCCAGAATATCAGATATCAACCGATCGGAATCAACATTGAATATTATACATTTGTTTCCCTTGCCCGAGGGAGATTTGAGATTTGTTCACCTGATAAAGTTGATGTTTCCCCGAGGCCAATGCCCGAGGGAAATATGACTTTTTTATGGCGAACAAATCTTTATATCACCATCAGTCTATGAAACTAAATGTTTTATTTCATTGTCTATATTTTTTTACTTTCTGAACATAAAGAATCAATTTATATAAAGGAGCAATGTCTTATCTGCTTCAGTGGCGGATCCAGATCTTTTCATAAAGGGGGGCACTGACTGACCTAAAGAAGGGCCCGCTCCAGTCATGCTTCAGTAATTCCTATATAACCAAACAAATTTTCCCCACGAAAAGGGGCAGGGCCCCAGCCCCCGATCCGCCTATGTGCTTGCTATAATAAAAAAAACATGACTTAAACATTTATCATAAGGTATTACTCCCTGGCTACCGAAGAAGTCTAAGGGAACTTTAGGTTTGCACTCCGTCAGTCTGTCTATCCATCCGATGGTCAGTCCGGCAAATAAGTTTTCTACACTTTTATCTTCATGCTTGAAGATATTGATATTGATATTTGGTGTATTGTTTTATCATGACAAGTTACAGATCGCTACTTACAAAGTAGTCAAAACGTTATGTATACTAACCGCTTGTAACATCACACGAGATAGTCCTGATCTTCAAAGGAAAATATGAAGTTTTGTTCAATGTCACAAGTGATCGTGGTAACCAAACTTATGTTGATTTCGTTATTAAAATTACATACAGCGTAATGATATCTTGTATTAAAATGTGTTCTAACATGTATTTATTTTTCAGGAAATGTAATCTAGAAGCCTACAGATTTAAGTGTGCATGTTCCTACTTTGCAAGACCAAGCAGTGAACATTCATAACATTATGACAGTGTCACTAGACCAACAAACAAATCTTGAGTAAAGATGTTCTGTTTGCTCCAACGATCATTCCATGACTTTTTTCTAAATACATTTAATGAGAAATGCCAGAACAGAACTGCCAACTTCAGCTTGAGAAAAAACAAAGTTGAAGCAGTCAACCTTTATGTTGATTTAACTAAGAAAACAAGTAGCAATATTGCCTCTACTAGTGAACCATTTTTTTATCAACATATTACCGATGGACTTGGAATTGAAGGAGGTAGACAAAATGTGATATTCACTAACAAAAAAAAGGAATTTCTTATTCTAAATTTAGCAATGGAATATTGTGTATGTACCAAGAAGACCATACAAGTGTATTAAAGTACTTGATATATTCGACAAAGCCTGATAGCAGTAGAATGTTTGATATGGATGAGGTTAAAACATTTCAACAAATAATAATCCTGCTTTCCCGTCATGCAAGAAAACGTGATGCGGCTACAGAGCAATATATTACAATCATTTTATAGCTGACTATGCGATATGGGATTTGCTCATTGTTGAAGGCCATACGGTGTTAATTTCAATTTCCTTTGATCTCTTATGAAGAGTTGTCTCATTGGCAATCACACCACATCTTCTTTTTATAATTATTATATATTGATAATATTTGTGTCAAGTAATTCAATCAACAAACTGTTTGGCATTTTATGATATAAAAACAGAAAATCCCTCCCCCACCCCAATAAAAAAAAGTATGAAATAAGAAAAAATAAGCAACCCACTTCGATTAAATAGATTTATAGAATGTTGCCTACTTTAGTCTTTCAACTTAAAACTCCAAAATAATAATACAGTCATATCTAATAAAAGATGTTTTATAGTTTCACATCAAATAGTTTAAGAAATGAAACCAATGTTATCCATATTCATTTCTTTGCCTGATTTACTTGTTATCTTATTATAATCATTGCTGTATCAACTTTGTAGAACTTAATATATTTTTTTAATTAAAACTACATCAGTGGCCAATAGCCCTACATTGAAATTAATAATACAACAGTAAGCAGATAGCCAAATTCTAAACCAAATTATGCATGAGTACCAAACCATTTATATATACTTACATGTATATAATATAATGCTTACACAATTTTGATTTACAGTTTTATTTTTGTAAACTTCCATCAAGTTAAGTTATGAAAACTTTTTGATAGCTATGGTTAATATGTTTAAGAAAATAATTGCGACACCTATGTAAAATGAAAATGCAGCTAATTCAAACCTTGAAATTCAGTCATTCACCATAATGTAACCAGTTTCCAAAAACTTGCATGCAAAATATATATTTGAGTTGTCGAATCAGTTGTATGAAAAAAGTCAAAGGACCAAGAGAATTTAAAAAAATTTTTTTATCATTTTTCGTATTTAAACATGATATTTATATCTAATTATCATTGACTACAGGTATGTAAAGTATCAGAATGTGTGTAGTTTATTTTCATATCATTATTTGATCATAATTGATCATTTAATATAAACATGATTGCATTAATAACATTTGTGTCCGGATTTTTTTTTTCTTCTAAGATTAGAAAAAAAAAAATCAAAAAATTCAAAAGTGACCTTTTTTCAATCAAAATTTAAAAGAAAACTAAAAATATACCCTCTTTGATTTTTTTGTCAAGAATGCATGGAATGCAATATTTCTTAATGGTGATATTCGTTTATGCCACAAAATCTGGAATAAAAAATTTTGGAGCCATAAAAATGGGTTATTTTGTGAATTTTTGCTAATCTTGATTTTTGAAAAACATTTTAAAATTCAAAATTTTACTTTAGATGAAAGAACTTTACAAAATTTCAAATATATTTTAAAACACTAATATATAATAGGTTGATAGCAAATGAAAACCGGGGATATATATTTCCATTCTGTTACAAAAAAAGTGGTAAAAACAGGAAAAAATGCACTTTTCATCATGCTTTTTTGATGTTTTTCGAGCAAATTTAAACAAACTTGTTTCCATGGCAACCAACACTTCAACTTTTGAAATGATTATTATTTTTGTTGTCAGTGCACCACGACAAACCCATGATATGAAAATAAAGGAAATCCTGGAGTATGCATTTCTCATTTTCTTTGAAATTCTTTGATGCTTACAGAGAATGACTCTTAATACCTCAGTATGGATTTTCATATATGGAATTGTCTGAAAAAGACTATTTACCGGTCAAAAGTTTCAAAAACTATTTACTGGGTATGAACTATACACCTTATCAATATTTGTCCGCGATTACTGGACATCACAAAGGTTCCCGTAAAATTTTGACGTCATAATACAAAATATCTGACGCCACAATGGAAAAGTGGTTGTTGTATGACGTCAATAGTTGAAGCGGGGCAGATTCTCGGGTCAACCGGGACAGATTTCCAAATAGCGATAAGGTGTATTTACTGGCAGCATAAATCTTCCCGTGACGTTTCTCTATAATAAAACACTTATTTACTTTTTATTTGGACAATATCAAGTTTATTGTCCTCACAGTCACTGTCTCTAATTCTCCGATTTATCATTTTCCTAACCTGTAGATTATTTTTTTAATTAATCATCGCGCGGTGTGTTTGATCTCAGTTCTTCATTGGCAAAAATTCAACAAAGACGTCAAATTTTCTTGCTTTTCTGAATTTCCTATTGTGACGTCACGAATAAACGCGACTATGCCTGATGATGTTACAGAAAGAATTAACACATAGTTTGTTTGTATATTGTCTAAAAATCAGTAGAGAAACAGATTCTACCACCAAATCTCGTGTAATACGATATTTCTCCGCTCTCGCCAGTTAAAATTTAAAAAAAAACTGTCCTGAGAGGAGAAATATCGTATCCAACTCGATGCAGTGGTATAATCTATATGTATAATATCGATCCCAGCTAACCATGGTATCTATGATGAATTTATTAACTATATTTACAGAAAATAATTTGTGACGTTAAAAAATTAAGTTCATGTTTTACGTAAGAATTTTTAAACTAAGATTAAGACCACGTGATCTATTCATTGACAATTAAAATGACCAGGCATTAAGATATTTCTGAGTTCAATGATAATTTTTTTAGGGAAATTGGTAAAGAAATTAGTGAATTCAGACTATTTTATTTCAAAGTTATGAATTTGTATCATGAAAAGGATAGGGAAAATATTGAACGGGAATGAATTTTGTCCAAGTCCTCTAAAGACCAATGATTTCGAGTAACTAATAACAAAAGTTAGTACAAACATGCCTTTTGGCTTTTACATATCAGAGATTTCATGTCAGGATTGCTATTCAACTGAATACAGAGCTAGAATAAGAGCTGATTGATGTAAAAAAAAACATGATAAAAGTTGCTTTGTGTGAATAAACTCCATTCGAAAAGCCGGTTCATCTAGTTTTGGTTTACTTAGTACTAGAAATGTGTCTTTAGAACATTGAATTTTGCAAAATTTGGATTTTATTAAGCATGACTGATAACTGACACACAAATCGTCTACTTACATATCTTGATCTCGGATTCCTACCTCTGGAGCCCCGCGAACCTTTTGAGCTCTATTCAATATACAAATTGCTACAGAAGCACAATTAAAAAACCGGTAGACTTGTCAAAACAAGAAGACTTATAAAATGACTGAAATTGGTTATTTATGCTGACTGGATTGGGTTACCTATGAAGAATTTCAACATTATTATCATTTCATGGTATCTTAAACTTTTTAAACAATTAGTCACTGAATTAGAAGTATTATGTGAAATATACAGAAACAAATACAATCTGCTGTCATACAGTCACTAAAATAAGAAATTGTGGAAATATTAGAAATGGAACTCAATAAATCACCTCTAGGTGCAAATAGTAAATAAAGAGTTAGTATTGAAAAATAAGATTCTAGAAACTCAGACATGACGATGGAAATGCTCAGTACAAGTCCATACAACAGCAAAATACACCAAAACTTTCAAATGGTGTTTCAAATGATGATTGGAATTAACTGAGGGCAGAATTAAATCTGGATTTTACTGAAAGATTTCTCCTTTATTCATTTCACGCCAGGGCTATTTCCGAAGTCTTTGAATCTTTTCTAAAATTAGCAGTATTTGTGGGTTCATTTTTAAAGTATGCATCTCAGACGTGGTTTGTTTGAACTTGACCATATGTCATGAGTCAGGTGTTTGTTGTAATGTTATGTCCTCAGTTACTGATAATATACGGTCAACTTTATTTCCTGAATAGAATAGATTGACTAATTGTAGTACATTTCAAGTTTTTGCGATTAGGTACTAGCAGAGACACATAATTGTATTTTTTTTATTACTTTAATTTGATAATACAATAATCAATGTGAAATCTATGGTTTATGTTTTTTTTTACTCAAGTAAAAGGTCAGTCTAGAAAAGCGCTTTGGTGGTTTTAACTCTCTAAGAACGAAGGTTCTAACTCCCTCGGGACGAAGGATCTAACTCACTCGGGACGAATGATCTAACTCACTCGGGACGAAGGATCTAACTCACTCGGGACGAAGGATCTAACTCACTCGGGACGAATGATCTAACTCACTCGGGACGAAGGATCTAACTCACTCGGGACGAATGATCTAACTCCCTCGGGACGAATGATCTAACTCACTCGGGACGAAGGATCTAACTCACTCGGGACGAATGATCTAACTCCCTCGGGACGAAGGATCTAACTCACTCGGGACGAAGGATCTAACTCCCTCGGGACGAATGATCTAACTCCTCGGGACGAAGGATCTAACTCCCTCGGACGAATGATCTAACTCCCTCGGGACGAATGATCTAACTCCCTCGGGACGAAGGATCTAACTCACTCGGGACGAATGATCTAACTCCCTCGGGACGAAGGATCTAACTCACTCGGGACGAAGGATCTAACTCACTCGGGACGAAGGATCTAACTCACTCGGGACGAAGGATCTAACTCCCTCGGGACGAAGGATCTAACTCACTCGGGACGAATGATCTAACTCCTCGGGACGAAGGATCTAACTCACTCGGGACGAATGATCTAACTCCCTCGGGACGAATGATCTAACTCACTCGGGACGAATGATCTAACTCCTCGGGACGAATGATCTAACTCACTCGGGACGAAGGATCTAACTCCTCGGGACGAAGGATCTAACTCACTCGGGACGAATGATCTAACTCCTCGGGACGAAGGATCTAACTCACTCGGGACGAATGATCTAACTCACTCGGGACGAATGATCTAACTCACTCGGGACGAATGATCTAACTCCCTCGGGACGAATGATCTAACTCACTCGGGACGAAGGATCTAACCCCTAAGGCAATATTGACTGTTTATTAATTTGGCTATTCTTGTCCCGTCCCTTTTGGTCATATATTTTTAACGTTTCTATGTTTTTATACATCTCTGGCTTTCAAATGTTTAGGTTTGACCGATCCTGATGAAGGTCAGTCCAAAAAAGCGCTTCGGATGCACGAAATTTATAAAGTGTTATTATGCCTGTTTGTTTTGCTCTCACATTGTTGTCAATATAATGGAATTCTATGCGACTGTCATACAAGTGAGAGGATTAGCTAGCTACAAAACCAGGTTTAATCCACCATTTTCTACACTAAATAACACTAACTCAAAATTTGGTGACTATGTTGAACGCATTTATCCCATCGAACTTGAGATAAAGGACACAACAGATACAGTTAAGTCTGCCTCATATCTTGACTTACATCTAGAATTAAATTGACAATGAGGGCCGGTTGAAAAAACCTTTACGACAAAGGATGATTTCAGCTTCCCAATTGTGAACTTTCCAGTTTTAAGTAGCAACATTCCAGCAGCACCTGCATACGGGGTATATATCTCCCAGGGCTTCTATTTCCTAGCATGATTTCCTTGATAGAAGGTTGCTTCTCACAAGGAAGCTATCAAACCAAGAGTTCCAAGTGGTGAAGTTGAAGTCACCGCTTCGTAAACTTTACGGACGCCATAACGAGTTGGTTGATTGTTATGGAATATCCGTTTCATAGATGATAGCGGATATGCTCTAATTGTCGTAACTACAATCCCGTCCCCTTTTCCCGAATGTGACCTACCGAATTAGAATTATTACCGGGTTTGTATTAACATGAGCAACACGACGGGTGCCACATGTGGAGCAGGATCTGCTAACCCTCCCGGATACCTTAGATCACCCCAGCTTTTGGTGGGGTTCGTGTTGTTCAGTCTTTAGTTTTCTATGTTGTGTGTTGTGTACTGTTGTTTGTCTTTTGGTCTTTTTCTTTTTTAGCCATGGCGTTGTCAGTTTATTTTTGACTTATGAGTTTGAATGTTCCTTTGGTATCTTTCGCCTCTCTTTCTACGTAAGGAAATGCCTGTACCAAGTCAGGAATATGACAGTTGTTTTCCATTCGTTTGATGTGTTTGCGCTTTTGATTTTGCCATTTGATAAAGCACTTTCCATTTTGAATTTCCTTGGAGTTCGGTATTTTTGTTATTTTACTTTTTATATTTTTATTTTCGAACGCAACACATTTTATAAAGTGTTATTGTCATTTCATGCCATCTTCTCATATCAAATAGTTGAACATAATGGTCCTAAAATTATGTTCTGATGAAGCTTAATCCGTACTGACTGCATGAACAATTGTAATATGAGTTCAAGTTAAATAATATATTATTATCATGACCATGCTGTTGATGTTGTCGTAGTTGTAGTGGTTGTTGTTTTAAAGGGTCGGAGCAACATTTGTCCTTTCATGATTTTATCTGGATCATGCTGTTAATGATCTATATTCGGTTTGACCTTATCTATTGACATAATTCCTGTGACATCTCACGGTTTACACTATCTTACACGTTTTCATGTATAGACCTTAGTCTTTTACATCATGGGAGGCATTTATTTCTTTTTTGTTGTAGGATTAGTAATTGTTTTTGGTAAGTAAAGATTCAACATTTTGAAATTAAACCTAAATAAATTTGGCCACAGTTTACGTAAAACTAGTGGTTTATAATTTGTATTGACACACAAATATATATAGATATACATATGACTAAAAGACCGTGTTTTGATGCATCTGTTGTCACTAGTTCGTAGGTCTCCTGGACAATATTTAGGATTTCAGGGATATCCTATAATTTGCACTACTTGCATAAAGGTGGGAGATATTCAAACTGCAAGGATGCGAATTACTATAGGTATTTAGTTATTAATGTAATAATGGTGAGAATTGTCCCAATACAAGTGTTACACACACGTCAGTAAAGCCTCGTGGTATAAGCCTGTCATTGTATAGCAAATCTTTTAAAATGGCAAAAACACTATAACAGAGAGACGAAAGATACCAAACGGACATTTAAACTCATGAATCGAACATAAGGGAGCTACCATTTGATTTGTATGGGGGTAGGATGAAATTTGAAAAATAGGCAGGACAGGAGTTTTGAGTAAAAAAGGCAGGATGAGACACTTTGCAAAAAGAGCGCAAGATGACAATTTATGTAAAAAAGTCAGGATAAACTAATAAAAAAAAGGCAGGACCGAATAGAGTGAAAAATAAAAAGGCAGGACAGAGATTACAACTTAAAAAAAATGCGAGACAACATTTTTCATCCTAGCCTCCCATAAAAATCAAATGGTAGCTCCCTAAACTGACAACGCCATGGCAAAAAAGAAGAAAAAAGACCAAAAACAAACAACAGTACACAAAAAACAACACAGAAAACTAGAGACTGAGCAAACACCAACCCCACCAAAATTCGGAGGTAAAAAGGATATGCGGTTTTATTTCCAATGAGGAAACTATTCAAGATTAACAACAGGACAAGGCTTGAAACAACCACAGTACAAAACATATATGACCGACGACAACCACCGAACATCATGCTGGGGGCTTGGAAGAGTCACATATAGGATGTGGAAGGGTTGATCATGTTCTTGTTAAAAAGCTAATGGTTTACTTTGAGTAATGTATTTTAGGATTTTTGATGACTAATTGAAAATTTGCAATAATTTAAATTCATTATTATTATTCTATTTATTAATTATTTTTATTTCATTCCTTACACATTAAACTTGACGTTGCATGCTATACTTTCCGTAGATTCAATACATGTCTATTTATTCTATTTATTAATTATTTTTATTTCATTCCTTACACATTAAACTTGACGTTGTATGTTATACTTTCCGTAGATTCAATACGTGTTATTTTTGTTTGTAGGTGAGAAACACTGTCATAAACCTTGCTTGTCTGACACAGACTGTGATCACGGAAAATACTGTAGGGTTGACTTGGAAGGATGTCACTCAGAATGTATGTCTTCAAGGAATGATCTCCCGCCACCAGTAATAGGTATTTTAAACTGAGTTTTACTGTGCGTATTGCTGTGTATTTGTTTAATCTACATTGGCTAGAGGTATAGGGGGAGGGTTGAGATCTCACTAAACATGTTTAACCCCGCCGCATTTTTGCCCCTGTCCCAAGTCAGGAGCCTCTGGCCTTTTTAGTCTTGTATGTTTTTTTTTTAATTTCAGTTCATTTATATGTTTAGGAGTTTAGTATGACGTCCATTTTCACTGAACTAGTACACATTTTTGTTTAGGGGCCAGCTGAAGTCCGCCTCCGGGTGCGGGATTTTCTCGCTGGGTTGAAGACCCATTGGTGACCTTCGGTTGTTTTTTTACTCTTTGGTCGGGTTGTTGTCTCTTTGACACATTCCCCATTTCCATTCTCTATTTTATTTACATATAAATACACCATTTTAACACAATTTATATTATTTTAAAACTATCAGTGACTTTTCAACTATCATTTATTTCACAACTTTAATTAACATTCATGCATTGTGTCGATCTACTGAGTCAAGTCATTTTCAACTGGTTTGTTCTGATGTTGTAATGTTACAACACTGTCCAAGGTTTGGGGTGGGTTGAGCGTTCGCAAACAATCCTTAACATTCTGTATGTGCCGGCCCCAAGCAGTAAGTTAATATACAATCTTCCCAAGCCGATATAGGAGTAATTTAGAATTCTATGCGACTGTCATACAAGTGAGAGGTTGAGCTAGCTATAAATCTAGGTTTGAGCCACCGTTTTCTACATAAGGAAATGCCTTTACAAGTCAGGAATATGACAGTTGTTTTCCATTCGTTTGATATGTTTGAGCTTTCGATTTTGCCATTTGATTATGGACTTTCCGTTTTGAATTTTCCTTGGAGTTTGGTATTTTTGTTATTTTACTTATTAGATGTTTTGGTCAGTGAGTGACAGACGTCATTAATATATTTAAACGTGAAACTTAAAAAAACATAGAAGATGCATCTTTTCTTAGAGAATTGTCTTTTCTTTATTAAATATATAAAGAATAGATAATTTGGCTATTAAAGATACATAATTAGTACTCATTGGAATATCGAATGTTTGTTGTAATATCAATTCACTAAACTTTGACGATTAGGTTTTTTGATAATATCATCCTTTAACTATCACATATCTAAGATGTCCAATTTTCCAATTCAACATTGCTAACGGTTTCGTCATGTTGCGTGTTTGACACTTCACATTTTATGTGACTTTGTAGGTGGCACGGTAGTATTTCCTGGCCCATAGGGACAATGATAGCCTTTTTAGAATTTTCACCTCTTTCTAGCACTGCCCAAAATTCTACATACTCAGTTAACTGAAGTACTTTCATTACAATATTCAAAAATTAATTTGAATATGTATGATGACCGTTTACTTTTTTCTATCTTTATAAACCTAAGGCCACTAGTGCTTTTAAAAGGTCTTTTATCATGCAGGGAATACACAATTCTCAAAATTCTCAAAAATTAATTTACACCTGTATTTAAAATATTTTCATATTTTTCTACACCTCATTCATCGATCCTCAGTTTGGGAAAGTATATTCAGTAGATACTGTATTTTTTGTCCAATCACACTGTTCAGATACATTGACTTAAGTAGGGCACACAAAAGAGCATCCTAAATTCCGGAATGTAAATACTACCGTGCCACCTTAAGTTGTGTGCCGAGTGATGCATACATTGCAGGATATTCTTATCTTGTCGACGCTCCGTGTTTCAATCTAGGTATCGTTGATCGGATTACAAACTAAACAGCGGCATACTACTTATAGGAATCGGTTCGATGTTCAGAATGAATCAGAAGTCATAGTAGTTTTCTCCGTGAAGCTTGATGTCGTATATTGTGGTGAGACGTCATTTTTTATTTTTTTTTTTATTTTATGTTTATGCCTACTCTATTTGACATGTTATGATATCTCGATGTTTAAAAGGAATTTCTGTTTCTAGTCTCACCATATTGAACTGTTTTTTGTTGTAATGTGTTGGTTTTGTTTCGAAAGCTTATTTTAATCAATGGAAATGATTTAAGATGTGTTGTTATTTTGATCATGAAATTTCCTTGGTTGTATTTTATAATTTATAACTTTTTAGAAAAAATAACTTAGACGCTTAAAATGTGTTAAACATCCATCATTTCAGGAAAGCGAAATACTGGATGTAGTCAGGTGCCAATGTTCTGTCCGCAACCTTGTATGGTTAACAAAGGAGGATGTACGGTGTGTGATTGTACAGGTGGTATATTTTCTACCGGACAAAATTCACCTTTTCATGCAACAAATTTGGGAAATCCAGTTCAGCTGAGTCAGATGGGTCCAATGTCTGGCCAGGGATCTAGTGTTAATCAAATGGGCCAAATGTCAGCTCAAAGTAATCCGGGTAATATGGGGCCAGGCTCTGGTAGTCTAAATGGACCCAATACTCCTAAATTCAATCCAGGTACTCCTGGACATGCCATTCCCGGTGTACATATGAACCCCAGTAATAGTGGTGGAAGTCTTCCTAATTTTTTCAATGGACAAAATGGAGGACCTATGCAAAATGGAGGATCAGGAGGAATAAAACTAGATCAAATTTTAAGTTCTACTCTTCCACGTAAGTTACTGTAGAAATTTGATAAGAATTACTTGTGATTAATTTTGATGTAAATACAACCGACATTACAGCAATTGAGATTTTGTTCCAAATGTGACTGAGGTATGAAATATGAGTTTCTGGACTTTTTAAACCTAAGAACAATATTCATGCTGATTGGCTGTTCGTCTAGCAATGCTTGGTGTTCAAATATGAAATAAAGTCTAATCACAACTGAGACGTTTATTCCTTGTTTTGAAAATTTTGCCAATGCTCAGCGCGCTAATGAACTCCTGCAAAAACTTGTCTATGGTAAAACATCTGTTAAAAATACCATGTCCCTTCCTCCATTCCAGTCGCTTCATTTCGCAGAATCAATTAATTTGACCTTAGACTATCGTTTTGTTTGTCTACGGTCTTTAAATAAAATAAATAAATAAATGATAACAAATGAATGGAAGGTTAAAAAAAGTGAACATTATTTATAGCTTTCTTTAATATCAATATTTAACGTGTGTCCTAAACAACTTTTATTTAATATACATTACAAATATGAAAGACATGCATCGAGCTTGACTAGTCAGAGTAGATTTAAAAACCAAATTCAAAGAAGTTAAACAAGTCTAAATTGAAAACAACGTTCAAACCTATGATTGCGTTGGATAAAACCGCAATTTTATACGTGTGCATGCAAAACAAATTACTTGGTAGAGGGTATAAATACAGCACAAACAACATTTTCCAAAAGACCACAAAATGAAAAAGTATATTTTATATATATATATCTTTATAAAATTGTTTTTTTTTCTTTCTGTTTTTACTAGCATCATCTGGATCACAAACGTCGACGCTAGCGCCAACTACTATCAAAACCACGTGTGCTCCTGTCAGATGTATTGCGCCATGCAATAAAGGAGTAACGATTTCTAAAGACGGATGTCCAACGTGCTTATGTTAATAAATAAAGTATAACAGTTTTTAATTTGCATATCCTTCCTCTTGTTATTTTTGGCCTTCCAGTGGCAACTTACTCGAACAGTTTTAATCATCACCACCTTAACTACGGTTTCTACTCCCTCAGGCAAAAATTGATCTTTGATGGATTTTTCTATTATTTTTATGTCCTTTTTGGTCATAAAGCTCTTCAACTGTTTAGTTCTTATGCATTATTCGTTTTCAAATATTCGGCTTTGAGCGTGCTCCTAATGAAGGTAAATCCAGAAAAGCGCTTGGGACGCATGAAATTCAGTTTTGAGATTATTTTTCTTTGAACAAGAAAACACTTGTTTTAAAAATAATTGTTTTGTTTTTTCTTGAACTTTTATATATAAAGTAAATTTGTAACTAAAATGTATTCAATAAATATCAATAATGATCGAGTAATTGTTATTAAAACAAAATGTCAAAGTGGCTTGGTACTTAAATAGCTTCATTGTGCCAAGAAATATATCTTTGCATGATTAAAATTTAATAAATTTTATTTATCAAGGCTTATGGACGATTTCCTAAACTTAAAATGAATATGTGTGATAAAAGAAAATATTTCAAGATCTTTCTCTTACATATTCAAACAATTGTCAACAAATTATTTGTGATTTTTGTCCTGTGACCTTTTGTCCGTTTACCATATTGTAGCAATCTCTGCCTACAATTGTATAATCTGTAAAAAGGAAATGTTTTCAGCCGAAATAACATTAAATGTTTTATTGTTTTATTAAGTACATAGATTAATTAAGGCGAAAGTAGTTTACCAATATTTAAAACACTACATTCTATAAAACTGGACATATGCGAAAGATTTTTTAAAGATTTATTTCCTTATTGTACATAACCTTTAACCTTTCACAAAATCTTATCATGAGTGATAATGACCATGCAAAATAAATCATCTAAAATAATTTTAGAAACACAATATATCATCTAAAGAAGACTATAGCTTTTTCCGACAAATAATCTATTTCGGTGGTACCATCGCTAGTTCAGAGTAGAAAGTGTTTATCAAACAAGTTCTGTTATTGTACAAAGTTATTTAATATGTATCAAGGCAGGCAGGCATTTAAATGTTTATTTTAAAGATTATTGACAAAACATACAATTTTCATAATTTAATTAATTGTTTTTAAAACACTGTTCCTATCTGACCAATTGTTATCTCTTGTTTTGTTTCCTCCTGAATATAACACTTTCAAGTCCCAACATTGGCGATTCAAACGCTAATGATGTCACAAAAGCGGCCATAAACGACAACACAATATGTCCAACAATCTCGTAAATCTATAAAACAAAAAAACTTTATGTTTTCCTTGTTTTCATTGTATCTTCGAAAATAATTTAAGGAAGATATCATTATCGTAGTTAAGCTTATTATTCAAGCTTTTTAATAAGCTATACTGATAATTAGAACTTTATCATGATAGAATGTCAATTCGTGTGGAAGAACCTTTAAGTTATTGTATTGTAAAATGTAAGTACATGTAGTACATGAAGTAGATAAAAATAGTTATCTGTTCCCATATACATTGTACATGAATATGCAGTAACATAACAGTTTATCCAATCATTGTTTTTGATTTTGCCTGTAAAGAGGTGACACATAACTCGTACTTTGAGTGAGTCGCAATATTGATTAGTTCAATGGTTGCAATGTATAATTAAAATCAAAGGTCGTCAACCCGATAAAACACTAATAATCAAACTAAAAGAACTTAACTTTGACGCGTGCATATTGCACGTAATGTTCATTGTTTGTTGACTATTTTGTTAAATGATATTTCGCTTTAAGTGTATCTATTCACATAAATCGTTAGGACTTTTTCATTGGATTTTTATCCTTTTTTAAATCTCAGTGTTATATATATACTGATGCATCAGAATAGCAATGTCTTCAGCAAGTAACAAATTTGTCCCTTTTAAAACTTATTCAGTAACTACCAGATTTCACAATTATTGGCTGTTGTTAAATGAAAAGATAGGATGAAGTGTATCAATTCCATTTCAAGACACCAAATCACTATGCGCACATTGAAAATACAAATGCGAAGGAACAGTGCTTATATTGCTTTCTGAAAGTCAAAGTGAGGCCGTCAACATGGAGCAAAAACGCTCATCTCACTGCAAGTTCAAGACGGCCCCTTGCAGCGGTTTGAGCGGAATTCTTTGCAAAATAATTCGGGTAGACTTATTTTTCTTTCCCTATTGTTAATTTTCCTTTTTTGGACGGTTATGTTCTTTCGGGACCGTCTTACGGTGTTTACATATCCCAACTCGTTTGCTATGCCCGTGTCTTTAGTGACGTTTTGGATTTCACTGAGCGTAATCTATGTATTACTGGTAAATTATTAAGTCAGGGACAGAATAGCACATTATAAATTTTACGGTGATGTTGTTTACCGAGTCCTCCAGCACCAGTTTTAGCTTATTACTTTTGTAGATTTCAATCACACTACTTCTGTGCATTGAACAGCAGAGATGAAGGGAAACATAGAAAAAGTATACATACATATAATAAACTTATATTATACATTCATCTTTTCGTCGTTTTACTTTATGACCATGATGTTGTATATTTTTCTTCGTCTAAGAATTGCCTATGGTATCTTTTGCCATTTTGAAGATGCAATACTAAAACTGTATTTCCTTATCTTTAATTTGGCTTGACATGTCTGAAAATGTTTGTCAGTCTCGACAATGAAAATAAATACGGTATTTTACAGAACTCGTTTTCGTTTTCATTGATGAATATAAACGAACTCATCATAGATAACCAGGATTAAAATTTTGTACGCCAGACGCGCGTTTCGTCTTCAAAAAACTCATCAGTGACGCTGGAACCAAAAGCTATACTCACGTATTCACTATCAGACAGGTGTATGGTTTTCGTCTGTGAATACTTCAATGGTTGAGAATCATCATGTGGACCAGGTAAGCCATATATGTCAGCCGACTCAGTGGGATAAAAGCTTTCCATGACAAGATGGTGTTAATAAATCCTATAAAACATATACCATATTAGTACCAGAATGATGTATATGAGCAAGATGAGATCAGAAGATTTTATTATAACGCCCATTGCCTAATATGTTTCGACGGGCTAATAAAATTTTCAAATTGCCCGATGCTTTTCACAATTACTTTTCAACCTAAGTTACTTTAGAAATGTGATAAGAATTACTTGTGATTAATTTTGATGTAAATACAACCGACATTACAGCAATTGAGATTTCGTTCCAAATGTGACTGAGGTATGAAATATGAGTTTCTGGACTTTTTAAGCCTAAGAACAATATTCATGCTGATTGGCTGTTCGTCTGGCAATGCTTGGTGTTCAAATATGAAATCAAGTCTAATCACAACTGAGACGTTTATTCCTTGTATTTAAAATTTCGCAAATGCTCTGTGCGCTAATGAACTCCTGCAAAAACTTGTCTATGGTTAAACATCTGTTAAAAATACCATGTCCCTTCCTCCATTCCAGTCGCTTCATTTCGCAGAATCAATTAATTTGACCGTAGACTATTGTTTTGTTTGTCTACGGTCTTTATAAATGAATAAAGAGAACAAGTGAATGGAAGGTTAACAAAAGTGAACATTATTTATAGCTTTCTTTAATATCAACATTTAACGTGTGTCCTATATACATTACAAATATAAAAGACATGCATCGAGCTTGACTAGTCAGAGTAGATTTAAAAACCAAATTCAAAGAAGTTAAACAAGTCTAAATTGAAAACAACGTTCAAACCTATGATTGCGTTGGATAAAACCGCAATTTTATACGTGTGCATGCAAAACAAATTACTTGGTAGAGGGTATAAATACAGCACAAACAACATTTTCCAAAAGACCACAAAATGAAAAAGTATATTTTATATATATATATCTTTATAAAAATGTTTTCTTTCTTTCTGTTAATATTAGCATCTTCTGGATCACAAACGTCTACTATAACGCCAACTACTATCAAAACGACGTGTGCGCCTGTCAGATGTATTGCACCATGTAATAAAGGAGTAACGATTTCTAAAGACGGATGTCCAACGTGCTTATGTTAATAAATAAAGTTTCACAGTTTTTAACTTGCATATCCTTCCTCTTGTTATTTTTGGCCTTCCAGTGACAACTTACTCGAACAGTTTTAATCATCATCACCTTAACTAAATTTTCAACTCCCTCAGGCAAAAATTGACTTTTGATGGATTTTTCTATTATTCTTAGGTCCTTTTGGTCATAAAGCTCTTTAAGTGTTTCGGTTCTCATTAAATGTTTTATTGTTTTATTAAGTATATAGATTAATTAAGGCGAAAGTAGTTTACCAATATTTAAAACACTACATTCTATAAAACTGGACATATGCGAAAGATTTTTTTAAAGATTTATTTCCACCCTTATTGTACCTAACCTTTAACCTTTCACAACATCTTATCATAAGTGATAATGACCATGCAAAAATAAATCATCTAAAAATAATTTTAGAAACACAATATATCATCTAAAGAAGACTATGAGCTTTTTTCCGACAAATCATCTATTTCGGTGGTACCATTGCTGGTTCAGGGTAGAAAGTGTTTATCAAACAAGTTCTGTTATTGTACAAAGTTATTTAATATGTATCAAGGCAGGCAGGCATTTAAATGTTTATTTTAAAGATTATTGACAAAACATAACAATTTTCATAATTTAATTAATAGTTTTTTTAAAACACTGTTCCTATCAGACCAATTGTTATCTCTTGTTTTGTTTCCTCCTGAATATAACACTTTCAAGTCCCAACATTGGTGATTCAAACGCTAATGATGTCACAAAAGCGGCCATAAACGACAACACAATATGTCCAACAATCTCGTAAATCTATAAAACAAAAAAAACTTTATGTATTCCATGTTTTCATTGTATCATCGAAAATAATTTAAGGAAGATATCATTATCATAGTTAAGCTTATTTTTCAAGCTTTTTTAATAAGCTATACTGATAATTAGAACTTTATCATGATAGAATGTCAATTCGTGTGGAAGAACCTTTAAGTTATTGTATTGTAAAATGTAAGTACATGTACTTATTATTAGATACAATGTAGAAGTAGATAAAATAGTTATCTGTTCCCATATACATTGTACATGAATATGCAGTAACATAACAGTTTATCCAATCATTGTTTTGATTTTGCCTGTAAAGAGGTGACACATAACTCGTACTTTGAGTGAGTCGCAATATTGATTAGTTCAATGGTTGCAATGTATAATTAAAATCAAAGGTCGTCAACCCGATAAAACACTAATAATCAAACTAAAAACTTAACTTTGACGCGTGCATATTGCACGTAATGTTCATTGTTTGTTGACTATTTTGTTAAATGATATTTCGCTTTAAGTGTATCTATTCACATAAATCGTTAGGACATTTTCATAGTATTTTATCCTTTTTAAATCTCAGTGTTATATATATATACTGAAGCACCAGAATAGCAAGTCTTCATCAAGTAACAAATTTGTCCCTTTTAAAACTTAATTAGTAACTACCAGATTTCACAATTATTGGCTGTTGTTAAATGAAAAGATAGGATGAAGTGTATCAATTCCATTTCAAGACACTAAATCACTATGCGCACATTGAAAATACAAATGCGAAGGAACAGTGCTTATATTGCTTTCTGAAAGTCAAAGTGAGGCCGTCAACATGGAGCAAAAACGCTCATCTCACTGCAAGTTCAAGACGGCCCCTTGCAGCGGTTTGAGC
This sequence comes from Mytilus coruscus, assembly GCA_017311375.1. Taxonomy (NCBI): domain Eukaryota; kingdom Metazoa; phylum Mollusca; class Bivalvia; order Mytilida; family Mytilidae; genus Mytilus; species Mytilus coruscus. The sequence goes on from CM029605.1 coordinate 77,425,606, forward strand.
GGAATTCTTTGCAAAATAATTCGGGTAGACTTATTTTTCTTTCCCTATTGTTAATTTTCCTTTTTTGGACGGTTATGTTCTTTCGGGACCGTCTTACGGTGTTTACATATCCCAACTCGTTTGCTATGCCCGTGTCTTTAGTGACGTTTTGGATTTCACTGAGCGTAATCTATGTATTACTGGTAAATTATTAAGTCAGGGACAGAATAGCACATTCTAAATTTTACGGTGATGTTGTATACTGAGTCCTCCAGCACCAGTTTTAGCTTATTACTTTGGTAGATTTCAATCACACTACTTCTGTGCATTGAACAGCAGAGAAGAAGGGAAACATAGAAAAAATATACATATAATCTTATATTATACATTTATCTTTTCGTCGTTTTACTTTATGACCATGGTGTTGTATATTTTTCTTCGTCTAAGAATTACCTATGGTATGTTTTGCCATTTTGAAGATGCAATACTAAAACTCTATTTCCTTTTCTTTAATTTGGCTTGACATGTCTGAAAATGTTTGTCAGTCTCGACAATGAAAATAAATACGGTATTTTACAGAACTCGTTTTCGTTTTCATTGATGAATATAAACGAACTCATCATAGATAACCAGGATTAAAATTTTGTACGCCAGACGCGCGTTTCGTCTTCAAAAAACTCATCAGTGACGCTGGAACCAAAAAAGCTATACTCACGTATTCACTATCAGACAGGTGTATGGTTTTCGTCTGTGAATACTTCCAATGGTTGAGAATCATCATGTGGACCAGGTAAGCCATATATGTCAGCCGACTCAGTGGGATAAAAGCTTTCCATGACAAGATGGTGTTAATAAATCCTATAAAACATATACCATATTAGTACCAGAATGATGTATATGAGCAAGATGAGATCAGAAGAATCTATTATAACGCCACATTGCCCTAATATGTTTCGACGGGCTAATAAAATTTTCAAATTGCCCGATGCTTTTCACAATTACTTTTCAACCTGATTAATTAATTCTTTTTGGTTTGAGACATTAACTACAGGGCTACATTGCCTGTAAATTAACCAGCTATTTTTTTTAATGCATTACTTATATGCAACCTGTTGTTTGTATTGCATGATGAATGATACACGTTTTACAAATGCTTATCCATTGCACATTTCGTCTTTTTTCATACTTCTTTTTATAGTTGCAGATGAAACACAAAAGCTATATTAAAGTTATGTTTCATTCCAATATTAAACCCCATTAAGAGAGATCTGGAAAAAATATTGGGGAGGATTTAGCCTATTTATGATCTTTATGTGCCTGTTCCGAGTCAGGAGCCTGCAGTTCAGCGGTTGTCGTTGGTGCATGTCTGTCATATTTGTTTTTTGTAAATTGTTTTGTTATAAATTAGGCCATTAGTTTTCTCAATGAATTGTTTCATATTTTGTCGGGGCCTTTTATAGCCGACTATACGGTATGGGTTTTTGTTATTGTTGAAAGCCGTACGGTTGCCTATAGTTGTTAAACAATGAAAATAACACGTTAAAATTTAATGCGTCCGAAGCACTTTTCTAGCTTGTAAGTCATTTGGTCTCTGGTGGATAGTTGTCTCATTGGCAATCTTACTACATCTCCTTATTTCTATATTAGTAAGTTAATCTGTTACGAAACAGGAACACATAATGTCAGGGAACATGTAAATAGTTATACTTGTAAAATTGTAATTTTCAAGTGTTATTGTACTACATGTCGCGTAAAGAAAAAGGTTTGCTATGCTTTACAGTACCTCCATTTCCAGTTGCACAGGCAAAAATAACCCATGAAATACAGAGTCCCCAAGCTGTTCTGTGTACAGCGTTGTAAAAAGCTGCTACCGATGTTGGAAGCGGCGTGTCGCTATTGATGTCATCGTATAACCCGTAAACAATGGCCATTCCAGTGCCTATAGCCGCTGACCAGATAGCCAAATTCAGATACTAAATAAAGTTGTATAAAAGAAGTATCATTAACAAAATTGTTACCTGTATGTTTGACAAATGCGTAGCAGCGAATATGTGCTTTAAATATGTATTTCGTAATTTGAGTTATGAATTATCTTACTTACGCTCTTTTGTTAGCATCGTTGTTAGAATTAATTTGTATGTTTGTTTGCTTTTTAGTCAGTTGTGTGTATGTCCGTGATGTATGTTTACAAGTTTTTATCTACTATATTTTCCAGTAGTTTACCGGTTCTCTAATATTAAAAAGTAAGTTCGTTTAGGGCCATATTTGGCCCTGAATATTAAGTCCATAGTTAAGATAAAAAATGTTTCAAGTTGATGAAAAGTTGATGAAAGAAACTACTTTTGCATCTTTTCTAATAAAGCGTTAACATTTACAATCCAAATAGGCCAAAAGCAGAGATTCTAATGAAATTTGACAAAATCGTCTGGATTTCTACCAAATTTACGTTTCCAGTCCAAAAAATCAATGGAATTTTACTTGTTTTCCTGAACTATCGTGGAAAATCAAAATGTGAGATATTTGTGACGTCATGAAAAGAACGCTAATGCGTAAATGTAGGGCCTTATCCAACCAACTCCTTTAAATTGTGTTTTTAATTTTTTACAAACACTTCATTTATTTACCTTTATCAAGACTTAACCACTGTTTGAAATCCCATTCAATGATTCCCTGACAAACCTTTGTTTAAAGTTACATAGATACCAGGCTTAAAATTATAACAGAATTAGTGAAATTTATATGAATGGCAGATAATTATATTTATTAGCCAATGAAAACTTACCCTTTGATATTGACTTTACTATTGGTCCTATATAGAATGTAACCAGTACCAAAAAATTCGGAATTCAAAATGGTGTCTTTCCTTAGTTACGGACTGGTAGAACGTGGAATCTAACCCTCCAAATATTGGTCAACGTCCAATGAAATTATCGTTTTAAACGAATTGCATTAGAATGGCAGATACTTATATTTGACAATTAAAACTTACCCTGTTCATATGAACTTTACAATTGGTCCTATAAAGAATGTAACCAGCATACATGCCAACCAGATAAGGTCCTATTCTACAGTAGGGTTTAACGTAAAGTTTCTTCCAATGTGTAGCATCTCCACTAAACATGAATAGTTAGATATTACATGGTGGGCTTACCCTGTTAATTTGTTTATACAATATACCCTGAATCAACATACCCTGTTTATTTGAAGTCTACAGTTGGTTTTATAAAGTAGATACCCGGCATACATTCCCACCAAGTAGGGACCCATTCTGCAATATGGCTTAATGTAGATTTTCGAGAACCAGTCTTTGCTATTACCTCTGAATAAAGTGTTTAAAGAGATTACATTAATTTTTGTTTTACCGTACATCTAAGTCGCTTATGTTATCCAAATCGAGGCTTCGTTTATAATTCCACAAACAGTATTCATATTCATAAATTCTCGATCCATTAATTTTGTAAGTTTTAAAACTCTTTCAGACGAAAGTTAGCATGCATGCACAACATATTCCTGTTTATAATAAGTAAAATAGCTCAACACATGATGAATTAAACTCCTGAATAGTCTTCGTGAACATAGATGACAAAAACAAGCTCTGATTGCAGAAGTTCAGTTGGTAATGATTTACTAATTAAATAAATTTTGCAATTTAAAAAAAACCGAGACTACTTCTGGATAAGATAATTTGTTTTGATTTTATTTTCACGCATTAGTAGGGACTAAACATTGCAGGGACATTATTTTCGAAATGCAAATCAGATTCGGTAAAATTGGCAACGTTAAAACAACTACTGCTTTGATACAGCTCTCAGTGAAGAAGTTCAGTTGGTAATGATTTATAACTAATTAAATAATTTTGCAATTTAAAAAAAACCGAGACTACTTCTGTATAAGACAATTTGTTTTGATTTTATTATCACACATTAGCAGGGACTTAACAACGAAGAGACATTATTTGTCGAAATGCAAATCAGATGTGGTAAAATTGGTACCCTCATTACAACCCCTGCTTTGATACAGCTGCTGCTGGACTGTTCGTCTCCGGGGGTATCATCAGCCCACTAGCTCAGTTCTTTGTACTGGCGTGAAACTATGGACATTGTTTTATTAAAATGTGCTGTTATGGAAGTTGTAAAAACATTTTAAAGGAATGCATCGCTCGCATGTATAGATCTGTTTCCTAGTCCTGATTTGGCTATACATTTCGGTTAAATCAGCTCATAGATCTGTTTCCTAGTCCTGATTTGGCTATACATTTCAGTTAAATCAGATCATAGATCTGTTTCCTAGTCCTGATTTGGCTATACATTTCGGTTAAATCAGCTCATAGATCTGTTTCCTAGTCCTGATTTGGCTATACATTTCGGTTAAATCAGCTCATAGATCTGTTTCCTAGTCATGATTTGGCTATACATTTCTGTTAAATCAGCTCATAGATCTGTTTTCCTAGTCCTGATTTGGCTATACATTTCGGTTAAATCAGCCCATAGATCTGTTTCCTAGTCCTGATTTGGCTATACATTTCGGTTAAATCAGATCAAAGATGTTTCCTAGTCCTGATTTGGCTATACATTTCGGTTAAATCAGATCATAGATCTGTTTCCTAGTCCTGATTTGGCTATACATTTCTGTTAAATCAGTTCATAGATCTGTTTCCTAGTCCTGATTTGGCTATAGATCTGTTTCCTAGTCCTGATTTGGCTATAGATCTGTTTCCTAGTCCTGGTTTGGCTATAGATCTGTTTCCTAGTCCTGGTTTGACTATAGATCTGTTTCCTAGTCCTGGTTTGGCCATAGAGATGTTTCCTAGTCCTGGTTTGGCTATACATCTGTTTCCTAGTCCTGATGTGGCTATAGAGATGTTTCCTAGTCCTGATGTGGCTATAGAGATGTTTCCTAGTCTTGATGTGGCTATAGAGATGTTTCCTAGTCCTGATGTGGCTATAGAGATGTTTTCTAGTCCTGATTTGGCTATACATTTCGGTTAAATCAGATCATAGATCTGTTTCCTAGTCCTGATTTGGCTATACATCTGTTTCCTAGTCCTGGTTTGGCTATACATCTGTTTCCTAGTCTTGATTTGGCTATACATCTGTTTCCTAGTCCTGATTTGGCTATACATCTGTTTCCTAGTCCTGGTTTGGCTATACATCTGTTTCCTAGTCCTGATTTGGCTATACATCTGTTTCCTAGTCCTAATTTGGCTACACATCTGTTTCCTAGTCCTGATTTGGCTATACATCTGTTTCCTAGTCCTGATTTGGCTAAACATCTGTTTCCTAGTCCTGATTTGGCTATACATCTGCTTCCTAGTCCTGGTTTGGCTATACATCTGTTTCCTAGTCCTGATTTGGCTATACATCTGTTTCCTAGTCCTGATTTGGCTACACATCTGTTTCCTAGTCCTGATTTGGCTATACATCTGTTTCCTAGTCCTGATTTGGCTATACATCTGTTTCCTAGTCCTGATTTGGCTATAGAGATGTTTCCTAGTCCTGATTTGGCTATACATCTGTTTCCTAGTCCTGATTTGGCTATAGAGATGTTTCCTAGTCCTGATTTGGCTATAGAGATGTTTCCTAGTCCTGATTTGGCTATACATTTCGGTTAAATCAGCTATTCAAAGTTTGTATCATATTTTGGGTTTTCAAATATTTTTGACTCGATCAACATTTACGGATGTTCGCTTGTCATGTTTTGGAATTTTGTCAGATTTTCGGAATCCTCTGGTTTTATCCATTTGAATGCCTTAAAAATTTTGCCCACCAACCCCAATTTTTCTTTTATAAATCTTTTACATGTATAATTATAAGCCATCTGTAAAAGTCTTATATAATCTTTGTTATTTTTAATAGTTTTGAGAACTTACAATTGTCAATGATAAAGCTATGAACATTCAAGAGAGAACATTTTCCCGCCAAAATTCCAATGGCTAATATCTTGAAAACAAGCACATGGACCTATATTTTTTCCGCTCTTTTGGTTCCTTTATTAATCCCTTTCAATATATACTAGTGTTATGAAAAGCTTGTTATTTTGAAATTGAGTAGGAACTTCCTTAAGAGACATTCATTCTCGAAATGAGCATGTGATAGCATTAATGTTTTAAATTGAAGCATCACGGTGTTAATATAGTTTTGTGAAATCCTCCAATACAACGGGATATACGCCTTGTTGTTTGTTGGTTGCTGAAACTATCATCTTCCCAGTAATCAGGTGATTGATTGCATTCTTATCAGTCTCTCAGCTGATATATTTTGCGATACATTTAACCAACACTGTCAACGCTTATCAAAGACCAAATTGGTACTCTTTAACCTCTTAGTTGATTATAAGTTCTACTTTTTTTATACCTTTCAAATATTTAAGGGTGTAAATGAAAACTTATAAAATCAGCTTATAAACAGATATTTAGAATGTATGATTCTAAATTAGATAAAAGAAAACCACGACTTACGCATCAAAATTATTAGCTGGAATATCATAATGAGATGATATAACTCCTGTTGTAATAGTTGTACCTACAAGGAACACCATCAAAATACCAACACCGAGTAAATGGAAGCTGGAATGGACCAATGATAAAACAATACATGCATGAGGTACACAATCGTGAAACTAGTATTGTTTATTTAACTACTGATGCTTGTTTTTGTTTTTGTTTGTATACTTGGAAATTTAACGTTTTGATAATGGAATTTGATGCGACTGTCATACAAGTGAGAGGTTTAGCCAGCTATAAAACCAGGTTCAATCCACCATTTTCTACATAAGAAAATGCCTGTACCAAGTCAGGAATATGACAGTTAATTGTTATCCATTCGTTTGATGTGTTTGAGCTTTTGATTTTGCCATTTGATTAGGGACTTTCCTTTTTGAATTTTCCTCGGAGTTCAGTATTTTTGTGATTTTACTTTTTACTACTTATAACTAATAACAAATACATGCGAGAAGTTCAAAATAAATATAACATATATGATGTAATACAGTAAAAATAATCTTTATTGGTGTGATGTATTTGTTATTTTCGATATTTTATATCTTGTTTCAAATATAATAAATTTAAAACAAGTTAATCAGATTATATACCACAGCTATCTGAGGTGATAAATTTATGATGAAATATTCAATTAAAACTACAGGTATTTGTTTTCAAAATAACTGATGCTTAGAAAGCTGTTTGTTTGTATGATAATAAAACTTTAACGGTCTAATCCAAACTAATTACTTATAATATCATTAATCTGCAATAAACAATTTAACATTTAATGTGCATCGAAAACAAAAGTATAAAAGACAATTTTCTGCAAAGATAATCATTTTAATTGAGGATAAAGATTATATTTTAATCCCAAGTTTTACTTTTAAAATTAAGACATGGTTAACCGAAATAAATTTTTGAACTAAAAATATTGTAGAACGTGCAAAACAGAGGCGGACGATACCAAAGTGATATTCAAAATTATAAGTTGAATACAAACTGACAACGTCATGGCAAAAAAAAAAAAAAAACAAAAAACAAAGATAACTACTTTGATATAAAAATTAAAAAATAATCACAATTTTTAAATAGTATTTTGAATACTTTTTGAGTTAAGATGTAAACACATGAATCTATTGTAAATAATACTATTAATGAAAACACTTACTGGTATAACGGTAGAAGTATGAGTGGACTAAGGATATAGAACTGCATATCGTTCGCTAAGTACCATGCAACTCCAAAACACTGCAATAAAACCATCTTTATTTAAAAAGACTTCCATTTGTTTTGTTTCTTTGAAAGAATTTCTGTTTATGTCGATAGATGGTATGCAAAAGACTTTGTAGCACAAGGGATTATGTAGCTTCCAAAATTACTGTCTAGGTTTGATACAGAAATGATAATCACAGGAAATTAATTGTGCTTTGTTTGTATTAACTACCACTGAATCGATACAACTACTATTCCTATTGACTTCATCTACTTAATACCATCTACCTATGTCTGTAGGGATTACGTATCTCAGTTGCTTAGATATATTAAAACTTCTTTCTCTACATTTTTTTTTATTTGAACGCCACAAATTGAGTCTTATGTAGACGAAACGCGCGTTGCGCATATTAAATTTTAAACTTATTGTTTTCGTATGAGCTTTTTCCTAATTATGGAAATTTCTATGGATTCTTAAATTTGAAACTCGCAGTAGTGACACTACTGGATATGATTTTAGTTTGATTAGTGATACATGTATAGCACGAAATGTTTACTTTATTGAATCGCGTAGACGCGACAACAAATACCTTAAGTTATAATGCATACCTTCTTCTTGTTGTCCTCTACAAAGTTATTGATATACAAAAGATTGTACCACCATCCCTTTTCGCAACCTTTGTCTATTCCACCTGTTGGCCAGTTCGGTCCACTTCCAGTATAGTGGAACAGGGATACAGACACCATTATAACTAACATATAAGGAGGAGTTAACCTGTATATTGTATTGAGGTATAGGTAAATCAGTACTTCCGGTATAGTGGAACAGGGATACGGACACCATGATAACTAACATATAAGGAGGCGTTAACCTGTATATTGTATTGAGATATAGGTAAATCAGTACTTCCGGTATAGTGGAACAGTGATACAGACACCATGATAACTAACATATAAGGAGGTGTTAACCTGTATATTGTATTAAGGTAAAGGTAAATCAGTACTTCCGGTATAGTGGAACAGTGATACAGACACCATGATAACTAACATATAAGGAGGCGTTAACCTGTATATTGTATTGAGGTATAGGTAAATCAGTACTTCCTGTGTAATGGAACAGTGATACGGACACCATGATAACTAACATATAAGGAGGCGTTAACCTGTATATTGTATTGAGGTATAGGTAAATCAGTACTTGTAAAAAAAATAAGTACTTACTTACACATCGTGTTAGTGTATTCTTTATCAAAATGCACAATAAATAAAATTCAAAACTCAAAATGAAAAGTATGATAAGGCGACTATTGCTTCCTTGAACTCAAAAATATAAAAAGGGTTTATAACTCTACCAAATAACATCCATGGGAGATTCTCTATTTTTCATGTTTAATCAAAACTTCTTTCTTTAAGTGGAAAACTTCAAAAACTTCCAAAATAGCCTTATTTTTTTAGGGTAAATCATCTAAAACATTGACCCACAAATATATTTTGCTTTAAGAATTGCTTTACAAAAATTGTTTGGGTGTAAAGTACTGTAAATCAACTAATTTTCACGAGTGATTTATTTTCGAGTTTTTCGCGAGTATAAAAATATCGCGAATATAAATCGTCGCGAATATGTTAAACCTCGATCGTCTCTTATATTAATAAATCAATGAAATTAAAACATCGCCAAAATAAATCGCCGCGAAGTCGAATTGAAACAGCAAAACGCGAAAAAGTATTCGCGAAAATAAGTATGTTTACAATATCTTTTTCGGTAAGTAATTGGCAAATACACATCAAACCAAAGCTTATATTTAAAATGAACATACAGTTAATCCACGTAAGCAAATGAATCCACACAATTCTAAAACTTTATTTCTACACCCCCACAGTGTTATTTGTCATTCTTCAACACAGGATAATATAATCCTCGATGATGGGATTTTTTAATGACCTTGACTGGCTATACAACCCTCGCATGGTCGGCTTCCTTATCCTCTTCTTCGTGTCACAGTATTTATACATCCTGCCATTGTGTTATTGTGTTATGGACTTTTTTTGCATTCTTATGTTTGCTTTTGTACTTTGTCTTTAGAGTGTCTATATGTTAATTTGTTCTTCTTTGTTGAAATGGTTATTTTTTTGTTATAGTGATTTAGATTATAACACAATGTTGAGTGCTGTACCCCTATTTTTGACATTTGTCCTATTATGTCTGTTTGTTTTGCTCACACATTGTTGTCAATATGGTGGAATTCTATGCGAAAGTCATACACGTGAGAGGTGACTGTCATAAAAAGTAAGAGGTTTAGCTAGCTATAAAACCAGGTCTAATTCACCATTTTATACATAAGGCAATGTCTTTACAAAGTCAGAAATACAGTTGTTTTCCATTCGTTTGATTTGTTTGAGCTTTTGATTTTGCCATTTGATAAAAGACTTTTTACATAGAAAAGACCGTTGGTTTTCCTGTTTGAATTGTTTTTACACTAGTCATTTCGGGGCTCTTTATAGCTTGCTGTTCGGTGTGAGCCAGGGCTCCGTGTTAAAGGCCGTACTTTGACCTATAATTGTTAACGTTTTATACATTGTGACTTAGATGGAGAGTTGTCTCATTGGCACTCATACCACATCTTCTTATTTATATAAAAAGATACACTTTAAGTGTGTTGGTGTCAACAGAAGACTTATCACTATTTGCTTAACATAAACATTAGTATCTAACCTCCAAAATCGATGAAAATAAAACATGAACCATTTTAAACGTCCTTTGTTTTTCGCCAGTTCTTTCATCACCAAATATGTCAGTAAAAGTCCACTACAATTTGAATAAACATCATCATGCAGCGATTATTTAGATAATGTTAAACACTCATAAATCTATGTTATTTTACATTTGAGAGCTATAATTACGCAGTAAGATTTTACACTGTTACGTCCAATTAATTGCCTTTTTGCCTTTTCATGGGGATAACTATATCGCCAACAAAAAAAACGAAAAACAAAGAGTTCTTTTTGGCACAAAACAACCAACCTGGTTATGCTGTGCTTGTGTAAATATCAATAATTGTTTAAAATAAACATACACCTTCTATCTTCATTGTAGCAACTAAAGACAAAAGCTGTAGCAGCCTCGATTTAACTCTTGTTCATAGCACGATATGTGTATATTCTACTTCTTGTTTTATAAGTTATGTATATTTACCTTAAGGTGAAAAAGGAATCAACGGACACATATGCATTACAAACGGCCATAAATGTCCATCGTTTGAGCATGCGTGGCATAAATTCTGCAATATTATCTGAAATGAAAATGCATAACGATATGTTTTGCTACTTTTGTCATTGCATTGGAAGATATGAAATGACATCGCATATCTGTTATAATGACATAAACGGTACCCATTCTAATGCGTTCATGTATAACTGAATATTGGAAAATGAAATTTGATATTAAGATATTATTCGAGCATGATTTCCTGTCGCACTAGGTTAAACTAATCCCAATTTGGTGATTAATGAAGTAGTACCAATACCAAACATTGAAATCTAACAATAAATGCATGAAAAAGAGGCGAGAGATACCAAATGGATATTGAAACTCTTAAATCGAAAACAAGCTGACAATGCCATGGCAAAACAAACCAAACGAAAAACGACGAAAAGACAAAAATCAGTACACAAAACACAAAATTCTAATGTTTTCATAGGCTCACCCTGAATTGTTCTAAACGTTGCAGCTGTTACTGCCAGGATAATGGGTCTGTTTATAAAACGTTTAACAAAGCAGGAACTATTATTTGCAAAAATGAAACCGAAATGGTATAAAATGTCTAATCAACATATTCTTATGAAGAGATAATAGGTTTAAAATTTCATGACACTCTTCATAATTTCTTCAATAAAATATCCCTAGTATATTATATCCCAAACAACTCCGTTTTCCTGGACATATCTTGCAACATTATGAATATGACAGTTGTTATCCATTCGTTAGATATTTTTGAGCTTATGATTTTGCCAATTGATTTGGGACTTTCCGTTTTGAATTTTCCTCGGAGTTCGGTATTTTTTTAGTAGTCTATTTACCTGCAATATTATTAGGTGCACTGAATGCATGACCAATGATTACCCACGTCATGGACAGGAATCGGATTCCATTTATACATGTTATAACTCCTTTTCCCTGATTTGTATCTAGAATTTTAGAACCATTTGAATACACTGAGAAGGATAACAGCAGCTTCCCTGGAATACCTGAAATATAAGTTGTATTCAGAAACTATCCAAGATATTTTGTTTCCATTTTTCTTAAATACAAATAATGTTTAATATAATATTTTGGGTATTCTCTTTTAATTCAACTAAAAAGGTTAACAATGACATGCTTAAAGAATGAAAAGTTCTTACATCCCAAATAGTGAAATACTTATTAATTCAACTACCCAAAAAAACCAATTATTTCTTTTCACGGTTATGAATACTTGCACATTGGCTCTTATAATTACTGCCAATTTCAAGTAAGTTTGGCCTATCAAGAGTGTTTGATTTTTGTTTGTTTTCTTGTAATTGCAGTCACCTCACCTAGCTTCCTGTAGTAGCGAGCACATTTTTATTCTACTTTCCAAATCAAATACCGTTTTTCATATTTCATTACTCAAGTAAGTATTCATCCTGTTAATAGCTGCGTTGTGTATTATTTTATTTTATGTTTTACTTTGGCGACATATTGTATTGATTTTGACTGTGTGAAACGTTTTAAGAAGGGTTTTACTTTCAATAAAGTTATATTTTGCTCAAAGATTTTGTAAAACCCAATGAATCCAACTGAATATTAAAGAAACAGTAGTCTACCGATGTTCTAATATCATAAATCTTTAAAGGATGTTCGCTACTCTTGTTTTTGACTGTTTGTCTGATATTCGGAATCCTCTAGTTTTATCCATGTAGTGCCAATAAAAATTTTGTCCACTAACCCCTACTTTTCTTTTCATAATATTATAACATATAGTTTAAAACTCCATTTTTGAAAATCTTATGAAATCCTTGTTATTTTTTCATCGTTTTTGAAAGAAAAAGGTGTTAATATTAAATGTATGAAAAAACTAGAGAGAATCATTTCCCGCCAAATTTTCAATTGATTACATAACAGAATCAAGGACACGGACCTATCATTTTTTTTCTTATTTTTGAGTTCTCTTATTTATATTCTATCAATTTATAATAGTCTTTTAAAAATCTTGTTATTTTGAAACAGAGGAGCAAACATCCTTAAGAAGATAAATCAAGGTAACACACAAAAACTACCGTAACATGAACTCTAAAAGGAGCGAGACCGAGTGCATCGACAGGGTGAACGCATCCTGCCGTGCATGCATCTCCCGCCAAACGAACCCATAAAAATTGTATTAAAAATAATAATGCCTACATGTATATACTTAAAAAACTATTAATATGAAGACGAAGTTCTCAATAACAGTAAAATATGTAATGAAACAAAAAATCAATATAAAGATCACTATACTATCAACTTAAACTAGATTACTTTTTTTAACTTTTGCATTTGCGCATTTCCCTGTTCCTGTTCTGTTGACGACCGCTGCCATGTTGTAAGTTATAAGATTTCTCGCAAATTTGTATATCTGATTACCACAAAAGAATGATGACAACAAAACAATGAAAATAAAATCGTTATATGGACTTCGTCCTTTTTCACAGTTAACGCCTGACTTATAATATAGAAAAGAACCTTATGATTTATATAATGGTAATACCGGGTTGATATTCTTTGATGCGTGATTTCGTTCCTTCAATCAATTGCTGTTTTTCACTTGCTTCGATTGCGATCTCCTCACTTGATGTGATTTCTTCTATCCGTCGCCATTTCGGCCATTGTATAACAATGAGGTCATATCCGGTTCCGAGTAACATGGCGGCAATAAACAGTCCTATCACAACCCTGTAAAACATTTGCCGCAATTATTAAAACATCAATGTACAACTTCAACTGAATCTTAATTAAATATATGGAATAATTTGGTCGTTACTAAATATAGAAAGGAACGTCATTTAGGTCATAAACTTACTAAAAATTAGTCTTGGTCCCTAGTAACGTTGATTGCAAGTGTTATCTTTTTGAGTTTTTGTGTAAGGTGGGAATTTTTCGGAGAAGACTAGTTTGCGTAAATGAGTATATGGAATTTATTAAAGGCATGTTTGAAAACATTTTTTTATGATTTTGATTATTTATACAATTTATATCAGTTGTTTCATTAACAAAAACGAAAACAATAAAGTAGACTGCTTTTGAAAAAAAAACCCAACATTTTCTACCGAAGAAAATTCAATACATTGAAATTGAATGAATGTCACAATTTAAATGAACCACATAGATATTATCCATTTATGACCTTTTTATATAAACCGAAGGCTACACTCTCCCATTGATAAAGATGACCTTAGCTTTGAATTGTTTGTTCTGTTAGAGCCTTTTTGTATTAACTCGATGATTTTTTTCTGACACGGATCTCTGTTTTATTTCTTTGACATACATCGTATTAAAGAAACGCTATTTAAAGGTTCTGTCATGCTGAGTTATATTCTAAAAAAATTTTAGTAAACAACTTACAGTACTATTTCGGCCCTTGAGTCGTATGGAATGTCTGTTTCTACACAGGTCTGTATACTGGCTGTCAATTCGGTTGATACATTCTCATATAAAACTGAATAACACAATCAATCGTTAAATATTTACAAACGATGATATATTTGTGCAGCTTAGTTTTCATATGGTAATACTATTTTTTTTCAACTGGCCTGCAGAGTACGATGTTTCCAATCTGCAATGCTTTGTATTCATTTCTTGGGATACTAATGTAAGCCCATTTATCGGGTATTGATGAAATATGCATTTAAGTGTTCCGTAAAATACAAAGTTCTCGCATCATACTAGTAAGTCAAAACCACAAAATCTAGTATCCTCGAAAACTACCTTCGCAATTCTTGAATTTTTTTTATCCCCGAAAATGAATGAATCCGCAGTATCATGTTAAAAATGTTAATTTGAAAATTATGGACAGTCGCTGTAATTTACAAGTGCAAAACAATTAACCTGTTTTAAAGTAACATAGATCGATTGTTTTGCACCGGTACTGAACATATGTATAATGGACTGTCGAGTCTAAACAGCAATACTGAATCTAACGCAAGGATAAGACGAATGTACTAAAATATTGATAAGTCTTTGAAGATCGGTTCAGTACAAATTGTATTTACTAGCGTCTCTGAGAACACCTAAAAGATTGAGGTGTAACATAAACTGCTAGCTGACACATAAATCATTAGTAGAAGATATGTCGTCGTTTTTTTTTTTTGCCATGATTTTGTTGGCCTCTGGTCGACTAATGGGTTTTGATTTTCTTTTTAGTATCTTCCGTCTGTTTTTAAAAAAATGTATACGAGATGATGCTTTCAACCATTCTAGAATAAGATTCGAAGGCATTTTTGTTTTATGATTAAAGCCATGCACGTGTTAGAAAATGTTGTGTTGCCCTTATTTAAAGGAATGATTTTATTCAAAGTTGATTCGATATCATTTTAGTGGTGGTCATTACGTCTTACATTTACGAAGCAAATTTTGTACGTCTTTCTTAGAACAACTGTCAGGCACACATACACCAATAGTAACAGTAGGATTTCCCTGAAAGAATATGTAATAGGTTTTGGTCAATGCGATATTTTTAAAACATTGAAAAAATTACATGTGCGACTTTTGGAATACACTTATAGCAAAAAAAATTGGTAGTGGATAAAATCTTAGCTAATAACTATTTACCCTTTTATTTTGTTTAACCGGATGTCATTTATTTTCCTGGTTTATAACATAACGAGGCTCAAATATGTGAATTTCTTTTTAAATTTTAAACTTTTCATATGGAGTTTCGTATTTGAAATATTATCTATATGTCATTACATAACATCTATTTTCTAAGAGAAATAGACGTTGGTTCCAGGTTACGGAAGTTTCTCATTTAACGCCAACAATTGTAACTTACGGGTATTATATTTCCGAGAGGTCCCTTCAGTGGAACACGTGCTTTGCAGTATTGTGCATCAAATCTGTACTTGATACCGCTAACATTGGTGGCCACATCCTGTACAGCTAGACACTCATCAAAATCTCCAAACCAGACGATTCCTCCGCCAAGGATGTTTGCTGGCGGTTTGCCGGCTGCATCTATCACTAAAAGTATAAAAGTCATCAAAGTCACCAAACAAGACGATTCTTCCGCCAAGGATGTTTGATGGGGGTCGGACCCCCCCCCCCCTTTTTCACAATCAATGCAATCAATGCTTTTGAATGGGAACATATGTTTGGATCCCACCCTTAATCCTGGGTTGGAACCCCCCTCCCTCCACCACACACACACTTTTAAAAATGCCTGGATCCGCCCCTGCATGTGCTCAATACTTCCATCTTGCAAATATGTGTCAAAATATGCAACTTATGTGATATCTGTTACATGTACATTTCGTCCGCAAAAAAATCATAATTTTTTATATCTCATACTGTTTAAACCTTGAACATACATAACATACATATCATTTCCGTTAGGAAAAATCTGCTCATTTCGATACATGAACTAATAGAAGAACATCAGTTCTATCGTAAAATCCGGTGTAGACAGTAATAAGGATAGTTATAAACATTAACATAATCTACATCGGGTATAGAAAGAACATGCGCTACTTGCTTTTTAATTTGACACGTTTTTAAATTATCAAGAGAATAGCGTTTGGAACCATCACATAGTTAGCTGGGTAAACTGCAGAGTTCTCGAAAAGTTTTAGTCCAAAGGTTTTGACTACTAAATTTGACAGAGGACCGATATAATTTTGGTATTTTACAATTGAAATAATAATGAGGACCACATAAGGAAAAAAGATTTCGAGAACTTTGAAATTGTGATGGGTAATAAGATTTAAACATAGCATATACCCATGGCAGTGGCGGATCCAGGAAAGGGGGGTCCTTTGGTTGGAACCCCACTTTTATCCTAGGTTGGAACCCCCCTTTTAAAAATGACTGGATCCGCCCCTGCATGGAAGGCCGAAATTATATGATGTACCATTCAATCCAAAACTGCAATGGGTTTTAAAGGTTTAGAGCTGAAGCAATGTTTGCACATATACACGAGGGTCTGGATTGGGACGGGGGGCGGGGGGTCATTCCATTTTGTATTCTTTATATTTTTAAGTAATTTTTCTTTATAAATTTTGCTCATTATTCTATATTCTTTATCTTTAAGCACCTCATTATTCTCTATTCTTTATTTTTTTGGTCTATTTTTCTCAATTCTTTAACTTTTCTGTCCTTTGTTCTGCACATTTTGTCCATTATTCTCTAATCTGAAACCCCACCCAGACCATGCAGACCCTCATACACATGGATGGCTAAGTTGAACTTGAATTCCATGCACGTGTTAGAAAATGTTGTGTTGCCCTTATTTAAAGTTGTTATTCAAAGTTGATTCGATATCATTTTAGTGGTGGTCATTACGTCTTACATTTACGAAGCAAATTTTGTACGTCTTTCTTAGAACAACTGTCAGGCACACATACACCAATAGTAACAGTAGGATTTCCCTGAAAGAATATGTAATAGGTTTTGGTCAATGCGATATTTTGAAATATTGAGAGACATTTAAAAAAAATTACATGTGCGACTTTTGGAATACACTTATAGCAAAAAAAAAAACTGGTAGTGGATAAAATCTTAGCTAATAACTATTTACCCTTTTATTTTGTTTAACCGGATGTCATATATTTTCCTGGTTTATAACATAACGAGGCTCAAATATGTGAATTTCTTTGAAATTTTAAAATTTTCACATGGAGTTTCGTATTTGATATTGTATCTATATGCCATTACATAACATCTATGTTCTTAGAGAAATGGACGGGGTTCCAGGTTACAGCCAAGGATGTTTGATGGGGTTTACCGGCTGCATCTATCACTAAAAGTCTAAAATTCATTAAACCAAACCAGACGATTCCTCCGCCAAGGCTGTTTGATGGGTGTTTACCTGCTGCATCTATCACTACAGGCATAAAAAGTCATCAAAAGTTAGAAACAAAATTTGGAAATTTGCTAAAACATTTTGAGATTTCGTTTTTTCAAAAAGCATATTGAATTAATTGGGTTCAAATCATTGCCATGACGTTAGTCTTTTCATTTATCGTGGGTTCTTTTCTAGAATCAACACTTCCTAAATCTGTCGCTGAAACGGACTAATTTCGCCCTCCGAGTTCGTGGTATCTTTCTAACTAACCAACGCTTATCCATTGTATCTACATTTTAAATAGCATATGGGAAGAATTTGAAAATTCTGAGGTACTGATATAAAAGAATTAGCATTTAAAATTTATTTTATCTCTATCTCTGAAATTATAGCTTTTAATGCACTATGCACGTCATAGTTTCAGTAATGCACGATAATTCATAAAGTGCAAAAGTTTAAATAAATAATTATTATCAATTGTTTACATTCATTCAGATTATCATTTTGATTTCTGCAGTAAATATTTACTAGATATGATATTTTGTATATGTATATAAAGCTGATTTTATATTTTGAATCAGATTTTTTATTCATAGATATGTGTGACGATCTCCTCATAGCTACACATGTGGTTGTTTCTTAACTTAAACAAACTTAAATTTATTTTTTGGTCTATTTTTCTCAATTCTTTAACTTTTCTGTCCTTTGTTCTGCACATTTTGTCCATTATTCTCTAATCTGAAACCCCACCCAGACCATGCAGACCCTCATACACATGGATGGCTAAGTTGAACTTGAATTTTTTTTCGTGACTGTTTGTAAATGGTTTCCTTCCTTGTACACGACGCATCTTTAAGAAATAGTGAATAATCACGCAGAGTTTCATTACTCACCTCCAAGCGGTTTTAATGCGGAAATTATTTTTCTGCATATACATAGGGATGACTAAGTTCAGCTAAGTTTTTGACCTTGAACTTCAATGTAGGTTTTTCTTGCTTGTATGTAGCACTAGTAGAGGTGAATATTCATGTTAAGATTCATTACAAACTACAAGGGGTTCAAAAATTAGAGAGTGTAAAGGATGTATGACAGACAAACATACGGACGGACAAGGCAATCGACGGGGCCTTAACTTATATCATACTAGAACAATCCGTGACTAAATTAAAGTATCTATGCCTTATTTTTAGTATTCGTATTGCCATCTGATAAAGTCATGCTGATTGTAAGGTCCATAGTAAGTTTTCTCTGCTTTCAAAATCTTTCTGCATTGAGTTGGAAGAAAAAAAACTTGTTAAATAGTGTACTATAGTGTAACAAAGATATAAAACAACTACTGGAAGAATTCCAGATTCTCCTGATAGAGGAGGGATTTACAGAAGGTAACAGGTTGCAAACGGAAACTACATGTGACATGTACTATTGGATTCGACCCGGAACTTGTTAATTATGATAAGTAATTCATGAACAGAATGTTCAAAGTACACATGCACATTAATTAATCAACAATGAGGTATGTAGTGCAAAAGTTTAAATAAATAATTATTATCAATTGTTTACATTCATTCAGATTATCATTTTGATTTCTGCAGTAAATATTTACTAGATATGATATTTTGTATATGTATATAAAGCTGATTTTATATTTTGAATCAGATTTTTTGTTCATAGATATTTGTGGAAGACGATCTCCTCATAGCTACACACATGGTTGTTTCTTAACTTAAACAGCTGCATCTTTATTCGATTGTTGTTGTGATGCGAAACAGTAAATGTAGGGCTTGGGTTACAAGGTAGGTCAAATTACCTATGGTCACCTGGTCATTTCTAGGGGAAAACATTTAAATGGTTTAGAAGTTTTTGAAGGTCACAAGTCCTTTAAAATGAGACGTCATGTCGCATGGTCGTCTGTCTACCCCCTTTTTTGTTTTCCTCCGGTCGCTCATCCTCCGGTAGTTTAACATGATATAATAATATGAAAGATGAGTCAGAGATCTTTGTAAAACAGGGAATGGAACGAATTTTGATGGGTTCTGATTAAAACCCTCCAGGAATTTAATTTCAAAATTAAGTATAATTGAAGAATTTCACAATAGAAACAGATAATAAATTTATAGAGCTGATAAATGTAGATTTATTCAAACCAAGGTAGTGTACATCGCACCAGGAAGCAATTTTGCAGTTGAAAAGTTAGAAGACATGCTCTCTTTATATGTAACCCTTCTCAAAAGTTCTCAGCCTCAAGTCTTATGGTTATCGTTGGTTACTGTCTGTCTTCAATGTTTTATGTAAAAGATGTTTGTTTTTTCTTTTGAATAGTTTCACATTTTGGAATCGCAAAGTCTTAATAGTTAACCTACTATCAGTTGGTAAAAGTTGGCCTTCGTGGGATTTGGCTATTTCTTTTTGTCCCATTCGGGTTTTCAAGTTTTTGTACATAATGGGCTTATAAGTTTTTAGTTTTGAGCGTTTTGAAAAAAGAAAAGCTTTTCGGACGCACGAAATTTTTAAAAGTGTTATTTTCATTTAAAATATTTTAAAACTTGAAGGTTAAGATCTAGAAAGAAAACAACAGTCTCGAGCAAAAGCAAATCCTCACATGATTTTGGCTATTTTCAAGTCCTTTTTGATCATAATGCGCATAACGTTTCTACGTATCAATACACGCCTGGCTTTCAAACGTTTATGCTCGAGCGTTCCTGATAAAGGTAAACACAATGCCTTTTGGACAACCGAAATGGTATAGTGTTATTTTCATGTTATATTTTAAAATATAAAATGAAAGTTTAATCGCGCCACATATTCATGTGTTTGTTCCAAGTCAGGAACCTTGTCAGGTGTTATCTTGTGTGATCTTAATATTTATTCTTTGAAAGAAAATATATTGTTGGAACACACACAAATACGTTCCAATGATTGGTTATCAGATTTTCATCCAATTGATTTTCTAAAAAGATCGACACAATATGAAGCCATTTTGAACTCACTCGCTAATGTACTTATTGAAACTCGCAGTTATTGCAGATATTGTACTGTTTATATATATATATATGCAGAAAACCTGATACCATAATAATTTGCATATATCTTTTCCGCATTATAAAACAAGAAAAAATCAGAATTATAAAAAAAAAAAAAAAAAAAAAATACTGTGAATAATATTTTGCTGGTTTCTTACTTCTTAGAGCCCAAAGTTCCTGCCTGGCAAGTCCTTGTTTCAATGCCTCTGAATGGTTTGCACATAGTTCAGATATTGGAAATTTCGGTTTCTTTGGTTTCTTTGTGGTAGGTTTAGTAGAAGGAATTGTTGTCACGGGTATTTCTGTCACGTTGTCCGCCATTACAGCAGGAATGTTTCCATTGCTGAATTCCTCGCTTTGTTCGGTTTTCAACGTACGAAACATTCCATTTATATTCGCCGCGTTTTCTATGAGTTTTGCTATTTTTGCATATTCCTTTGGTGAAGAATTAATATATCTGACCAAACGACGCGTTTCAATGACATCTTGGATATCGTCTGCATCCCCTAATAGAACGGTTCTTGCTAGTAAAGAAATGGTCACTATAGCAATGATCCCATGCATGTCCCTGTCTGACGGGGTATGTCCTAGTTATGAAACAAACAAGTGTATATTAGTACTATCGCTTAATATATAAATAAATTATTTTGATATGAATTGTTATCATATTCAGCTGATTTTCACAATAACCTCGATTATTTTCGTTTAACACTGATCACGAGACGGAACGAGTCCAAGGTATCAGGATT
The DNA here is from genome assembly GCA_017311375.1 of Mytilus coruscus. Taxonomy (NCBI): domain Eukaryota; kingdom Metazoa; phylum Mollusca; class Bivalvia; order Mytilida; family Mytilidae; genus Mytilus; species Mytilus coruscus. Next base: position 77,447,096 of record CM029605.1, read on the forward strand.
GGAGATTTTTAACATTTTATCTTTTTTCATAATTGTGTTCTTTATGATATGTACCTTATAAAGTGTGTATATATTAAAATTGTATCATGATTGATTGGTGATTAATCAGTGTTTGCATATACACATATGATTTGAAAATAAGAAGATATGTTATGATTGCCAACTATCCACTAAAGTTCAAATGACGTGGATGGAAGAAATTATAGGCAACCGTAATACCTTCAACAATGAGAAAACCCATACCGTATATTTGTTATTATTTCAGTTTGTTTTTTGATTTTGCCCAACGCGGCAACAAACAAACGGTTGGCAAAGAAATACAAGACACCAAAATGGAAAGAAGAAAGCCAAAGAGACAGTAACAATAGAGTTAAGAAGATGTATAAATTCCCTCGCAAGTTCGGTCGGTTTGTTAGTTGTTTTTCTGCTGATTAAAAGTACATTTCCCATTGGAAAATTAAGAATTCATATGAATAAGAGGAGATAAAGGTATAAATCAACGAGACCGCAATCCAACAACACAAAATAGCTGATGTAATCATTTTAAAAATCACCAATGGCGTTTCCTGAAGGACAGAGGGTAAAAGTTACAAAAAATGTAAAATGACCAAATTTTTAGACAATTGATAGAAGAGGGTATAGGATTAAGGGCATAAGATACAGTTTTGATCCCACGGTGATTTTTTTGCGAAAAAGGCATACGAGCTAATTTTCATCTAGTCAACTCAAATATGTTATGAAAATATACCTTCATGTGCTACATTTAGAGATAAACGTGGTCGAAATTTTAGACATTTACTCAAAATTTCTGTTTATTGGACATTTCTATCCTTCGGACGGACACATTTAATTTGTGTAATAAAAGATAAAACTCATGCGGATTTTTGTAAAAAGATTTGGAATATCTTCCTGACAAAATTATGCCCTAAAATTGTGTAACAATTCTTTGGGAATAATTCACTTTGAATTCACTAAATTTTCATGATTTTAGAAAAAAAACCGGCATTTTTTGCTGTATATTTATCTTATTAAAAATCATCGGTGATTTCTTTTTAAAAATGGAATAAATAATCTTCATATATAATCAAACAAAATGTCACTTTAAAAAAGAGTGGTCCATGTACTCGTTTGGTTAAAATAACTCGAAAAATGCATCTTTTTCCCGATATGTCACAGTTTGGCGTCGAGAAAAATAACAAATTACGTTAGCAACGTCATTATCTCCCCTATACCATCAAGAACGTTAATAAGACTCAAAAACGAAAAAAAAAATGATATGTTGGATTTTGGCATCAGTAGAAAACCATCAATGGTCAGGAAAGTTGTTTCACAAATTTAAACATTTAAAATTTAGATAAACGTAAAATAAATAAAATTGTTGATTACCTACGGATAACATCTAGATTGAGGACTATCTCTTCCGTTTCACACCTACACACCAAAGGAATCGAACTTTGAAGTAATCAACGATCGCGATCGTTAAACATGTATGGTTATATACAAGGAAGATGTAGTCAGCGATTAAGATGTCAAGATATATGGAAGCTGGGACAAGTGTATAGTACTAGATGGAACCTGTTCGCCTTAAGGTAGTAATGACATGAAATGCACCAGTGAGTTTTGAATTGGTTTAATTGTCTAAAATCTTCATTGCGTCATTATGTCACCGCAGCTTGGCGCATAAACCTTCCTGTTCTTTTCTCATTTTTGTGTTTTTAAAAGATTTATAAAAAAAAATAATATTTCGATTATTTTCCCTTATATCTTACAATAACTGTAGTTTTATACGTGCTTCGACCAAACAGATCTATAAATGTCCTCTATGTATATTTTGTGGTTGGTTGCTATGGCTTTGACGTATATGTACCACAACTTCTTTTATTCATATATATAGTGTGACTTCTGTAGAAATCCAGAAGTACTTATGAAAAAAGGATGAATATCCAGGTTTAATAAATGATCACCAAAAGCCACCCACAGAAGAAACAACATCATTATTTTATTCCTTGTCAAAATTAAAGTACCGACGTGCTGTTTACTTGGATGAACCGAAGATCTGATTCCTGGCGAATAAATAAAAATGTTATATCTCCATGTAGATTACTAGCAGTTGCTTTTTCAAGTCAAATATTAAATATTTCAGCCACATAAGACGTTAACATACTAGTATTTAACATGTCTAGGTTCTGTGGTCTTAGAGGGTCGAAAGTGATAACAAACAATGCAAATGTGTTTTGCACTGTCTGAAAACTGGATGATAAATTTACATGTGGAGCAGGATCTGCTTACCCTTCCGGAGCACCTGAGATCACCCCCAGTTTTTGGTGGGGTTCGTGTTGCTCAGTCTTTAGTTTTCTATGTTGTGTTTTGTGTACTGTTGTTTGTTTGTCTTTTTCTAATTAGCCATGGCGTCGTCAATTTATTTTTGACTTGTGAGTTTGAACGTCCCTTTGGTATCCTTCGCCTATCTTTTAATTAATGCATTTCAGTCAGACGTGATTGTGTATAAAACAGACACCCTTCCCCAATACAAGACTGGAGAGGTTTAAGTGACCATAATTCTACACTCATGTGACTATTGCTAGTGTAAAGTGTATGCTTTGGTTGCCCCTTTCCTTAAAACTTCACAGCAATGACCTTTTTCGTTATTTGAATAGTTTTAAATATTTCTAATAAACTCACTTTTTCTTCAAATGCATAACATATTTAATTTGTGTAATTTGTTTTATTTGTCTTGATGAATTGTTCAAACAGAAAAGGTAAATGACAGAATCTAGTGTGAAGCTAGCCGTCGATAACAGCCATCGCAGAAGCATATATTGGTTCGTTTAGCAGGGCCGTAACTACCGTTGAGGCAGACGAGGCAATTAGACGAGGCAATTGCCTCGTCTGATTTTCTTGCAAAAAAAAAAAAAAAAATAAGAAAAAGAAAGAAAATGGAGAAAGCTAGGCATTCAAGGGTAGAAAGCATCCTTGAATTTTCTTATATAGAAATATGAAATGCATACTTCAATTGTAATTAATGTTGCGTGCAGCTTCTGTACTTTTATTTCAACTACGTTAGATATCGAACTCTCTGCGCGAATACCAACGCCAGTAAACCGGCATTTGGTTCTGCCATTATTCATTTCCCGCGAAAGATAAAATAGAGAATGGAAATGGGGAATGTTTCAAAGAGACAACAACCCGACCAAAGAGTAAAAAACACAGCCGAAGGCCACCAATGGGTCTTCAACACAGCGAGAAAATCCCGCACCCGTAGACGAACTTCAGCTGGCCCCTAAACAAAAATGTGTAGTTCCGTGAAAATGGACGTCATACTGAACTCCTAAACATAAAAATAAACTAAAATTAAAAAAACATACTAACAAAGGACAGAGGCTGGGTTAAACATGTTTAGTGAGATCTCAACCCTCCCCCTTTACATCTAGCCAAGCGCTCAGTCTCTTGAACAAGTTCGACCGTCAGAGATGACTGAGAACAGGTTATGTAGTTTAGCCATGCTTCACATCCGTCGTACGGACAAAGTCGGGCAATTGAACTCAGAAGCTGTTCTCAAACGATGGGATCTTAGTGGCACAAGAAATGTCGAATTAGCATTCACAGACAGTGACTAGGTTCCAATCTTTGGGATTTATTAAAGTGTTATTAAAATGTGTGTTATTTTTAATGAAGCGTTGGCCACACACACTTGTCCCGCTTTTTCTATTATCAACTCCAAGAGTAACTGAGGAATAGAAATATGGTCACCATTGGTCTTCCAGGCTTCGACCGGCAGAAAAAACCCTCGCCAAAGTGACGCGTCCGTATGGCTGTGCGGTGCGGGATGTACAAGTCCGTAGACTTGCCCGGTCAGAATGGGGACGACGTTAAATCCGATGTCTCGTGTAAAGAGAGTTCCTCGCTCTATGCAGGTAAAGAACCCTTGCAATAACTCTTTGAGGGGTCCGTAGCTAGTGGCCTGTTGCAAGGCTAAATATCTGTCCCTATCCAATATACCATCATTTTCCCGTGGCAGTCCAAATTTCCCCTGACCATCACCCGGACGGCCTTTCTTACAGGACGTACCGATTGTATTTGTTGTTCTCGTCCTGAACATGCATGAAATATTTGCCACTGGACTTTAAGCAACCAACAATCAATTAATTTTCTGCTATCGCATTTGTATCTTACTGTAAATGGATGCACGTTTGATGGTACAAAATTCTGATAGCCTAATGCAGTTTATCATACGGTAAATATGAAACAAAAACAAAAACGGCTGTAACAAGTTTTATTTCGGACCCTTATATTACAATTTTCGGCCGGGGGGCTCGTCTGTTTCAGATGTCTTGATACGGCCCTCTTCAAACAGTTGTGGAGCAAGTACCTAAATTAAAAAGGGGAGAGGTTACGTGTCAATTTATAAGTGGAGGAGCCAACGAAATACTATTATTTAAGATATGAATAAGGAGATAATTAGTTAAAAGTCAGTGGGTCAGCAACCTAACATAAAAAAAAATAACACGCATAGACATCTATTGACTATTTGCGATGTGGAAAATTCAAAGTCTTTGCCTTTATTCAGAAATGAAATTAAGTGCCTGTCAAACTTCAAGGTCGTTGGAGCAATGGGCAAAACAGACTTACTTCTAGACTATTTGACTATATAAAAGTGTTTTGTTTGCTTTCCACTTTTAGAATCACCCCCCTTTTTTTTCCTTTCCAACACACACACATACACAAACACATTTTCAATCTAATGCGTATAATGAAGCAGAAACAGTTACCGATTACAGCGATCTCTACCGCATATTATATCCCAAGAGTGTAGACCTAGCAAGTCATGGCTGGAATACATAAAACAGTTTTGGTGTTTAGGAAAGTAGATTTCTTTACGGCAAAATACAAAAGAAACATTGCCCAAGGTCAGCAACTGAAAGCATTAAAAATGCATCTAGTTTGACCGCCCAAATGTATCGTTGTCATTCGTAAATGGTATGCATGATAGTAACCATTTACGAATGTGAGCGTTTAAATAGTGAGATAAAGTTCCTGAAATGGTTTTACGTGCAACCAGTTTCTGAGTGTGCTTTAAACCACGCTTCACTACGTTATAAATCCTCTCGAGTGCAAAATGGAATACTAGTATATATTTTTTCAAATATTGTGACCGTACTGAAAGTTTCGCGATTTTACGAAAGAAATTTTAAACATCGACGTGTAATTCCTGGGATCGTCGTATTTAAAGATTTGGCAGAGCAAGATAATAAAATTTCCACCGACCTATAGTGCAGAAAAACACCCAAATTCAATAAAATTTGCAAATTGGAATAATTTGGAATAGTTCTATATCCGTACTAAAATCACCGGCAATTATTTTTAATTAAAAATTCAAACAAGAGTTCTTTTACATGTATATGCAATTGGAAAAAAAAAATCATGTAAGTCTTTGATCGATGTAGTTACCACAGACGAATAATGCTCCTTTAAACTGTAAAACTGTAAAATTTTCAAAAGTCAACCCGAAGACAGCCTAAGGGTATATATACATTTGTACTACCATCCAGGGAAATAAGTTTTCCATAAAGTATTTAATCCTTTAATGTCAGTTTCATAAATTTAAGGATTATAGATTGAAAACAACCTAAAATATGATTCGTGATTTCCGATGTACATAAATTCATACAGATTTATCAATTATAATCTATAAATTACATTCCGAAATACACAGGCTTGGCTCTGATCGTTCAGCGAACAATATTACATGAAAAGCACGATGATATCAATCGAAAGCAAAAGAGAAAAAATTAATATGTAATATAAATAAAGGCAACAGTAGTATACAGCTGTTCAAAAGTCATAAATCGATTGAGAGAAAACAAATCCGGGCTACAAACTAAAACCGAGGGAAACACATCAACTATAAGAGGAAAACAACGGAACAACAGAAACACTGAAGTGCAACAAAAACAAACGCCAATGCAACATACATAGAAACGAACTATTTGATAACAACTGCCATATTCCTGACTTGGTACAGGACATTATAAGAAAAATTTTGTGTTGAACCTGATTGTATGGCTAGTCAAACCTCCCGCTTATATGGCAATGTTAACAATACCGTTAAAATGACAACATTACGTGACAGGAATACAGTACAAATAAATGCAAGAACACTCAGGACAGAGAAATACTAAGTACATAAATAAATAAATAATATAATAGTAGTATAATAGAGCATTCCTTAAATTCAATATTCAAATTTTTTTTTGGAAAACAGCAGCATACTTTTGATTTATGAATACGACTGATTTACTTGATATTCCCATTCCATTTCATTTACTTCCATGATATTCCTCACAATTAGCAATGGTTGTCTCGGCAGCTTGTGATATTCCTCACAATTAGCAATGGTTGTCTCGGCAGCTTGTGATATTCCTCACAATTAGTAATGGTTGTCTCGGCAGCTTGTGATATTCCTCACAATTAGCAATGGTTGTCTCGGCAGTTTGTGATATTCCTCACAATTAGCAATGGTTGTCTCGGCAGCTTGTGATATTCCTCACAATTAGCAATGGTTGTCTCGGCAGCTTGTGATATTCCTCACAATTAGCAATGGTTGTCTCGGCAGCTTGCTCTCCCCGAGTTCGGGAGGTTTTTGTTCAAAACCCAACACGCTCAATCAAGATTGATTAATATGATTAAGCACGCAGTATTAATGAGTAAAGTTGGAAAAAAGGTTAATTTGGCTTGAATTCACGATAATGTCTTCTGGTAGACATAACCTATAGCCGGCATACGCTCACCGTTGCAGTCTAGAACAAAGCAATGCACATATTCATGTCACTCTCATGATCTTTTATATGTTCCTCGACACAAATGTTAAAATATTTGAATTAAAGGTTACAATTGTAGCATAATGAACCGCATGTTCACTGAATCCAACTTTAATTTTCTGTTGAATCAGTTGATAGATATTAGAAGATGTTGTATGAGTGCCAACGAGACAATATTCCACCCAAGTCACAATTTATAAAAGTAAACCTTTATAGGTCAAAGTACGGCCTTCAACACTGAGCCTTGGCTCACACTGAACAGCAAGCTATAAAGGGCCCCAAAATGACTAGTGTAAAACCATTCAAACAGGAAAACCAACGGTCTAATCTATATAAAAAAACGAGAAACGAGAAACACTTATGAACCACATCAACAAACGACAACCACTGAACATCAGGTTCCTGATTTAGGACAGGTGCAATCAAATGGAGCGGGTTTAAACGTTTTAATAGGCGCCAACCTTCACCCTACCTGAGCATCTAAGCGGTGATCGATATGTAATACCTGCAGCTGGACGTTAAACGTTAAACAATAACCAATTGATCTACGACGATACAATACAATGAATGTATTTCTATCAATCAAAAATACTTCTGAATGTACAAGTATGATAGAAATACCTTTGATTTAGTGTAATAGCATTTTCTTATCGAAATTAAAATGTTATAAACTGTTCCCGGTTATAAGTGCACGTCTGTTCGCTACGTTATTATATACCTCTTTAACAAATTCCCAAAAAAATCATAAAGGTAAATAAATGTTACCATGGGAACAAAAATGAGTTCCGTTGGGTAAATTTCCCATGGGAACAAACAATTTATTAATGTTCCCATGGGAATTCTTTAATTTCCCATGGGAAATGTACTTTTAATCAGCTATAGTGACAACAGTGACATGTTGGGACATATGGGAAAATTGATTTTTCTTAATTATCTATTGCTTGGCCAAAAAAAATAATATTGTTATCTTTTTAAAACAGCAAAGTCAGATTTGCCAATTCTGGAATGGCACATTTGTCCTGCACAGTGTTAATTATACGTAACAGCTCTATAAAACACTACACAGAAACAAATAAAATATCGGGCAATAGCAACTCTACAAAAACCGCAAGTGACCTCACATATACCAGAGCAGAAAGTAGTTCCTTTTTTTAATCAAACAAATCAGTTCGAGAAAAGATTTACTGCAGGTACTAAGGTTTGTTGGGAAAAACTACAAATAATGTATAAGGACTACACGCATCTTTAAAAATATTGTGGTAATTAAAATGTCTGTCTCGCCTTTCTTGTAAACAACAATATTAGGCATTTTTTAATTTATCATTTTCTAGGTTCTAATGCCTTTTGAAAACACAAATATTAAGAATTCGATTTGTAAGAAATCTATCAGGCAACGTTCTATATCTTTGCCCTTTAAACAGGTTCACACATGGAGCATCTATAGCTTTGTGTCACTTTATACAGGTTCAAGTGACTTACATTAGAAATTTTGTAACACATATTCACGACTTAAACATGTTGAAATTCATTTAATATATAATACTAACAACAAAAATCCTGTTTACAACTTCAAAACTCAGTTTGCGACATTTTAAATAATATTTACGACCTATAACTCACAATATTGAGTCATTCATTAGATTTTAAACTTGACCGGAAAATCACATCAACGATGTCATAATCGCTATAAAAGAGTGTGTGGAGGGGGTTTACTAGACGTTGGAATAGAGAATAATGGGAAAATTATAAAGAATAGAGAAAATGGACAAAAAATACAGAAAAGAGAATAATGAGGTGCTAAAATATACAGAATAGAGAAAATGGCCTAAAATTTAAGTATACGATAAGAATTACACCCCTCTCCTCCAGTCGAAAAGGTAAAAATAATAGTATGTCAGGACGCTCTCAACATTAACAAACACAAGCTCGAGCGGTGCACATTCTATTTTCTGCTCTGGACAATATTCAACAATATAAGTGAAATATTACGTTGTCATTCTTATTTCAAGATATATGCTTTCAATATATCTTACAAAAAAATCCCATTTCAGCCCTCGCTTTGTCTCAATACATATTTGTAATTAATCCTTGACCTTATTGAACATCCATAGTTGATATGGAAACCTGAAAAATTAGAATAAATTGCATTGGACAGAATAAACTATGTGGAAATGTTCCAGTAACGAAAAGGCTAAATATACACATTCTAGTACTAGTAGCATGGCAAGGTATCATCCCGAGACCCCCAATTCAGCCCGAGACGTTAGCTGACATGGGTCCAGGGATGATACCCGGACCGATATGGAAAAGGACATGTACTAATATTTTTATCATATGCTACCGATGTACGAACGCACCCAAGCTGATTACCCCATACTAGCCCAACCACGTGACGTCAAAAAGGGCTCATATGGGGATATTAGTCTAGGTGTGAATTCATGGCTAGTTTACTCCGCTCGTTACACATATGCCAAAACTTTCATACTAGTGCTAAGTATATGATAAACATAGTTAATGAGTTGGAATCTCATATGGTTGCAATATAAATGAGCTGCGTCGGATAGAAATCGACCTTATGCAAATGAAATTTGAAAAAAATAGGCAGGACAGGAGTTTTGAGTAAAAAAAGGCAGGATGAGACACTTGCAAAAAAAAAAAGTCAGGATGACAATTTAGGTAAAAAAAAGTCAGGATAAGCTTTAAAAAAAGGCAGGACCGAATAGAGTGAAAAATAAAAAGGCAGGACAGAGATTACAACTAAAAAAAATGCAGGACAAAATTTTTCATCCTAGTCCCCCATGAAAATCAAATGGTAGCTCCCTAAAGTAACCTACAAAGCAGACCAAAATTCATTTTTATTTCGTATTTGATTGTTCCAAAATTATTCAAAGATGTAGACATGCACTTGCATAAGATCGATTTCTATCTGACGCAGATCAATTATTTAACAATTTATTAAAAGAAGGGTTTGCGGCATAACTGCAAAGGACAAAACATATGGTGTCTTAAATTATCAAAGCATCTAAAATATATATTGTGTGAGTGGGGTTTGTGACAATTTTTGAGGTGTTATCATTAATTAATTTTTATGACTCGGCGGGTTGGCAAACCTTCAGTTGGATGAATTGAAGAGGTTTTGTCAAAACGCGCAAGAATATATATAACATTAAGCAAGCAGCAATTGCTAAAGTATTGATCAAACAATTTAACCTAACAATCCGCAGTGGTTTCCTATCGTTTTATGTTTTTTTCTCTTTGAGGTTATCAAATAATGGAAATTTATTTGAGAAAACTTTCCATTATTCGCTTCCAAGCAAATCGTGGACACAGACACAGATCGAGACATAGTGAAGTTTTTGTAGGAATTTCAAAACATTTGCACTTCGAATAATAATGGCTTTAATCCCTCCTGGCGGAAATCTAGCAGGTGGTTTGATTTAAGGATGTGGTCAGGTCAGGTTTAGGACTCCTAGGTTTTTCCTACGATACAGGGTAAAATATTTTGCCCCATATCATCCACTTTTCTTTTCATAGAAGACTTCAATAGCTCATAAAATGGTCATTTCCAAAATTTAAGCAGATTCTAGTTTTTTTTTCTTACGATTTGAGACGCAAATAATGCCACTGCTAAATACAAGGTAAAAGTCCGAGTCAGCCTTTTCCCGCCATTTTTAAAAATTATCTCAAAACGGAGTTACATAACCTATCGATATGTTTAGCTTATTTTGTTCCTTAACTAATGCTCTTCTGACTTATAGTATCAATCTTAAATTCTAGATTTGTTTTATTTCACCTAACCCCACCACAGTCTCTATGTGCCTGTCCCAAGTCAGGAGCCTGTAGTTCAGTGGTTGTCGTTGGTTCATGTCGGTCATATTTGTTTTTCATAAATTGTTTTGTTATAAATTAGGCCGTTAGTTTTCTTAGTTTAATTGTTTCATATTTTTCATGTCGGGGCCTTTTATAGCCGACTATACGTATGGGTCTTTATCATTGTTGAAGGCCGTACGGTTGCCTATAATTGCTTACATCCACTTTATTTGAACTTTGGTGGATAGTTGTCTCATTGGCAATCATACCTCATCTCCTTATATTTATATACATCCTTAATGGGAATGCAAGAATGCTTGAAATAAATATTGTCTTAAGGAGGTTCGCTACTCAGTTTCAAAATAACAAGCTTTTCATAATACTAGTATAAATTGATAGTGGAATATTAAAGAAACCAAAAGAGCAACTAAAAATATAGGTCAATGTACTTGTTTTCGAGAAATTAGCCATTGAAATTTTGGCGGGAAAATGTTCTCTCTTGATTTTCATAGCCTTGTCATTGAAAAGTTCAAGTTCTCAAAAACTATTAAAAATAACAAAGATTTTATAAGACTTTTACAGATGGCTTATAATTATACATGTAAAAGATTTATAAAAACGAAAAATGGGGGTCAATGGGCAAATTTTTTAAGGCATTCACATGGATAAAACCAGAGGATTCCGAAAATCTGACAAAATTCCAAAACATGACAAGCGAACATCCTTAACGTGGATTCATACGGGAGGGCTTGACGCCAGAGACGGTTTTGTTTTTGCAAGTTTTATACGCAGTACATGTAAGCTATGTGTATACGTTGTTTAATCAACATTTTTGATTATATAACAAAGCGACGAATTGTCTTGTAAACTGAAGAGGTTCGTCGATATCACAGTTTTACAATCGGACATATTTTAAGAACTTTCAAAATCGTCTTGTTATGCACATTTCCGGTGTGAGTAATATTATGCGGAATGGTATTCAAGCAATTATTAACTGATTAAGGGATGGTTAATTATTACACAGCTTATGTTTCCAGCGTTTTGCGTATTAGATGCAGGTTACAGCAATGTACCATCTGTTTTTTAGAGTGAAAAGTCATAATACTGAGTGACCTAAATGGACTAGGATTGCTTGTTGTCTTGCCGAAGGTCGCTGGTTCTCTTCGAACACTTCGGCTTCCTCCACTAATAATAGCTGGTCACCACGATATATAGCCAAGAGTGCTGAAAGTTTTAGAATGTGTAAATATACTAGTTCTTTTTATATTTTTAGAATGGCATTAATACTTCAAAAAAGTAAATGTTTAAAATGTGAAATGTGTATTGTATTATTAATGAATTATTGTATTCACTTCTGTATTGTATTTCAGTATTTGTATACAATCATAAATAAAATCAATTTGATAGCTTTTCACAATAAACAAACGAATTAAAATAGAATCAATGGTTCTAGACAAAAATAATTTGAAGCAATATAAATGAATGCATTTAAATCCACATTGAATGTGCATCTTATTCGATCCTCATATAAATGTGAAAATAATTTTAAATGGTTCCTTTTTATAACTTGTTATTAAAGGTTGTTACATTAATTAATTTTGTTCATTAACCAGGCCAGACAAACGAGGACATATCAAGCATACCAACCCAACCTGCAATACAAATACTTGAAAACGGGGAATAATTCAATCGAGAAAATTGATTTTCTATAACATTTTTGGTTCATCGAATCAAAATGGCTGCCTTTCGAGCGTGTATTATAGGTCCGCTTCGAGTACAGAAGTTCAAAATGTTCCTATTAGAATCGAAATAATTCTATCATGCCATGCTCTATGCTCATTTTAACATGGGTAGGCATTACTAGAGCTCGGTATTAAGATATTGACAAATATAATTCCTACCAATGTTAAAATGAGCATAGAGCATGGCATGAAAAAATTATTTCTTAAATAAGAAACACTACTAAGAAGAAAAGAAATAATGGTCAACATCTGGCAAAAATACGGAAACCAAGGCTACTCATGTCCCTCAATTATCGGAATTATACCTGCAAAAGAAGAAGAAGAACAGTTATGACAAAGCAAAATTTCAACGCTAAAAATATGATTTTAATGAATAAGTAATGGCTGCAATAATAAAGATGTACTTACCGAATGTGGCATTCGTTGAACATGTTGAATGATGGCGTCGACGTAGGTTGTGGAATAAGGCACCCAGGGCAGGTGAAATATCAAAAGTTTTAAACAATGAGTATCTCTAAATCATACAGAAAACCAAGAACAAAACGAAACAACCAAATGAAAGAAGGAAAAATCACATGACCTCGTATTTCTGACGCAGGTCATTCACTAAAATCATGATTTCTTTGTTATTTCTGACAAATATGAAAGACAGAAAACGAAAGAAAGGAAGAATAATTTAGAACCACATGACCTCGTATTTCTGACGTAGGTCATACACTAAAACCATGATTCTTTTTATTTATTTCTGACAAATATGAAAGACAGAAAACGAAAGAAAAGAAGAACAATTGAGAACCACATGACCTCGTATTTCTGACGTAGGTCATACACTAAAACCATGATTTTTTTCTGACAAATATGAAAGATAAAAATCAAAAGAAAGGAAGAATAATTTAGAACCACATGACCTCGTATTTCTGACGTAGGTCATACACTAAAATCATGACCTTTTTTTCTTTCTGACAAATATGAAACACAGAAAACACGAAAGAAAAGAAGAACAGTCGAAAACCACATGACCTAGTATTGCTAACGTAGGTCATACACTAAAACCAATACTTTTTTTTTTATTTCAGACAAATATGAAAGACAGAAAACGAAAGAAAAGAAGAACAATTGAGAACCACATGACCTCGTATTTCTAACACAGGTTATACGCTTAAACCATGATTTTTTTAAAATTTCAGACAAATATGAAAGAAATAAAACGAAAGAAAAGAAAAACAATTGAGAACCACATGACCTCGTATTTCTGACGTAGGTCATACACTAAAACAATGTTTTTTTAAATTTATATCTAAGCAATATGAAAGACAGATACGAAAGAAAAGAAGAACAATTGAGAACCACATGACCTCGTATTTCTGACGTAGGTCATACACTAAAACCATGACTTTTTTATTTATTTCTGACAAATATGAAAGACAGAAAACGAAAGAAAGCAAGAACAATTGAGAACAACATGACCTCGTATTCTGACGTAGGTCATACACTAAAACCATGACTTTTTTCTGACAAATATGAAAGACAGAAATCAAAGAAAGCAAGAACAATTTAGAACCACATGACCTCGTATTTCTGACGTAGGTCATACACCAAAACCATGATTTTTTTTATTTATTTCTGACAAATATGAAAGACAGAAAACGAAAGAAAAGAAGAACAATTGAGAACCACATGACCTCGTATTTCTGACGTAGGTCATACACTAAAACCATGACTTTTTATTTATTTCTGACAAATATGAAAGACAGAAAACGAAAGAAAAGAAGAACAATTGAGAACCACATGACCTCGTATTTCTGACGTAGGTCATACACTAAAACCATCACTTTTTATTTATTTCGGACAAATATGAAAGACAGAAAACGAAAAAAAGCAAGAACAATTGAGAAGCACTTGACTTGGTATTTCTGACGTAGGTCATACACTAAAATCGTGATTTCTTTTAAATTTCTGACAAATATAAAAGACAGAAAAAAAAAGGAAGAGCAATTGTGAACCACATGATCTCGTATTTCTGACGTAGGTCATACACGAAAACCATGACTTTTTTTATTTATTTCTGACAAATATGAAAGACAGTAAACGAAAGAAAGCAAGATCAATTTAGAAACATTTCTGACAAATATGAAACACAGAAAACGAAAGAAAAGAAGAACAATCGAAAACCACATGACTTCGTATTGCTAACGTAGGTCACACAAAAAACAATACTTTTTTTTATTTCTTACAAATATGAAAGACAGAAAACGAAAGAAAAGAAGGACAATTGAGAACCACATGACCTCGTATTTCTGACGTAGGTCATAGACTTAAACCATGATTTTTTTTTTAATTTCTAACAAATATGAAAGACAGAAATCGAAAGAAAGCAAGAACAATTGAGAACCACATGACCTCGTATTTCTGACGTAGTTCATACACTTAAACCATGACTTTTTTTGCTGACAAATATGAAAGACAGAAATCGAAAAAAGCAAGAACAATTTAGAACCAATTGACCTCGTATTTCTGACGTAGTTCATACACTAAAACCATGACTTTTTGCTAACAAATATGAAAGACAGAAATCGAAAAAAAGCAAGAACAATTTAGAACCACATGACCTCGTATTTCTGACGTAGTTCATACACTTAAACCATGACTTTTTTGCTGACAAATATGAAAGACAGAAATCGAAAAAAAAGCAAGAACAATTTAGAACCACATGACTTCGTATTTCTGACGTAGGTCATACATTAAAACCATGACTTTTTTTTATTTATTTCTGACAAATATGAAAGACAGAAATCGAAAAAAAGCAAGAACAATTGAGAACCACATGACCTCGTATTTCTGACGTAGTTCATACACTAAAACCACGACTTTTTTTTATTTCTGCCAAATATGAAAGACAGAAAACGAAAGATGTATTTCTGATGCGTGTCCTACAGTGTGAACATAAAAAGCACTATATACTCTAACTTAAAAAATGAAAAAGATGCCAATGTTACTGTCTTTGTAGCTGGGAAGACAGTAGTGTTTGCTTATTATAATGTATCTTTTTAAAATATTATCATGAAACAAAAATTGAACAATAGTTGAACTTTTCGTATTTCTTACGTAGACCCAAATGTTCTACTTTCAGGGAGTAGGGGTATTAAGACCCGATTTGGCCCAAGTTTGCTTATTACATGTATAATGTGTCTTTTTAAGCATAATGAAACTTTCAAAATATTTTCATGAAACAAAAGTTGAACAATATTTGAACTTTTCGTATTCATTACGTAAACCCAAATGTTCAACTTTTAGGGAGTAGGGGTATTAAGACCCGATTTGGCCCAAGTTTGCTTATTATAATGTGTCTTTTTAAGCATAATGAAACTTTAAAAATATTTTCATGAAACAAAAGTTGAACAATATTTGAACTTTTCGTATTTCTTACGTAGACCCAAATGTTCTACTTTTAGGGAGTAGGGGTATTAAGACCCGATTTGGCCCAAGTTTGCTTATTATAATGTGTCTTTTTAAGCATAATGAAA
Organism: Mytilus coruscus; assembly: GCA_017311375.1. Taxonomy (NCBI): domain Eukaryota; kingdom Metazoa; phylum Mollusca; class Bivalvia; order Mytilida; family Mytilidae; genus Mytilus; species Mytilus coruscus. The sequence goes on from CM029605.1 coordinate 77,462,990, forward strand.
CTTTCAAAATATTTTCATAAAACAAAAGTTGAACAATATTTGAACTTTTCGTATTTCTTACGTAGACCCAAATGTTCTACTTTTAGGGAGTAGGGGTGTTAAGACCCGATTTGGCCCAAGTTAATGAAGTTTTTGAAGGTCATCTGTAAGTGCTTGTCCCAAGTCAGGAGCCTGTAATTCAGTCAGGGGCGGATCCAGCCATTTATAAAAGGGGGTCCTAACCCAGGATAAAAGGGGGGGTTCCAACTTTATGTCCTCTTTCAAATGCATTTGATCGTCAAAAAAGGAGGGGTTCCAACCTCCGGAACCCCCCCCCGGATCCGCCACTGTTCAGTGGTTGTTGATTGTTGCTGTCTATCATATTTGTTTTTCGATTATTTTTTTTGTAGTTTTTGTTCATAAATTAAGCCGTTGGTTTTCTCGTTCGATTTATTTATCATTTTGAAATGTGGTGGCTTTTGATAGCTTACAATACGGTATGAATACGGGGGCTAGGATGAAAAATTTTGTCCTGCATATTTGTTAGTTGTAATCTCTGTCCTGCCTTTTTTATTTTCACTGTATTCGATCCTGCCTTTTTTTATTAGTTTATCCTGACTTTTTTTTACATAAATTGTCATCCTGCCTTTTTTTTGCAAAGATGCTCATCCTGCCTTTTTTTTTACTCAAAACTCCTGTCCTGCCTTTTTTTCAAATTTCATCCTAGCCCCATAAAAATCAAATGGTAGCTCCCTAAATGAAATATACAAGATTTATGATTTGACGATGGCCACAATAACTAGGTTATAGTAGTATAATATGGAGTGAAACATCTTTAAAATCTTCAATGTTCAAAAGAGCTGCAAGAATTATTCTTAATGATGTTTATTTATAATAAAAACTTGATTGATTTATTTAGTTCTTTTGTGAAACTCATTCCAGTTACCTAATTTTAACATAAATTGCACAAAATCAAAAAGTTCTTCGGCGCTACATGTTGCTTTTGATGGATTTTTATACAGAATTGCTAATTCCATATGATTTGTCAAACATTGTATCGAAAGACAACATTAACAAGAACATATTAAGGATGTTCGCTACTCTGTTTCAAAATAACAAGCGTTTTAAAAGACTGTTATGAATTGATAGTATATGAATAAAGGAACTAAAATAGCAGAAAAAAATGAAGGGTCCATGTGCTTGTTTTCGAGATATAAGCCTTTGAAAATTTGGTGGGAAATGATTCTCTCTAGATTTTTCATACACACTGGCACCATTTTTCTTTCAAAAACTATGAAAAAATAACAGAGATTTTATAAGATTTTCAAAGATGACATTTTTAACTATATGTTATCAAATTATGGAAAGAAAAGTAGGGGTTAGCGGGTAAAATTTTTACAGTCACCACATGGATAAAACCAGAGGATTCCAAATATCTGGCAAAAATTCAGAAACAAGAGGAGCGAATATCTTTAATTTGCATTCGAAAGACATAGCATTACTTCAAATAAAAATTAGTTTTTTAACGATGTCCTTTTATTTTTGAGATAAAAAACTTTGTCAAAATCTCTAGAAATCGCGGTGTCGTGCATTCTTTATTTGTGTACTTTATGTACAGTCACGTCCTTTTAAAACATACTAAAATTTAACGTTAAACAAGGAAAATATGGAAATTAAAAAAAACATATGTAAATTTCGTCATCTTAAATGTAAATTACTATTTAATTACAGTTAACACCTTTAACCTAAGAATTGTTAGAACAAAGTTAAGATTATTATTTGTAAATTTAATTCAAACTAATAGTTTGGCAAAATAAGGTCTTTTGCTCACTCTTGACCCACTCTTGGTCAACTCCACGTCTTGGAGACTCCTAGACAAAACGAAATCACTACAAGAACCAGAAGTGGAGGAAGATCTCTGATCAGTGCATGGCTTGTAACTAGCAACATGATCTAAATCATCAAAGTTTCCTTCTTCTCGATTGGAGCCTTAATCATGCTACGTTTCGGTCTTGGCTCCGCACGTGAATGTGGACTGATATCGAGAGAATCAAAATGAGAGTTTGAGGACTCACGCTTATGTTTCCTCCCTGCAGCCTGTCGTGAGAATGAACTACACCCTTGCATGGGGGAGGACCTAGTGGGTATCACCGTACCAGATCTAAGAGCAGGAGGGACTGCAGAAGCGTGAGTAACAGAAACAACTGGTGAAACAGAAACTACTGAGCCATTAGAAGAAGCCTTAGCAAACACTACTGGTACCCTGGATGTAGAATTAGTGTCACAGGATACACTAACTGTAGAAGATACGCTTGCAATAGGTGAAGAGACTATAGAAGCGTATGTTACTCCTGGGCTAGGAGGAGTAATGGGTGACTGAACAGCAGGACCAGCTGCAGGAAGGTTCAACAGAGGTTGATTCATAGTAAAATCTGCCCGCTGCCACCTGTCTATGCCCAAACTGAGAAAGAATGGCGATCACCTGATCTCTGGTAAACAACTTCTCATCAGGCGAAAAGAGCGAAGCAGAATTATAAAACGCCCGACTAGCTGACTGCTTATACAACTCATAACTTCTAGTCTTACAAGACACCTTCTCCTCAAGTGTCAACATACGACCTTTTACAGAGCAGTTATGCCTATAAATCCTATCAGTCAAAGTATAGCAAAAAATACACCAAACCTTACTTATGCCCTGGGTAAACCTTTTAGTAGTCTGAATATCATTGTTATCAGACATGGTGACTTATGGAACTACTTGTACGCTTTGGATTAGACAACCTACAATAAAAGTAAGAACAATTTTAATGAAATACCGAGAATATATGACTTAATTCATTAATGTTAACTGAACGTCGTATAGTTTGGTATGTTTGTCGTTAGTAACAAGAGCGATGGACCTTTTACTCTTGGAATGCCTTCTTCTATATGTACCACAAAACCTTAACTAAATTACGTTTTTTTATTTTCACTGTATTCGATCCTGCCTTTTTATTAGTTTATCCTGACTTTTTTTACATAAATTGTCATCCTGCCTTTTTTGCAAAGATGCTCATCCTGCCTTTTTTTACTCAAAACTCCTGTCCTGCCTTTTTTCAAATTTCATCCTAGCCCCATAAAAATCAAATGGTAGCTCCTAAATGAAATATACAAGATTTATGATTTGACGATGGCCACAATAACTAGGTTATAGTAGTATAATATGGAGTGAAACATCTTTAAAATCTTCAATGTTCAAAAGAGCTGCAAGAATTATTCTTAATGATGTTTATTTATAATAAAAACTTGATTGATTTATTTAGTTCTTTTGTGAAACTCATTCCAGTTACCTAATTTTAACATAAATTGCACAAAATCAAAAGTTCTTCGGCGCTACATGTTGCTTTTGATGGATTTTTATACAGAATTGCTAATTCCATATGATTTGTCAAACATTGTATCGAAAGACAACATTAACAAGAACATATTAAGGATGTTCGCTACTCTGTTTCAAAATAACAAGCGTTTTAAAAGACTGTTATGAATTGATAGTATATGAATAAAGGAACTAAAATAGCAGAAAAAAATGAAGGGTCCATGTGCTTGTTTTCGAGATATAAGCCTTTGAAAATTTGGTGGAAATGATTCAAAACTATGAAAAATAACAGAGATTTTATAAGATTTTCAAAGATGACATTTTAACTATATGTTATCAAATTATGGAAAGAAAAGTAGGGGTTAGTGGGTAAAATTTTACAGTCACCACATGGATAAAACCAGAGGATTCCAAATATCTGGCAAAATTCAGAAACAAGAGGAGCGAATATCTTTAAGTTGCATTCGAAAGACATAGCATTACTTCAAATAGAAATTAGTTTTTAACGATGTCCTTCTTTTATTTTGAGATAAAAACTTTGTCAAAATCTCTAGAAATCGCGGTGTCGTGCATTCTTTATTTGTGTACTTTATGTACAGTCACGTCCTTTTAAAACATACTAAAATTTAACGTTAAACAAGGAAAATATGGAAATAAAAAAAAACATATGTAAATTTCGTCATCTTAAATGTAAATTACTATTTAATTACAGTTAACACCTTTAACCTAAAATTGTTAGAACAAAGTTAAGATTATTATTTGTAAATTTAATTCAAACTAATAGTTTGGCAAAATAAGGGTCTTTTGCTCACTCTTGACCCCCTCTTGGTCAACTCCCCGTCTTGGAGACTCCTAGACAAAACGAAATCACTACAAGAACCAGAAGTGGAGGAAGATCTCTGATCAGTGCATGGCTTGTAACTAGCAACATGATCTAAATCATCGAAAGTTTACCCCTTCTTCTCGATTGGAGCCTTAATCATGTTACGTTTCGGTCTTGGCTCCGCACGTGAATGTGGACTGATATCGAGAGAATCAAAATGAGAGTTTGATGACTCACGCTTATGTTTCCTCCCTGCAGCCTGTCGTGAGAATGAACTACACCCTTGCATGGGGGAGGACCTAGTGGGTATCACCGTACCAGATCTAAGAGCAGGAGGGACTGCAGAAGCGTGAGTAACAGAAACAACTGGTGAAACAGAAACTGCTGAGCCATTAGAAGAAGCCTTAGCAAACACTACTGGTACCCTGGATGTAGAATTAGTGTCACAGGATACACTAACTGTAGAAGATACGCTTGCAATAGGTGAAGAGACTATAGAAGCGTATGTTACTCCTGGGCTAGGAGGAGTAATGGGTGACTGAACAGCAGGACCAGCTGCAGGAAGGTTCAACAGAGGTTGATTCATAGTAAAATCTGCCCGCTGCCACCTGTCTATGCCCAAACTGAGAAAGAATGGCGATCACCTGATCTCTGGTAAACAACTTCTCATCAGGCGAAAAGAGCGAAGCAGAATTATAAAACGCCCGACTAGCTGACTGCTTATACAACTCATAACTTCTAGTCTTACAAGACACCTTCTCCTCAAGTGTCAACATACGACTTTTACAGAGCAGTTATGCCTATAAATCCTATCAGTCAAAGTATAGCAAAAATTCACCAAACCTTAATAATGCCTGGGTAAACCTTTTAGTAGTCTGAATATCATTGTTATCAGACATGATGACTTATGGAACCACTTCTACGCTTTGGATTAGACAACCTACAATAAAAGTAAGAACCATTTTAATGAAATACATTGAAAATCTGACTTATTTGCCACTAATCATTAATGTTAACTGAACGTCGTATAGTTTGGTATGTTTGTCGTTAGTAACAAGAGCGATGGACCTTTTACTCTTGGAATGCCTTCTTCTATATGTACCACAAAACCTTAACTAAATTACGTTGTACTTCATATATTTACTTTGGATGTTTGGCTGTAATATTAGAAATAGAATATATATTGCTATTTTGTTTTGATTACATGTTTTTTTTTATTGGTTGTTAATCTCTGTCTCTGGTTACTGACAGCGTAAAAATCGAGTTATCTCTCTTTATATAGATAGGAGTTTATGGTTCTGATCTGCCTGGAATAAGATGAACATGAAAAATATATGTAGCTTTATAACTATAGGAACATTTAATATTTCGTTTCAATGTAGAAAAAAAATGTTGTTTTGTTACAAATTATAGTACCGGTATATTGTTTTGTTACAAATTATAGTACCGGTATATTGTTTTGTTACAAATTATAGTACCGGTGTATTGTTTTGTTACAAATTATAGTACCGGTATATTGTTTTGTTACAAATTATAGTACCGGTATATTGTTTTGTTACAAATTATAGTACCGGTATATTGTTTTGTGTGTTTTAATGTCATGCTGACCATCAAGGGCCCATAATTGGAATAATAAATTGTCTTATTCTTATTCTTTAATATTTTTATAGGACAGTTGCTTAACATCCAGGTCTTGTTCAAACTTTTCCGTACACATATAAATATACAATACTTTGAATTTAGAAGTAGCGAATGACATTTAGAAAACGACCCTGGTGAGGAATAAATCGTGGTGAAATTATCATTAGTCTACCTCTTTCAAGGGAGGGTTCGCAATATTTTATCCATAGCATTGTTATTACATGAAAATAGCCAAACTTCAAGGGAGAGTGGCATTTTGTTAAATTATTCCTACTATGTTTTTAGCTTTTTGACTATCAATTTTCACCCAGTACACTCATATACGAATAAGTCAATTCGTCCAATAACAAAAAAAAAAAAAAAACAAAAAAAACATTTCGTGCTAAAACCATGATCATATGATTCAATATGCAAAATTTATGTTGCATACTATAGATTCCCTTTCGTACAATATGACAGTCTTTTATATACTTGTTAATATGGTAGACTTGAATCTATGCCATTTAGTACCATATTGGCCATCTGCAAAGATGCCATTTTGTACCAGCTTGGTCACCTTCAAGGATGATAATGGCGGATCCAGAGGATGTTTCAAGGGGTTAGAAACCTCCTACATAAGTTTGTTTGACAACTAATACTTTTGTAATGGGACATATGGTTGGATCTCCCCTTTTTATGTGGCTTGCATGTGTTGGACCCCCATTTCAAGAAAAGCTGGATCCGCGCCTGGGTGATATTTTACAATATATAGACAAGGTTCTGAGGTAATTGTAAGACATTTGATTGATATGTAAATCATCATTATAAACTTTAATTTGAATTATAATGGCAGATTTTGTATTTTTGGGGTTAAATTTATTCACAATTTATATAAACTAGGAACGATTTGAAATATTGTATGGACATCTCTATTGTTGAAGACTGAATGTTTATTCCTTGAATTGTCGTCTCATTGGCATATATCCAACTTAAAATTCAATTAAAATTGATGATTAAATACAACACGTACATTGAAAAAGTGCAGAATTGGTGACTAAAGAAAGTCAAACAGTGGCGAACATTTCACATTTGTTTTTTGCTTACTGCTGGTAAGCATATACCATGTATACATAGCAATCAAAACAGAATTTCCTGACGAATACAACGCTTAATGACGAAATGTGAAACGCAAATGGTGATGATTGTAATGGTTAATTTACCACATATTAATAGAGCTGAAAGTGACGTCCACAAATAAAGCTAAATAATTATTTGAGGTTCTTTTCATGACTTCAAAATGTGTACGGTCACAGGTCGTGTGAGGTCATTTACAAAATGTTAGCTATGATTATAATCCTCTTAATTGTTTTAATGCTTTACCTTTTTTTTGAATAATAGTTCAGCAAAACATTGAATATAAAACATTAAAAAAATCGAGAACATGTTATTAAATTTCTGGATTTTGAATTAAATCCTTTCAAAACTAAGCCTGTCCTCTTTGCTTGACTATCAAACTCACATCAGCATATTAGGGTCTTAAAATGTCTAGGTGTCATGTAAATATACAATGTACTTGGTGTCATGTAGGTATACAATGTACTAGGTGTCATGTAGCTTTACAATGTACTAGGTGTGATGTAGCTTTACAATGTACTAGATGTCATGTAGCTTTACAATGTACTAGATGTCATGTAGCTTTACAATGTACTAGGTGTCATGTAGCTTTACAATGTACTAGGTGTCATGTAGCTTTACAATGTACTAGGTGTCATGTAGCTTTACAATGTACTAGGTGTCATGTAGCTTTACAGTGTACTAGGTGTCATGTAGCTTTACAATGTACTAGGTGTCATGACACAATATCACACACCTATACCCCCAAAAAAAAAAATTATCTTCAATTTTGACCCCCATTTTAAAGAAAAAACCCTTTTACATCCAAAATAAAAATTTTACCAACATTTTGTGTGATTTTAACTTCAAAATTAAGAAGAAAAAAACACACTTTTCATTTATACCCCATAAAAAAAGAAAAACATTTTTTGTAAAGAGCACACCAAAACCTTAATCCTGGGTTTTTATAAAACTCATTTTCCCCTAAGGAAGTAGTATAGTACTTGTACTTTTTTATAAAAAAACGTTATTAAAAACACCCAAAAAACAACAAAAAAATTTCAAAAAAACAAAAATAAAAAAGGTCGGAGAACACACCGCAAAAAATTCTGTTGGATTTTGGAGAAAAAAAAATCAATTTTACTTTTAAAATGAAACAACCTACAGCTCCTGATTTATCAATGAATATACCATTATATCCAGAATTACCTATAGAAGATGGACAAAATTATAGACTACAAAAATAACAGAAATAGAAAAACATTAATAAATGAGAGAGATAAACGAAAATCACTATACAAAAATATAAACGCGGAGTTAATGTTACTGATGGTGTTGATACAAGTTTAATTTCGACATCTGTTGTTTTAGCTGGTATAGGAATTGCTTTTCCTATCTTTCTTCCCATACAAATTGCAGCTGTTGTATGTGGAAGTTTAGGAGGTCTAGTTAAATTAATTAGAAGAAAGTTGACAACAAAATCAAAAAACATTATGAAATTAAAACAATGGCAGAATGCAAGTTAAACAGCATAAAAGATTTAATATCAAAATCTTTAACTGACGGACAGATAAGTGCAGATGAATTTAAACTTATTTTAGATGAATTAGAAAAATTTAATGAGATAAAAAAATTAAAAAAAGTAATTTTAAAAGTTTACCAGATGATGAAAGAAAAAAACTAATTGAGGAAACAGAAAATAGAGTAAAAACGAATTAAAAAAAAATGGAAAATCTTTGATTTTCTTTAATAAAATCGTTATACGAATTTTAGTTGATAACGAAATCCACCAAACTATGAATCAATTTTAATTAAATAAATGGATGAAGAAACAAAAGAAAAATTAGTAAAAATGTAAAATAATGTTAAATAAAAATTTAATTATTTTTATCTTAAGTTGTTTTAACAGGTTTTTTTATTGTTTATTATCTAATATTTTAGATGAATAAAATGGATGAGTTTGATAATCCTGAGTTTAAAAATAATGATTATGATGAAGAAGAAGAAAAAAGTCTTTTCAAGATGATGAAGAGTTTCAAAATAATATAAATAAGGAATTTGAAAAATTAAGAGATTTATCAGAAAATGACACTAAAATTCGCAAAAAGAAATTACCAAAAATGATAAAAGATTTTATAACAAAAATAATGAATTATATTCAAAAAAGATTATAAATATTTTTACCAAAGAAGATTTTAATGGAAGAACAATTTTGTATGTAGAAGATAAATATGGTAGGAAAAGTGCATTAACATATTATAAAAAGGAGTATTAAAATTTTATAAATTTAGAACTCTTCAAAGAGAATACGGTGTTAATTTTGTTAGAGATGTTTTAGGTGTAGATGATTATAGACTTCCTGAAAGAACAATAGAAGGTAGAGCAGAGTTTCAGAGAATGTTAAATGAAGGTCCAATTTGTGAACTCAACAATATAGAAATTCCATTACAAGAAATATCTACACAACAAGAAGTACAAGAATTATTAGAAACAGCAAGTAATTCAGAAACATATGTAAAAGAAATAGAAACTTCTTTTATAGAAGAAGGACAACTTACGAAGAAATGGAAACTTCTTTTATAGAAGAAGGGCAACTTACAAAGAAATGGAAACTCAAACAGGTATGACAAAAGAGAAATGGATAGTGTAATCAATGCAATGACAACAGTAAAGAAGAGATTGCAAATGAATTAGCAAAACTGAATGAAACAAATAAAGACTTAGCAAAAGAAAATACCAAATTAGAACAAGCTAAAGAAGATAATGATGAAATTCAAACAAATAGAATAAGTAGTCGAATAAGAGAGTTGGAATCTGAGAGAAGTGTGAGACTAGAAGTAGTTAATATTAATAAAGAAAAACTACGTAGTCAATTAAACAGAATTAAAGAGACAATACGTAAAGTATTAAAAGAAGACACAACATTAGGTGAAAGAATAAGAACATTATTCAGAGAACAAGGAATAACAATAGTTAGTGTTTTGACTGCTTTTGGAATGATTATTGGTGTTATAGTAGAAACATTTACTGGTGGAACTACTTTTTCTCCTTCTCCTCCTCCTCCTCCTCCTTCATCAAAAGGTGGTGCACAAGATTGGATAAAAAAACAATTAAAAAATCTTGGAAAACTATTATCTTTTCTTGCAGGAAAATTAGCAGCTGCATTACCAGGTATTATAGGTTCTATTGTATCTTGGTTATTGTCTGTAACAAAAGACGTAGTAAATTGGTTTGCAAACAACTTATTGGCTTTTCTTGTTTTGGTTGTTGGTTTATTGTATGCTGCTGCTAGGGAATATTTAAAAAAATAAATTAATAAATTTTATAAATAATAAGTGCTGTAATACCTAATACAATACTTCCAAATATTATTGCTTTTTTATTATCTTCGTGTTCGTCATATTCATTTTTTTGTGTTGGTTCTATTTGAACTGGTTCTGATTTTTTTGGTTCTGATTGAGATTGTTGAATCGGTTGGAAATCGACAGGATCGAGACCGGTAAAATCAAAATTTTATTATTTAAATCATCATTTAAACCGAGTGTTTGATTTTCTGTTGCAATTATAATTTTATTATTATAACCAACAATACTTCAATTTGTAATACCATATCACTGGGAGACATATATAAACCAAGTCCATAAGCATAATCAACTTTACTTCTTGCGTATTTTAAAACATTTTCATAATTCGATATCTGGGTGGGTAAATCGATAGGACTATTTATTTCATCTTGTACATTTGCTAAGAATTGTTTTTGTGCATCAAATCCTGTTCCTACTTTTAATATTTCTACCCTTGTTTGAGATTGTGCCCCTAATAATGCCCATACAAACATTCTAATACTTTCATTGATACGTTCAATACCTGCTTTTGTAAAACCCTCTGATTTATCTAATATAAATGTTGTCCAAGCCATACTTATATCTTTTGTATGACGAATTGTATCATGAATATTAAAGAAGGACCATCCCCGAATGATGATATCTGTATTCACCACTTGGTTTATAATATTCAGAAAAGTTCCTAATCCTTTAGATGATGATTCTACTTTTGTCTCCAATCTGTATTTGGAGAAACATCAAATTCATTGCATAATTTTTGATATGCAGCTTTGTCATATGGGTTTTTGTAATAACAGAAAGAAGAATCTGTTGGTAAAGGTGATTTAAGTTCTTTTAAAATTCTGACAATGCAATAATATAAGTGAAATGTATAAAGTGATTTAGTAAGATTTGAAGTATTTTGTATATGATCATTATAAGAAACACCACATCCTGTACTTGCACACCAGACTGCAAAGTTTAACTGACATTGCCACCAATCAAACGAAGAATGAATCCATGTATTCCATGGTTCGTTGGTGTGTAATGATGGGTTTGATATTTTGAAATAAATCGGGAAAGCTGTTTTAAAGTTTTCTTTTGATTTACAAATATTATTTGATCGACAAGATTTATATCTTTTTAGAATATTTAATACCTGGATTATATGAAACATTAGGATTATATTTAAATTCTTTTGTTATCATTTTTATATTAAAAATGTTTCATACTATTTCAAATATTGATAATACAATAAACTTAGAACAATACATTGATAACAGAGATGGAAATAAACGTATTGGTTTAAAATCTATAAGATATAGTGTAGGTTGGTATAATGTTTATGATGAAGTTATAAGACAAACAGGAGAAAGAGTTCATAGGATTAAAGATGGTTATTATAGTTTCCAACAAATAGCGGATGAATTTAAAAAAAGATATTGTATTATCCGTAAATGAAACAAATGGTATTGCGTCATTAAACACTCCTATTGAGTTAAGGATAAATGAAGATTTGAAAATATGTTAGGATTTAATAATAAACGTAAATTGAACCTAATGAATTACATTATGGAAACAAATTTGTGGATTTTGCTATCCATAAATCATTATATATCCATTTGGAACAAGTTAGCACTTCTCATAATTATCTTGATGGTAAGCCAAGTACATTATTGGCTGTTATTCCAGTCGAGAATAAAGAGTTTGGTGAAGTTATAACAGCGAGATTTGAGCATCCGGAATATAAGTGTTTAGTAAATGATGTTATAACAGAATTGAAATTAGAAATAAGAGATGAAAATAATAACAAGATAATTAATCATTTACCAATTAATTGTGTTTTAGAAGTTATATAATTTATTTAATAAAATGAGCATACTTGGTGTCAAAAAAAAACGTAGATACATCGGAAATAAAAAGGAAATATTAAATATGAAGAGTGAGCTTCAAACAATGGATACTAAGGATAAAATTTACATCGGAGTGTCGCTGCCCTAAGCATCAGAGTTTTAAATGTTGAAAATATAGTTGATAATATTAAAATAAACCAGACAGAAAATAATAAGTATATATGCTGGAATTGATGGTCCAATACATGGAAATCAAAAGTTTAATTTTGGTTATGGTGGTGGTTATTATTTAATGAACTTTCCAGGACAAATATTGGGTATTAGTTTAGTAAGTTTAAGAACAAGCTCAGATATTATAGCCATTAAGATGATGGTTAATGATAAGTCAACTAGTTACAAAATGAGTTTGGATAAGGGTGTTACACACGGTTTTAATAACTTTTATACACCTTTGAAGTTAAGGCTGGAGATTTCATAAGTTTTATTAGTATGACTAATAATCCTTTATGTATCAATACTCTAGTATCAGTGGTAATTGAATTATTTTTTAACAAATTTAATCCTTAAAATGTCAGCATACGGAAACAAATTAAATCCTTACAGAAAAATAAGAGAACCCCGTGGTGTGAAAGGTATTCGTCAAAGTGTATCAATAACAAATAATCCTTCAACTATTGATCAAAATCAACAGCTATTAGTGAGATTCCCCAATCTAAGCAATAATGATGTTATTGTTCCTGGAACAACCAGATTGGCATTTGAAATAGAACTCACATCTACAGACGACAATGCAACTATATATCAAAACATAGGAAGAACAATAGTTAAAAAAACAACAATTCGTATAAGTGGAAATGAAATTATGTCAATTGATGATAGTGATATTTATCATTGTTATGTTGATTTATGGAAATCTTCATCTGAACGTTTAAATATGGCATACCAAGGAATTGGTGAAACAAACATGTTAAAACACAGAGTTGGTGCGGATGATAAATCATCAGACATAGGTGATGAAGCAATTGCAACTGCATATGGTGCAAGATTTTGTATCCCACTTGATTTTGAACTATTAGAAACTCATATGCCTTTTATCAAGCAGGTCTTGGTGATAGACTTGAATATGAACTTACATTTAATAATTATAGCAATGTTATTAAATCAACAGATACATCTGCAAGTTATACAATCAAAAACATTTGTTTAGAATTTGATATGGTTACTGATTCAGAATTAGCAAGACAGATAAGACAACAAGTTAATGGTAAGATGGTTATTTTGTACGATAGAATACTAAGACATAGAAAAATAACCAAAACAAATCTGATACATTGTGGAATATCAATTTAAATGTTCCAGCTAGAAGTATGAAAGGAATTCTAATGTTGTTCGAAGATCCTGAAAGAACAAGCACTGAAACTTATTATAATCCTAATATAACAAAAGTAGAAATGACAATAGAAGGTGTTCCAAATCAACTATACAGTCAAGGAATGAAAGCATATCAACAATGGGATGAAATAAATAAATTCTTTGCTTTAAATTCAAAAGAAATAAAACAACAGAAGAAGTTTTAAAGGATTTAAATTTATCCTATACAACATTAGAAAAATATCTTACAACTAATTATGCATTATGGTTAGATTTACGTTCAACAGATGACAACTCATTACACGGTTCAGGTAGAAGAATTGAAAATGCCTCTGAAGGTATAACAATCCAAATAACTAAAACAGCAGGAGCAAATAAATCAATAAATGTTTATCTGTTTGTTATACAAGATGCACAAATTAATTTTGAAGATGGAAGATTTAAAGAAGTTAATTACTAGCGGTTCCCCTTAAAAAATGGAAACAAACGAGCGGAGCGAGATACACCCGATTCCTTTATGAATTACCAAAATATCCCCATTGTGCTATTATATGTGGACAAACAGGATGTGGAAAAACAGAGTTTGTTCTTGATTTATTAGAAGGAGAATATAGTGGAGTTTTCAAATATATAGTCATACTTTGTCCAACCATCCAATGGAACAAAGCATACAAAAATCGTGAATGGATTGGTGATGTTAGAAAACCAAAACAAAAATCTAATAATTGTTAATCCTATTGTTGAAGTGAGAGAAGCGAACGGTTCCCTTTATGAAGAAGAGAAGCTACAAGAACTACTAAGAATGTTCTTTAAAAATATGCTGGTCATCCAACATTATATATCATTGATGACTGCAGTGCAACAAAAGAACTAACAAAGAAAAAGATATGCTGTCCGAGCTTGCATTTTCAGGAAGACACGCGGAACAATCAGTGTGGGTCATTTCACAGAGATACAACTCTGTTTTAAAAGATTTAAGAGAACAAACAAAATGGTTATGCATGTTCTACACAAAAGATAGAGATAGTTTTGATAATTGCCTAAGAGAAAATGATGTTATTCCTACTTTGGAAGAAAGACAAAGAATAAAGGAAGAACTTAAAAAAAAGAAACATCGTAAATTAATATTAAAGACAGATCAACCTACTGATTATTGGTTACTTAATTGATTTTTTTTAGCAATTTTCAAGTAATGCTTAAGTAATGCTTAAGTAATGCTTAAGTAATTCTTAAGTAATTCTTAAGTAATTTAACCAAAATAAGTAATTCTTAAGTAATTTAACCAAAATAAGCAAAATAATGCTTAAGTAATGCTTAAGTAATTCTTAAGTAATTTAACCAAAATAAGCAATAAAAAAAGCAATGCTGTTGGAAATACTAACAATTGCAACAAACACTGCAGTCTTATCATTGGTTGGATATGTTGTATTTAATTTTTAAAGTTAAAATAAATTATATCCGTTTTTGAAACGTATAAAATGAATGCTGAAGAATTATTAAGCGAGCAAATTATGGAAAACATAAATATTGATGATGAAGGAGCGAAGTGAACGGTTCCTTCAAGAAAAAAACGCGAAAGATTATCATCTGTTGTTGCTGGTGGAAACAGTAAACAATATTTGGGTAAAGAATTACAACTGTCAGATATTGATAAAATGACAACAGAGCAAATAAACAAACTATACTGTAAATATGAAGCAAGATTGGGAGCTAGTATGACCAAGACATTAGGAAACTCTTTATAAATTTATATGTTATGGGTGTATCAAAGTTTTCAAAGTTGTTAATCCACCAATTTTAATACAAGACTTAGAGGAAGATCCTTTTATCAATAATGCTTTAACTAATACATGTTGTGAACTGTACTATAGATATGGAATGTATCTTGCTCCTTTTACTGCAATATTAACAACAGCAAGACATATCGAACCACTCGCTTCGCTCGATTTCCGAAAAAAGATGAAAATAATGACATAAAAATGATGAATGAAAATCCTGAACAAAAAGAAAACAAAGAAGAAAAAAGAAGTATTTAAAAACCCAAACCAAAAGACCCAAAAAGAGTAGCTGCTGGTAAGAAAGGTGCAGAAGTAAGAATAAGAAATGCAGAATTGAGAAAAAAAGAAGTGGAAAAATTAAAAAAAGAAAATTCAAAAATCAAACAAATAACAAAAGATTCTGATACAGAAACAGATTATGAATCAAACGAACATAACCCTTCTGTCAAGAAACACTCCAGTTCCTAGTTGATTACAAATTTGTACTTTTACCTATAAGTATTGTTGGATTGGGATTGTTTTTTTACAACCAAAGTAAGAAACCAGAAAGAATGATTAAAGAAATAACAAAACCAGAAAAACAAAAGAAAGAAATTGATCCTTTTGAATTTAATTAAGAGCAAAGTGAGAATTTAAAAATTTAGTACATTAAAATGACAACTCAAAAAGACGGAAAACAAATAGCAAATATGTTATATCATGCTGGAGTGGAAACATTGTTAACAGTTGGATATGCAGAAATAGGTAAAAAGTATTTAGAAGGTCAGCACCAAAAGTAGATTTTAACATGAATGATATTTTATGTTATCCATTGATATATTGTTTGCAATGACAACAAAAGATATGTTGATTAAGCAAGGTATTATACCTGCTGATATCATGAAGTAATAAACTGATTGCTTACTTATTTTTATTTTATTTTGTTTTATAAAATGGCAAGTGCTTTAGCAATGATGCTTGGTGGGGCAATAACAAATGCTTTTGCATTTTCGGGGAGTAATTATTTATTTTCACATATGGGTAGTAATGCAAATGAAGAGAAAATAAGACATGATAAAGCTATAGAAAAATTAGAAAAGCACAAGCAGATTGGAATAAAAGAAGAATACAAAGATTAGATTTTATCAATGAACAATTACAAAAGGAACATCATGCGGTTCAGACTTTTGAAGATGTTGACCAAGCAATGAAACAATACTATTACATTACAAGTAAACAATTAACTCCATTATCACCCAAACCTAAACTAAGTGATTTTTATACACCATCAGAAGATCAAAAAAATAGAGAAATTGCATTTGTTGTTGGTGGTATGGTTTTAACAGGTTTTGTTGTTTGGAAGTTAAAATAAGCGAGCGAAGCGATGATACATTTAAATCTAAAAATATTATTCCTTTGATTAAAGTTTTAAATAGGGTTATAAAGAAATAACAAAATAAATTAAATTTCAGGACATGGTTTTCAAAACATATTCATAAATTTTGTCAGGTCTAATGAAAGCATCCCAACCAGGAGGAAACTTAGATAACTTTTACCTTTAAACTTTTCCATTACTTCCATTTGTTTTGATGTCAAAGGACATTCTCCATCATCTCTTAAACAACATATCTGATAATTTGATAATTTTATTTTTCCTAATATAACTCTAGCATAAGGATCATCTTTCTCGGTATAAGCTTCAATCATTTTAAAATAAAAATTTAAATTATATATTTTTAATATCCATAAGGAAAACTTCTAATTAGATTTTCATTTTCATAACATACCATTCTTTTATCAAACATATAATCATAAGCTTTAACTTGTTTAACTGTTTTAAGTTGATGATCTTTTCCTATTTTATGTTGTCATATTTTACAGTTTCATATTTTCATTTTCATCAGTAACTATTTTATTTTTTATCTAATGTAATCTTTTCTTCAACTTCAGCATTTAATCTAAAACCTTTACAACAGCTAACTAGTTTTTCTGTATCTAGTTTCATTGAATAATCTTTTGGACCAGCAGATATAAATTGTTTTATGTGATTAGCATTGTGTTTTGAAACAATTTCGTCTGTTAAATCACCTAATTTACTTCCCATCATATTTTCTACTTTTACATGCTTCAGAACCATCATCATTGTAAATACAAGAATCTGTATCCATGTATAAAACTCTTTCTTGTAGAATATCTAATAATTCGTATAATTTTAATCTAGCATGTGCTGTTGTAAATAAAGCTATATAAACATTTACACTTGGATTAGGTTTAGAATATTCTTCTTTTCTTTATATTCAGTTAATACAATATTTTCATCTAATATCATGGTACTTATATCTTTATATTTTCATTAAATACTATTTTAGTTATATGTTCTAAAGTAAAACAATATTCTTTTGTGTAAAATTATCTCTCATACCAAAATGTCCCCATAAATTATTTAAACATATTTTAGCTATAAATCTTAATCCCGAATTGTGTTTAACTTTGTCAATATCTAGATTATAAGCAGCATTATCTATGATATATTGTATTTTGGTTTTACATTCTTTATCGTTCTCACAATCAGGTTTACAATATTTAGGATCACATTTACATCCTGAAGCTTCTTGTTTATATTTCATAAACGTATCTACATAAAGTTTAAATATATCTGTAGATGTTTTTCAAAATGTTCTAGTTCATATATTTTTGTAATTTATAACCTTTTTCTATTGCTTTATCTATTTCTATTGTAGACCAAGTTCCTACTATAACTCTTTCCTCATTAGAATGTATACATTTTCATTTTAATATTTTTACATTCTTTACATCTTTTATTTCATGTATTTTATCATGTTTATTTAAAGTAGGATCATCTATGTGTTTACATTTAAAAGATATTTTATTCATACATGTTCTACATAATCCAAAAAGTAATTTATGTGTATTATCACTAGTTAATTGTTTATAAGGTAAAACAGGGTGATACAATCCTTTAGGTGGTAATATTTTACATTTCATTATTCCGAAATAATTATTTTTATATAATCATCTACAGAAATATCTGTATATGTAATAGGATGTCCTATAGGATATTTACAATATTTATTTACTGATGGATACAGAGAACAAAAATCTACATATCTACCTTTTAAATCAGAAAGATTATTGTATAATTGAATAGTTTCTGTTCTTCCTCCATAAAATGCATCTCTTTTATCAATAGGTTTTAAATGTGGATCAACTTCAGGATATTTTTGTTGATCAAACTCACATTCCCATATTGTATGAATTTTTACATTTGGTTTTAGATAATCTTCAATAGTTTTAAGTCTTTCTTTAGTTTGGTCATATAACTCTTTCATAGTTTTTATTTCTATCTTTTTACATATTTCTTCAGGACTATAACATTTTGTACATCCATGCCAATAACATCCAAAAATTCATAAACATTACGCATTTTATTTTCTCTATCATAATAATAACCATCGACTTTATAACATTTATTATTAATGAATAATTTCTTTTCACCTGCTCTTTTAGCATGTTGAATCATTATATTATATTCTAAAGAAATATACTCTAACCATTGTATTGATTTTTGTGAATGTACTTCTTTAATTGTCATCTTTTGTGAATTCCAATTGTTTCATTTGTCAACATTAATGTTTTAAATATTTTTGTACAACATTGTGCAATTGTAATATATTGAAATGGATCAATACAATTATTGGTTATATTTAAAAATAATTTTTATACAATGTACAACCTTTTGACAAAATTAAAACATCCAAAAACAATAATAAAATATTTCTTTATAGAATTTAAATTTTTATCTTTTTGTTTCATACCATTTGTCAAATTCTTTTTATTTTGGTAGTCATAGTATCAAAACCATAATATTTTTATCAGGATATTTACCTTTGTATTTTTGGTTTTCTGTTGTATTAAAATAATGTGGAAAGTATCCTTTGTTACCTTCAAAACCAAATGTTTTTGGGAAAGCAGCTAATCCACACAATGTAAAATTTATTGAATCTATAAATCTTAAATTTATTCCTTTAATAAACATAGCTGTTAATTTTAGTCCAGAAGAAATTATGTTATGTTCAATTTTATTTTTACAATGTATCCTAAAATCGGTTGCATATCATAACCTTTTCCATAATGTGAAATAAAAGTGTAGTCTTTAAATTTGTCTCTTATGAAATATTTACAAAAGTTGTCTATTACAGAATTTCCTATAGGGTTTCATATTTAATTTTTCTACATCACTAAAACAATCATCTATGTCTAATTTTAACAAGTTTAAATTATCAATATTGAAATCACATTTAAATACTTTTACATAGTTATTTTTAAAACAATAAATATTTTCTAAATCGTAAGCTATACAAAATTCATTATATGTATTCCTGTTTCTTGATTTGCTTCAAAATCAAAATATATATATTTATTATTTTTACTTGTTTTGGTACTGATGGTTTCATATAACATAAGTGTTCTTCATTACTTTCCGTGTATTTTTCGTAACATATTAAACATATTTTTTCACCACATTTATGGTTTTACCTGTATATGTTTTATTACATTTTCACAAACAAGTTGTTTTCTAATAGTTGTTACTGTATTATCTTTACATGTATGTTGTTCAGTATAACCAATTAAACATAATTTACAAAATCTACGTTTTGCTAAAAATCCTGTTATGTTTGTTATTGTATCAAAATGTTCATCATGATAATATAAATATATTTGTTCGTTGTATTCTTCATTACCATTATATAAAATATGTTCTGTACTATTTGATGTAAAATAATTATTCTCATATTAAGATAATTTTCAAAAATTTTAAATCTTCCAAATCATTTCCTTCTTCTTTTATTTCTACTCCTGATTGTTCATGCAAATCGTCAGCTAATCTTTTGTAATGGTCTACTTTCATTGATATGTTTTAATTGAGAATCTGTAAAATCTTTTAATAACTTATTTGAAGCTAAAGAAGTTACAATTGCCCTTGATAAACATATTGTATCATCATTTTTATTTTGATAATACTTCTTTTATTTATGACATCTAATATTTTAAAGCTTTACCTTTTCCTCTTTTATTGGGTATAATAGTAACTTCAAAAATAACTTCTTCTAAATTTAATTCTTCAGCACTATTTAATAATCTTTCCATTTGATCCATGAATAACTTTTAACTGTATTATATGTTCTTATAGGCCAGCTTTTATGTTTAGCAATTATGATTTCATGAATAGGTACTATTTTAATTCTTCCATTAGGGTAATCTTTTATAGAATAATCTATCATGTGATCAAAAGCATTTGTAAATGTTTCTTGTTTTTCATCCTTTAGACTAATTTTATAATTAAATACATAAATACTTGCTTTATGTTTATATTCTTTTGTCAAAACAAGTTTATATGAATCTCCTTGCTTGGATAAAATTTTATCCTTTTGCCTCCATTTTTAAGAAACAATTTTAGTTACTTCAAAATGTCTAAAACAAATCTAACAAATAAATTAGCAGATGAATTACATCATAGAGTTGTAAAATCTTTTCCTAAAAGACGTGTTTATGTTCATTCAATAGATCAAACATGGGCAGTTGATTTAATAGATATGCAACCATATTCAAAACAAAATAAACACTATAAATATTTATTAGCAGTTATAGATGTTTTAGTAAATATGGTTGGTTAAGCCTTTGAAAAATAAAACAGGAGTAGCAGTGAGTGAAGCATTTAAAACATTATTTAAAGAAAGAAAACCAATATATATTTGGTCAGATAAAGGATCCGAATTTTATAATCGACAAGTAAAAGAATTGTTAAAAGATAATAACATAAAGTTATATTCAACTGAGAATGAAGAAAAATCCAGTGTAGTGGAACGATGGATAGGAACAATGAAACAACATATGTATAAATACTTTACTGCTAATGAAACTTTAAAATATTATGATATATTAGATAAATTAGTTAAAATTATAATAATACAGTACATTCTTCAATTAAAATGACACCTGTTCAAGCAAGTAAATTAAAAATGAATTAACAGTGTATAAAAATTTATATCCAGAAAAGGAAGAGAAAATTAAAAACCTAAATTCGAAGTCGGAGATAGAGTAAGAATAACAAAAAAAAGGGTAAATTTGAAAAGGGTTATACTACTCGTTGGACTAAAGAAATATTTGTAATTGAAAAGTTTTAAATACAATTCCTTTTACTTATAAAATAATTGATTTAAAAGGCGAAGAAATAACAGGTTCTTTCTATGAACAAGAATTACAAATGACTAAGTTTTAAAAACGACGCTACAGACGTCAAACAAAACTGATGACAAAGACGATGCAAAGTGACTTTTTACAAAAAGATAGCATTGAAAAAGTCAGCTCAGAATTGGATGAAATTTTACAAAAATGCTACCTAGGATTATGGGAACTCAAAATAGCTTTTTACTATCTTTACCATTTCTCGGGGTTCTAAAAATTTTTTTCTCCAAAATCCAACAGAATTTTTCGCGGTGTGTTCTCCGACCTTTTTTATTTTTTTTTTTGAATTTTTTGTTGTTTTTGGGTGTTTTAATAACGTTTTTTTTTATAAAAAGTACAAGTACTATACTACTCCCTTAGGGAAAAAATGAGTTTATAAAACCCAGGATTAAGGTTTTGGTGTGCTCTTTACAAAAAATGTTTTTTTTTTTTTTATGGGGTATAAATGCAAAGTGTGTTTTTTTTCTTAATTTTGAAGTTAAAATCACACAAAAATGTTGGTAAAATTTTATTTTGGATGTAAAAGGGTTTTTTCTTTAAAATGGGGTCAAAATTGAAGATAATTTTTTTTTTTGGATGGGGGTATAGGTGTGTGATATTGTGTGTCATGTAGATATATAATATACTACATGTTATGTAGCTTAACAATGTACTAGGTGTCATGTAGATATACAATATACTAGGTGTCATGTAGCTTTACAATGTACTAGGTGTCATGTAGCTTTACAATGTACTAGGTGTCATGTAGCTTTACAATGTACTAGGTGTCATGTAGCTTTACAATGTACTAGGTGTCATGTAGCTTTACAATGTACTAGGTGTCATGTAGCTTTACAATGTACTAGGTGCTCATCTTTCTTTTTACTCAAAACTCCTCTCCTGCCCTTTTTCAAATTACATACTAGCCTCCCCTAAAAACAAGTTGTAGCTCCTTAACATGTCTTATTAAAACTTTTCGGTACATATGAACATACAATACTTTGAATTTGGAAGTAGCGAATGATAATTAGAAAACGACCCTGGTGTGGAATAAATCGTGGTGAAATATCACTACCTCTTTCATGGGAGGGTTCGCAATATTTTATCCATAGCATTGTTATTACATGAAAATAGCCAAACTTCAAGGGAGAGTGGCATTTTGTTAAATTATTCCTACTATGTTTTTAGCTTTTTGACTATCAATTTTCACCCAGTACACTGATATACGAATACCGGTAAGTCAATTCGTCCAATAACAACAATAACAAAAACATTTCGTGCTAAAACCATTCGAACCATGGTCATGTCATACAATATTCAAAACTTATAATGCATACTATGCATTCCCTTTGGTACAATATGACAATCTTTTATATACTTTTCAATGGGGTAGACTTAATCTATGCCATTCCGTACCATATTGGCCATCTGCAAAGATGCCTTTTCGTACCAGTTTGGTCACCTTCAAGGATGACAAGGGCGTATCCAGGGGTTAGAAACCCCCTACATAAGTTTGTTTGACAACTAATGCTTTTGTAATGGGACATATGGTTGGAAATCCCCTTTTTATGTGCCTTGCATGTGTTGGAACCCAACCCAACCCCCAATTTTAAGAAAAGCTGGATCCGCGCCTGGATGATACTTTTACAACATATAGACAAGGTACATGCATACCGGTTCTGAGGTAATAGTTAGACATTTGATTGATATGTAAATCATTATTATAAACTTTAATTTGAATTATAATGGCAGATTTTGTATTTTTTGGGGTTAAATTCACAATTTATATAAACTAGGGACGATTTGAAATTTGAAATATTGTATGGACATCTCTCTATTGTTGAAGACTGAATGTTTATTCGTTGGATTGTTGTCTCATTGGCATATATCCAACTTCATATTCAATTAAAAATTGATGATTAAATACAACACGTACATTGAAAAAGTGCAGAATTGATGACTAAAGAAAGTCAAACAGGGGCGAACATTTCACGTTTGTTTTTTGCTTACTGCTGGTAAGCATATACCATGTATACATAGCAATCAAAAGAGAATTTCCTGACGAATACAACGCTTAATGACGAAAGGTGAAACTCAAATGGTGATGATTGTAATGGTTAATTAACCACATATTAATAGAGCTGAAAGTGAATTAAAGAAAGACCCGTCCACAAATAAAGCTAAATAATTATTTGAGGTTCTTTTTCATGACTTCAAAATTTGAACGGTCACAGATCATGTGAGGTCATTTACAAAAATGTTAGCTATGATTATAATCCTCTTAATTTTTTTAAATGCTTTACCTTTTTTTTGAATAATAGTTCAGCAAAACATTGAATATAAAACATTAAAAAAATCCGAGAACATGTTATTAAATTTCTAGGTTTTGAATTAAATCCCTTTCAAAACTAAACCTGTCCTCTTTGCTTGACTATTAAACTCACATCAGCATATTAGGGTCTTACAATGTACTAGATGTCATGTAAATATACAATGTACTGGTGCCATGTAGCTATACAATGTACTAGGTGTTATATAGCTTTACAATGTACTAGGTGTCATGTAGCTTTACAATGTACTAGGTGTCATGTAGCTTTACAATGTACTAGGTGTCATATAGCTTTACAATGTACTAGGTGTCATGTAGATATACAATATACTAGGTGTCATGTAGATAAACAATATACTAGGTGTCATGTAGATATACAATATACTAGGTGTCATGGGTGTCTTGTAGATATACAATATACTGGGTGTCATGTAGCTTTACAATGTACTAGATGTCATGTAGCTTTACAATGTACTAGGTGTCATTGCTAAGATAAAAGAGGCATAATTCTGAACAAACTTAACAGAGGGTGATGTATACTACATAAAGAAAGTTTTAACACTTTCATTGATATTGATGCGGGACAAACTTTTGGGTCTCATATGTTTATAGATAATGATCAAACAGAAATCAAAGATTAAGATGTTGGTTCGGACAGACGGACGGACGAACGAACGAAAGGACAAATAGACAGACGGACTGAATCCTATATATACCCCAACTTATTTGCAGGGATAAGATAAATCACAAAACCAATGTTGGAACGAAGTTTTAAGGATAGACAAGAAATGCGGTTTAAAATAGTAAACATTTGTTTATAACATATGGTACGAAATTGTATACAGTACATGTTGTTATATATAGATGGAACAAAAGAATATTTTTCATAGAGACACTAATACATATTTATGGACACTTATATATCTCCTCCAAGATTAAAATAAAAGAAACTATTGTATTATTGACATATTTGTGTAATCTAGCCTAGCTCATTCTTTGGAGGAGGTACCTCAAAGTTATATATTACTCAATAAAGCATTTCTAGTATTGTGCATATCACTATTGACTTTTAATAATAGTTTTACTAATATAATTCACACCACAAGTATACACAAACATACATCTAGATTCATTAGTCATTTTAATTTCACTTATTTCAGTAATTTCATTTATTGTGTTTAGTTTTGACATTTATGTGTGAAATGAAATTCTACTTTATCTTATGAAAGACATAAGGGACAAATTATTTTCCTGATGGAGTTTTATTATGCCGACTTTGTTCAGTTTAATAGACACTTTTTCTTATACGGATTTTAGCAACATTTCCTTTACTATTAACTATATTTAACATTGGTAGGTTTCAAATTTGTCATTTTCTTTAAGTTGTCTGCACCGAGTTGAAAACCTGTTTACATATATCTTTCTTTACGCTTTTATAATAAGTTTATATCGAAGAATATCACGACAGGGCTCAGTACATAATTTTGTTTATCTAGTTTAAGAGACCTTTTCATTATCATATTATATTTTTTCGCTTACTTCTCAGGCCTGGCTAGAAGAACCTTATTAGTCTTACTTAAATAAAATAACATTGTACGTGTATAAAATTGCTGAAATATCTGAGACTATGTCACTGAGTTATACTTATACCAAATCCATTTTCTGATTTAAGGATGTTCGCTACTCTGTTTCAAAATAACAAGCTTTTAAAGACTATCATAAATAGACTATTTTCATATTACCGATTTTGACTCCGGATTATATAATTTGTCGACTGGTTACCTTGGACATCATGGTACTCGGTCAAGTAAGATCAACCAAAATAAGTAAAATCAAACATATAATCGGTATAATTTGAGGAAAGTTTACTGTTTCCCGATGATTTTGTAGTGAAAAAAAATATTAAGCAGGTAATTTTCCCCAAAATTGTACCGATTGAAAGCTTGGTTTTACTTCTTTAGCTTGCTCTTACCTGACTTGGTACCATGATGTCCAAGGTAACCAGTCGACAAATTATATAATCCGGAGTCAAAATTCGGTAATATGAAAATAGTCTATTGGTCGTATATAAATAACGGAACTTAAAAGCAGAAAAGATATAGGTCGGTGGCCTTGTTTTTGAGATATAAACTGTTATAAATTTGGCGCGAAATTATTTTGTAGATTTTTCATACATTAACATTGGCACCTTTTTTCTTTTAAGACTATTAAAAAATAACAAGGGTTTTATAAGATTTTCAAAAATGACTTTTTAAAATATTTGTCATTCAACTATAAAAAGAAAAGTAGGGGTTATTGGGCAAATTGTTTACTGACACTACATGGATAAAACCAGACGATTCAACATATCTGACAAAAGTAGAAAAGACAATTAGCGAACATCCTCAATTATCTAATTCAGAATATGTGGTTCTAATGTTAAATTTCACATATCAGACTAAAAATCTCTTCTCTTTACAGAATAAAATGATTCCGTTACTAATTGAGACAGTATAGTTATTGAGATCGGACAGTCAGATATAGTTGGTTCTTATTGATAATTACTAAAATCATCGCAATATCAAAAGAAAATGTATTATAAGATTAATAGATGACAAAAGCGCCAAATTAAAAGAATGATATCGTCAGAAAAATTATAATATCGTCGGATAAAATTAAGCTATCGTCGGAGAAAATGATAACGTCGGAGAAAATTATTATAACGTCGGAGAAACTTTAAAAGACCAAGGATAATTTGATGGATAATGTTTATAAGTACCGATTATCAGGTTGTCTGGATATTGATATCTTAAAATATCAGCTGCGAGTCACTTCATATTGTGTCGAGCAGCTCATATTTACAATATAAATATGCAGACAACCAGATAATCGATTTATCGGGTTGTATTTGCGCATTTTGCATGATAGAAACAAGTGTTTTCTTTGTTTTACCAGCAAACCGGAAGATGACGTGATAAGTTCGGGTCAAACTTACTAACGTCGGTTTATATATTATGACGTCGGTGATATGTCCGGGTCAAAGTTATTAAGGCCGTTCAACGTATTTGACGTCACAAAGCCGTGATATGCAATTTTATTAAGAGCTGAGCAGAGTAATACAGACAAATGGACGACTGATAATAACATATTGAAAGAAAATGTTTAACAAATAAACAATTCAGAACAAATAACTCAACTAAATTGTTTGTTTGTTTTTCAAATACCTGAATGCCGCCCTTGGTGAGGAAGAAATCACCAATGTTACAACTCGGCTGATGTTGATAGGCTTAATGAATATTTAAATTCGAGACAATTCCTTAAGACAAAATTCGTAGGGGCCTTAAAATTTAAAATACCTTAGAAATTGATCGTACAATAAATGAATATACCAAGTCAACCGCCGCAAGTTTATGCAAGCAACTTAATGTTTTCTCAGAAGAATTATGATCTTAAGCAAAAACAAAGAAGTTTTAGAATCGGATAATCAACAATCAATAATAATAATTCATTTATTGTTTCAAATTTTAGATAAAAACATTTTGAGCATTGATCGATTTCGAAAAAGCGTATGAAATGCTTTTAAATGATATGAATAGATGGATGCACAATGTATTTGAAAATATGTTTCCATGTACCAAGTCGTTATTTTATTCCATTTCTGATATTTTCACATTGAGTAACAGGGTATACAAGGCGTTAAGTTGTCGCCTTTCCTTGTTTCTTTATATTGATTTCTTTTTGTAATCATGTAAATATAAGAAGGTCTAAATTCAGTGTCAACAGAGTTTGAAGAAAATTTGACATATTTTAAAACTATTAATCATTCTAAATGCTGAGGATACTGTTTGATAGCCGAATCCCAAACTGACCAAAAAAAAAAAAAAAAAAACGTTTAGATTGTTTTTTTAAGTTAACACAGATGTATGGAGGCTAACAGTTGATGTTGATAAAACACAGGTCGTGTCTTTTTTCAATAGTTTTGTGGTGTCGTCAAAATCACTTTAGTAGAATGTGTATTAAGTGTGACTAAATGTAGTAGAGGATGAATTTCATTTCATTTTACAAGGTAAAATTATACATGTAATGATATACGTAAGAAGTTTATCAAGAATTATTATTGATCTAGACCTTCAACTTATAAGTTAGAACAATTACTTTCTGATGAAGACATTAGTGACTTTGTATTTTTTTGAAGGACTTACTTTATGCATTTAAGTGCAGAAACAATTTTTAAGACATATTTATATTATATGTATTCTGAATTTCACAAACTGTATAACATGTGACTGATATTTCTGACGTTTATTATTTGTGTTTTTGTTAACGCTTTACAACTTGTAAATTGTATATATATGCATACTATACTGATGAACTGTATTGTTCAAAGTAATAAAGAATTGAATTGAATTGAATAATAAGTATTTTGTGTTTATTAATTTTTTGATATTTTCATATCGAGCTTCCATTGAGTTGGTCTTTATGGTTGTTGGTAAATCTATGGTTTTTTATTGTTTATTGACGGACATGCAATTTGAATTTTTTCTATAATTGTCGGCAAATTTATGGGTTCTACAGTTTTAAGTGTGTATTTAAGATTAATGAAAAGGAAATTAATTTTTCATTTGAATATAAACGTTTCAGAGCCATAATTTCACAATGTGACATGTATATTAGGATGAAATTTGAAAATAATAGGCAGGACAGGAGTTTTGAGTAAAAAAAAAGGCAGGAGGAGATTATTTGATAACGGTTTTAATAATGTACAAACAAAGACCGAAAAACGAATATGTAACTCAGCAGCAAATGACAACCACTGAAATACAGACTCCTGACCGCTATGTGATAATAATGACAACCTTATAGTTTAACTTTTCACTTTTTGAAGCGATAGGAATTTCAAAATGGTCGTCAGTAAAGGCAAAGTTTGTAGCGTAAACAAATTCATCTTTTTTTTTGAGAATAATGAACACTATATGCAATCAAGCTTAATTCAAGTTATTCACTTGCACCTTAAACTTGCACATACTAGAACTTTATTTATAATCGAGTCAAATGAGACCTAGTTGAACAAGGGAGCAATTCAAGCTCCTTGGAGCCTCTAATTATGTTTGGCATGTACAGATTTGTGTAAATTATGAAGTCCTGCATTTCCATTGCAGGTTCTGAATAAGATGAATGTTAAGCTTTTCCCAATAAAGACTATGTTAAACTTTGGACTCATAGTGCTCAGACCCACGGATCTATGTACCTTCATTTGTACACACTTGAATCTTAATGTACTACTGAGGCTTGATGCAAATTATAACTGCATTGCTATTGTTGGTTCTTAATGAGATTCTTCAAGCGTCCTCCCCATTGAAGCCCTATTAAAACTTTGTACCCCAAGTTCTTTTAACCACTGTTCCCAGGACAACTATTCCTACAAACTTAAGGGAGGTTGGGATCCTGCTAACATGTTTAACCCGCCACATTCTTTATGTATCATGTGTCTGTCCCAAGTCTTTAATTCAGTGGTTGTCGTTTGTTGATATTTTACATATTTGTTTTTCGTTTATTTTTGTACATAAAGTAGGCCGCTAGTTTTTCTCGTATGAATTGTATTACATTTGTCATTTCGGGGCCTTTTATAACTGACTATGCGGTATGGGCTGTGATCATCGTTGAAGGCCGTACGGTGACCTATACTTGTTAATTTCTTTGTCATTTGGTTTCTTGTGGATTGTTGCGTTTTGAGCAAACCAGCGTATTATCACATAGAGGTCAGGAGTCTGTATTTCAGTGGTTGTCATTTGCTGCTGAGTTACATATTCGTTTTCGGTCTTTGTTTGTACATTATTAAAACCGTTATTTTACTCGTTTGAAATTAATTGTTAAACAGTTGTCATTTCGGGACTCTCCTCTGGTATTTTTCGTCCCACTTTTATAGCTGACTATGGGGGCTTTTCTCATTATTGAGGGCATTATGATGACCTATAGTTGTTAATTTCTGTGTCATTTAGTCTCTTGGCAATCATAATACATATTCTTTTATATGTATAGCGATTTCGTTATTACGACATAGTGACTCGTTTGAATTAAATTGTTAAACAGCTGTCATTTCGGGACTCTCCTCTGATATCTTTCGTCCCTCTTTAATAGCTGACTATGCGGGGCTTTGCTCATTATTGTGGGCATTATGATGACCTATAGTTGTTAATTTCTGTGTCATTTAGTCTCTTGACAATCATAATACATATTCTTTTATATATATAGCGAAGTCGTTATTACGACATAGTGATGTCGTAATTACGATATGTTATGTCGAAATTACGACACAGCGATGTCGTTATAACGACATGTTATGTCGAAATTACGACACAGCGATGTCGTTACAACGACATGTTATGTCGAAATTACGACACAGCGATTAACGACATGCTATGTCGAAATTACGACATAGTGATGTCGTTATTACGACATGCTATGTCGTAATTACGACATATTTGTTTTTGAATGGCCCTTATCGGCTTCCGTAAAATTCAGTGTCAACAGAGTTTGAAGAAAATTTGACATATTTTAAAACTATTAATCATTCTAAATGCTGAGGATACTGTTTGATAGCCGAATCCCAAACTGACCAAAAAATGTTTAGATTGGGTTTTTAAGTTAACACAGATGTATGGAGGCTAACAGTTGATGTTGATAAAACACAGGTCGTGTCTTTTTCAATGGTTTTGTGGTGTCGTCAAAATCACTTTAGTAGAATGTGTATTAAGTGTGACTAAATGTAGTAGAGGATGAATTTCATTTCATTTTACAAGGTAAAATTATACATTTAATGATATACGTAAGAAGTTTATCAAGAATTATTATTGATCTAGACCTTCAACTTATTAGTTCGAACAATTACTTTCTGATGAAGACATTAGTGACTTTGTATTTTTTGAAGGAATTACTTTATGCATTTAAGTGCAGAAACAATATTTAAGACATATTTATATTATATGTATTTTGAATTTCACAAACTGTATAACATGTGACTGATATTTCTGACGTTTATTATTTGTGTTTTTGTTAACGCCTTACAACTTGTAAATTGTATATATATGCATACTATACTGATGAACTGTATGGTTTAAAGTAATAAAGAATTGAATTGAATTGAATAATAAGTATTTTGTGTTTATTAATTTTTGATATTTTCATAACGAGCTTCCATTGAGTTGGTCTTTATGGTTGTTGGTAAATCTATGGTTTTTATTGTTTATTAACGGGCATGCAATTTGAGTTTTTCTATGATTGTCGGCAAATTTATGGATTCTACAGTTTAATGTGTGTATTTAAGATTAATGAAAAGGAAATTAATTTTCATTTGAATATAACCGTTTCAGAGACATAATTTCACAATGTGACATGTATACATTTCTTTTATGTTAATGTTTTTAATCAGTCTCTCGTAACTCTTTTAGAGAGTCTCTCGTAACTCTTTTAGAGTGGCTTATGAATACGCTGTTGTTTATATATGTACATGTTTTATATGTATGTAAATAAGGTGAGACTTAAAGTATTTGTCTTGTCTTGTCTTGTCTTATATATTAGGTGTGAATTATTTGAGTACCAGGTAAATCACAAGTTGAACATGTCTTTTTGTTCTAAGGAGCTACCATTTGATTTTTATGGGGGACTAGGATGAAATTTGAAAAAATAGGCAGGACAGGAGTTTTATGTAAAAAAAGGCAGGATGAGATAATTTGCAAAAAGCTAGAATGACAATTTATGTAAAAAATAAGTCAGGATAAACTAAAATAAAAAAAAAAAAAAAGGCAGGACCGAATAGAGTGAAAATCAAAAAGGCAGGACCAAATAGAGGGAAAAATAAAAAGGCAGGACAAAATTTTTCATCCTAGCCCCCCATAAAAATCAAATAGTAGCTCCCTAATGAGTTCAAATTGACACCTTCACTATGTACACAGGAAGTTGAATGGTTACTACATCCAGGTCAAGACTCTTTGAAAACAAATAAAATCCCAAAAAAAAATTATAGATAAACCTGAATTTGTATCGTATAAATCATCGACGAAGGACGTTTCGGCCATACTTTGGAAAGTCGTTTCGGCCATGGTTTTTATTGTTACTAAGGAGGGAATTGTTTTTGTTTCTAGTAACAGATATTAAGAAACAAATGGAAACATTATTTTAAATCATGCATTTATATTCATTGATAACAATGTGTATTAATTTATGAATAATATAAGAAAAGATGCCAAATGGTAATTTAATTATTCATAAAAAAAAGTTTAAATATACCGAAACTGATATGATAGTTATTTAAAAAGTGAAGAAGATTGTTCAATGATCTCTCTGTTCATTTGTTAATTGTTAATTATCATTTCTTTGATATATCTAAAGTATTAATTATGCTTTTGTCAAGTAATTGTTGGGAAAATATAAAACAAAATATTTGGTTTGATTGCCGATGAAACAATTTAATAAGAGTTCAATATCATCAGACTGCACAATATCGCACATAAATCTGTTAAAATGGAATCAAATGGAGTCTAAAAACACCGCAAAGGACCTCCATTGTGTAAAAAAGGACCACAAATTTGCACAAAGGACCTCACTGGACTTTAATAAGAGAAAAAAAGGACAAACAATTTTTCATATAATGGGGGATAAAGTCATATCAGCAAAACAGATATTTATGGTTATTAAATACTTGCGTTAAATAGGTTAATTGGAACGTCACAGGACAAAAGTCACAGACAAAAAATAACGGACGAAAAGTCACAATTCAGTTTTGAGATTATTTTTCTTCGAATCAAAAAACTTTTATTTTTAAAAACATTTCTTGAATTATTACATGTAAAGCAACATTGTAAACAAAGTATATTCTAAAAACTCAATGATTTTAAATATAATCGTTAAGAAAACAATATGTCATAGTGGCTTGATACTTACATGGCTTCATGGTGCCAAGAAATATATCATTTGCATGATCAAAATTTGATAAATCTTCATTTATCAAGGCTTATGAACAATTCGCTAAACTGTTAAATGAATATATGTAATTAAAGAGATTATTTCAAGAACTTTCTCTTTTTCAAACTATCAAAAACAAATTATTTATGACTTTTGTCCTGTAACTTTCTGTCCGTTTACCGGATATATGCATAAGATTAAGACATTTTCAAGATTAGCAATTATCGACGATTTTATTGTACAAGCATATTTTAAAATGTTGCAAAACATGAATACACAGAACAACGTGTCACCTGGGTCAACTAACAACAGCAGTACACCTCAATACACAGGACAACGTGTCACTTGGGTCAACTAACAACAGCAGTACACCTCAATACACAGGACAACGTGTCACCTGGGTCAACTAACAAGAGCAGTACATCTCAATACACAGAACAACGTGTTACCTGGATCAACTAACAACAGCAGTACATCTCAATACACAACGTGTCACCTGGGTCAACTAACAACAGCAGTAAACCTCAATACACAGAACAACGTGTCACCTGGGTCAACTAACAAGAGCAGTACACCTCAATACACAACGTGTCACCTGGGTCAACTAACAACAGCAGTAAACCTCAATACACAGAACAACGTGTCACCTGGGTCAACTAACAAGAGCAGTACACCTCAATACACAACGTGTCACCTGGGTCAACTAACAAAGCAGTAAACCTCAATACACAACGTGTCACCTGGGTCAACTAACAACAGCAGTAAACCTCAATACACAACGTGTCACCTGGGTCAACTAACAACAGCAGTAAACCTCAATACACAACGTGTCACCTGGGTCAACTAACAAGAGCAGTACACCTCAATACACAACGTGTCACCTGGGTCAACTAACAACAGCAGTAAACCTCAATACACAGAACAACGTGTCACCTGGGTCAACTAACAAGAGCAGTACACCTCAATACACAACGTGTCACCTGGGTCAACTAACAACAGCAGTAAACCTCAATACACAACGTGTCACCTGGGTCAACTAACAAGAGCAGTACACTCAATACACAACGTGTCACCTGGGTCAACTAACAACAGCAGTAAACCTCAATACACAGAACAACGTGTCACCTGGGTCAACTAACAACAGCAGAACACCTCAATACACAGAACAACGTGTCACCTGGGTCAACTAACAAAGCAGTAAACCTCAATACACAACGTGTCACCTGGGTCAACTAACAAGAGCAGTAAACCTCAATACACAACGTGTCACCTGGGTCAACTAACAACAGCAGTAAACCTCAATACACAACGTGTCACCTGGGTCAACTAACAAGAGCAGTACACCTCAATACACAACGTGTCACCTGGGTCAACTAACAACAGCAGTAAACCTCAATACACAACGTGTCACCTGGGTCAACTAACAACAGCAGTAAACCTCAATACACAACGTGTCACCTGGGTCAACTAACAACAGCAGTAAACCTCAATACACAGAACAACGTGTCACGTGGGTCAACTAACAACAACAGTCATCAATACACAGAACAACGTGTCACCTGGGTCAACTAACAACAACAGTACATCTCAATACACAGAACAACGTGTCACCTGGGTCAACTAACAACAGCAGTAAACCTCAATACACATGACAACGTGTCACCTAGGTCAAATAACAACAGCAGAACACCTCAATACACAGAACAACGTGACACCTGGGTCAACTAACAAGATGTACACAACAGATGTTATAATTATTACCTTTGATTGGAAATTGTATTCCAAAAAAGAACACTGGTGACATGCAAAAACAATATGACTTTTGTAAATTGCACAAAATTCTGACCAGAATCACCCGATTCTACTATGTTATCCATTATTAGCAGAAATCTATAGTTATTTTAGACTGCTATATAAAGCATTACTAACAACAGTATACTTTTATACTGTACAGTAAGGATGTAAGACAAATTATATTTTCAGTGGACACATTTTAGTTTGTTCCATAATCGGGCGACTCAATTATTGTACAACGTGATCATGAACACGATACCGCAATGGTCTAAATAAAAAAAAATATTTTGTTCCATTCAAAGACATTTTAATTACCCTTTATGGGAAACACTCGGAAAGGGGGTAGGGTATTCTATTCATTACTTGGGAGTGTACACCAGGTTTTTCTTCGTGTTTAATATGCATACAAAGTCCTAATCCTATTGCAGTTCTTAGTTTCTGCAAACCGAATGTCTAAAGCAAAAGAGAGGCGAAAGATACCAAAGGGACATTCAAACTGATAAGTCGAAAATAAACTGACAACACCAACTAAAAAGAAAAAGACAAACAGACAAACAATAGTACTCAAAACACAACATAGAAAACTAAAGACTGAGCAACACGAACCCCACCAAAAAGGAGGGTGATCTCAGGTGCTTCGAGAGGGTAAGCAGATACTGCTCCACATATGGCACCCGTCGTGTTGCTCATGTTAGTACAAACCCGGTAATAAGTCTAATTCGGTAGGCAAATTGCACAGACCGATCGCAATATAAATTTAAGCACTCAGTTTGCTAAAATAATCTGGATGAATTTATTTCATTTGTCATATCTTCATATTTTGTTTCCTTGATGGCTTCGATTATTCTTATACTCATTATTGAAGCTGTCGTCTGTACTCATGGTAGATGTTGTATATAGAGAAATTGAGAGTCTAATTTCCATGTGAAGTGTAACTCTGTGGCATGCAACTTATAAGACGGTTTCGTATTTTGTCACAGTTTTGAGAGTAACACAGCAGGTCTGTTTGGACCTCTTATATACTGACAATTTAATATTTTGGTCTTTTAAAACATCTCAAATCTTAAGAATTTCCTGAAGTTACTTTAATCAATCCAAATATTCTAGAGGAAAAACTTAGTTCTGAAGAAGTTTTATGGATACCTGAATATGCTCTCAAAAGAAACAATTAATATAAAAAAAATACCCTATGTAGATATATAAAAACAGAATTAAAATGTTGAATAATATTCCGCTATATGGATGCTTATAATATAGCAAGATATATAGTATGATTGTCAATGAGACAACTGCCAAACTGAGTCCAAATGGCTTAGATTTAAGCAACTATTCTGATTATAGGTCAACGTGACGGCCTGATTTGTGAAATAAAAACAATAAACGAAAAACAAATACAATGGACAACAACCAACGACAACCACTGAATTCCTCTCACTATAATAATACCCAAAAGGGTCGGTTCAAAACAAAACTTTACGACAAAAGAGACGATTTCAACTTCCCAATTGTAAACTTTACATTTCTATTTAGAAATATTCTAGCAGCGCCTTCATATGAAGAATATATATCCCAGTTTTCCATGGTTTGCTTGATACAAGGAAGCTATTAACGTTGAGTTCCAAGTTGGAAATGATGGCTTTGATAATATTCCTACTACTAGGGTGGTTTTTAACGACCTTGATTGGCTGTTAAGCCCTTGCACGGTCGGCTCGGTCCCCTAAGGGAGGGTAGGAATGCCCTATACCGTCAGGCGTCAAACGGTCATTTTCGGCTACCGTTAGCGTCAAATTAGTTAAAATTTTACCGTGATTCGTAAAAATATCCTTATCGTCATTCGTCAGAGGTCTCAAATAATTATCGTTACCGTTATTTTTGGAAAAAATTTAATGTGATTCGTCAAAATCAGTCGATTTTTTTATCGTCTAAAAGAAAGTGTACATTTTATCGTCAAGAAGGTACCCCATTACGACCCTCCTTAGGAGTTTTGTGAGCATTAAAATGTTGTCGTAAAGTTGGAAGATGGCGGCCATTGTGGTTTTAATTTATGTATGATGATTTGGATTGATGACTATTTTGGTTTGAAGTACTGCCTTGACAACGGCTATTTCCACAGGGGCGGATCCAGCCATTTATAAAAGGGGGTTCCTAACCCAGGATAAAAGGGGGGGGGAGGTTCCAACTATATGTCTCCATTCAAATGCATTGATCGTCAAAAAAAAAGGGGGGTTCCAACTCCCGGAACCCCCCCCCCCAACCTGGATCCGCCACTGTTCCAGGGCCTTGTTGATCGGCTAGACAGCCCGCTAACCACGTCGATGTTTTACTGGTGGATGAATCGTGGACACAGTAATTAATGTCTACATGAAGTCTGTTAAGGATCAGTCTTTTAGCTCAATATCACGTATAACTAGGCTAAGGTTGGGGTAATCCCAAAAGAGATTAAGGTTGGGTACTACCACGGTGGAAAACTGGTCCATTATCCAACACCAAGGATACAGGGCCCTCAGATGTCTGGACGACAAAACACTCCCCGATCCTCAATGGGCTTTGGAGTGCATGCTGACAAGGACCATTTTTTTGTTGTTCTGTATGGCGTTGAGTTAGATTGCTGTAGACATGGAGTAGTGTGTCGTTGAACCATACGGTCAGCGTTACATGTTGTAGTTTGAGGATAATCAGGAGCTGGTCCAGCACGTCCGTTCAGCTGCAAAGACTTAGAAGTGATTGCGTGTGATATGATGAATAATATTCCTAAATATTTGTATTGTTTATAAACTTTATATATATATATATATATGTACCGATATTTTAGATAAGATATTTTGGAATGGCTTTCATTAATGATAAACGTTATCAATAATTACAACAACAAAAATCAGTGTTTTATTTAGTGTTGATCAGGATTTTTGGGATTTTGTAATTAATAATTTCATTTCAAAATGATTTTATTCTGTTTCGTCAGGTTATTATACAGACTATATGCATCACAAGGTTCTTATAAGCGTAATATCCTGGCCCAATCTCTCCTTAAGCGTAGGCACAATTACTGTTTTACGAAGGATCCTAGTGCTATTTCTCCTATAGCGTAAGACCTTTGTCCAATCTTTGCATGACCAGAGGCTTTAGCGATGCGCCCTGGTACCGGTATTTGGTTTTATCTATCCTTTAGCACAGGGAGGGGTGATCTCAGGTGCTCCGGAAGGGTAAGCAGATACTGCTCCACATATGGCACCCGTCGTGTTGCTCATGTTAGTACAAACCCGGTAATAAGTCTAATTCGGTAGGCAAATTGCACAGACCGATCGCAATATAAATTTAAGCACTCAGTTTGCTAAAATAATCTGGATGAATTTATTTCATTTGTCATATCTTCATATTTTGTTTCCTTGATGGCTTCGATTATTCTTATACTCATTATTGAAGCTGTCGTCTGTACTCATGGTAGATGTTGTATATGAGAAATTGAGAGTCCAATTTCCATGTGAAGTGTAACTCTGTGGCATGCAAATTACAAGACGGTTTCGTATTTTGTCACAGTTTTGAGAGTAACACAGCAGCTCTGTTTGGACCTCTTATATACTGACAATTTAATATTTTGGTCTTTTAAAACTTTCAAATCTTAAGAATTTCCTGAAGTTACTTTAATCAATCCAAATATTCTAGAGGAAAACTTAGTTCTGAAGAAGTTTTATGGATACCTGAATATGCTCTCAAAAGAACCAATTAATATAAAAAAATTTACCCTATGTAGATATATAAAATGTATAGGTAACAGAATTAAAATGTTGTATAATATTCCGCTATATGGATGCTTATAATATAACAAGATATATAGTATGATCGTCAATGAGATAACTGTCAAACTAAGTCCAAATGGCTTAGATTTAAGCAACTATTCTGATTATAGGTCAACGTGACGGCCTGATTTGTGAAATAAAACAATAAACGAAAAACAAATACAATGGACAACAACCAACGACAACCACTGAATTCCTCTCACTATAATAATACAAACTTTGGTTACTATGTTGAACGCATCTATCCCATCGAAATTGGAATAATGAATACTAGTACATCAGATACAGTGAAAGGCTGCTTCTTATCGTGACTTACATCTAGAAATGAGAATAAGGGTCGGTTCAAAACAAAACTTTACGACAAAAGAGACGATTTCAATTTCCCAATTGTAAAATTTACATTTATACA
The DNA here is from genome assembly GCA_017311375.1 of Mytilus coruscus. Taxonomy (NCBI): domain Eukaryota; kingdom Metazoa; phylum Mollusca; class Bivalvia; order Mytilida; family Mytilidae; genus Mytilus; species Mytilus coruscus. Next base: position 77,501,699 of record CM029605.1, read on the forward strand.
TAGAAATATTCTAGCAGCGCCTTCATATGAAGTATATATATCCCAGTTTTCCACGGTTTTCTTGATACAAGGAAGCTAATAACGTTCAGTTCCAAGTTGTATATGATGTCTTTAATAATATTTCTACTACCAGGGTGGTTTTAACGACCTTGACTGACTGTTAAGCCCTTACACGGTCGGCTCGGTCCCCTAATCGATCACTAAAGAGTTTTGTGAGCATTAAAATGTTGTTGTAAAGTTGGAAAAGGCGTCTATTATGGTTTAATGTATGATGATTTGGATTGATGACTATTTTGGTTTGAAGTACTGCCTTAACAACGGCTATTTCCACAGGGCGGATCCAGCCATTTATAAAGGGGGTTCCAACCCCGGACATCCCCGGATCCGCCACTGTTCCAGGGCCTTGTTGATCGGCTAGACAGCCCGTTAACCACGTCGATGTTTTACTGTTGGATGAATCGTGGACACAGTAATTAATGTCTACATGAAGTCTGTTCAGGATCAGTCTTGTAGCTCGATATCACGTATAACTAGGCTTAGGTTGGGTTAATCTCAAAAGAGATTAAGGTTGGGTACTACCACGGTAGAAAATTGGTCCATTACCCAACACCAAGGATAAAGGGTTCTCAGGCGTCTGGACGATAAAATACCCCGATCCTCAATGGGCTTTGGAGTGCATGCTGGCAAGGACCATTTTTGTTGTTTTGTATGGCGTTGAGTTAGATTGCTGTAGACATGGAGTAGTGTGTCGTTGAACTATACGGTCAGCGTTACATGGAGTAGTGTGTCGTTGAACCATACGGTCAGCGTTACATGGAGCAGTGTATCGTTGAACCATACGGTCAGCGTTACATGGAGCAGTGTGTCGTTGAACCATACGGTCAGCGTTACATGGAGCAGTGTGTCGTTGAACCATACGGTCAGCGTTACATGGAGCAGTGTGTCGTTGAACCATACGGTCAGCGTTACATGGAGTAGTGTGTCGTTGAACCATACGGTCAGCGTTACATGGAGTAGTGTGTCGTTGAACCATACGGTCAGCGTTACATGGAGCAGTGTGTCGTTGAACCATACGGTCAGCGTTACATGGAGCAGTGTGTCGTTGAACCATACGGTCAGCGTTACATGGAGTAGTGTGTCGTTGAACCATACGGTCAGCGTTACATGTAGTTTGAGGATAATCAAGAACTGGTCCAGCACGTCCGTTCAGCTGCATAGACTTAGAAGTAATTGCGTGTGATACAATGAATATTATTCCTAAATATTTGTATTGTTTATATATATATATATATATTAAATATTTTGGAATGGCTTTCGTTAATGATAAACGTTATCAGAATTATAACAACAAAAATCAGTGTCTTATTTAGTGTTGATCAGGATTTTGGGATTTTGTAATTAATAATTTCATTTCAAAATGATTTTATTCTGTTTCGTCAGGTTATTATACAGACTATATGCATCACAAGGTTCTTATAAGCGTAATATCCTGGCCCAATCTCTCCTTAAGCGTAGGCACAATTACTGTTTTACGAAGGATCCTAGTGCTATTTCTCCTATAGCGTAAGACCTTTGTCCAATCTTTGCATGACCAGAGGCTTTAGCGATGCGCCCTGGTACCGGTATTTGGTTTTATCTATCCTTTAGCACAGGACTTTTTTCCAATCTATCCTTAGTGTAGGACCCTTGCTAAATATCTGCATCACCAGGTCTTTATACATCACACGATCCTTTAAGCGTAGGACCCTAGTCAAATCTCTTCTTTAGCATAGAACCCTTGTCCAATCTGCATCACCATGCCCTTTATGTGTATAGGGCCTAGGGTCAATATCTGCTTTAGCGTAATACTCTGTACGAATCTCTGCTGTATACCGTAGCTCCCTGTACAATGTTTCTTTTAACGTAGGACCCTGGCCTACCTTGTCAAATCTCTGTATCACCATGCTGGTCTTTTAAGTGAAGGACCAAGGGTCAATCAACATCTGCTTTAAAATACGACACTCATCCAATTTCTGCTTTGGGCAGGAGGTGAACCAAAACCCCTTTATCTCAGTATGTTATCTACCTGGTCCAATCTCTGCTTTAAATAGTCACAACCTCTGCTTTAGAGTAGATATAATGGCCTGATCAGAACTAAAACAAAACTTTGCCTCAGTAACAAAATGCTTGAAATGAATATGTGCATAAGTGGATATAAATTTTCGCTTGCCGCGTTAAAAAAATCAGCGAGACTCGCAAAAGAGTAGAATGAATATTCAACAGACCCCCCCCCCCCAAAAAAAAAAAAAAAAAACCCAGGGCCGGCCCCCGGCTAATCCTATATAATATATATGACCTCGGGGCAGTATCTTCTATTCCTGTTTATTTCTGATATTTTTTTTACTTATTTTGCTATTCATTATTTTTTATTTTCTATTTTTTGTATTTACTATCAATGTTCCGCCCGAGGTCATACAAATGTATCGGATGACTGCAAAAACGCGTAGCATGCATATGCAAACAAAAACACCAACTGTTCAGTTCCAAACTACTAAAGTTACAAAGAAAAAAAACTTTATGGTGCACAGGAATCTTGATATCAGATGTTTAAATTACTTTTTAATGTGATGATCCGTTATCTCGATCATCCAACTAAACAAATCCTTGATTCAGTAAATAATAAGTTAGCTCCCCTGAATTACTGATATTGAATTAAAATTCCCCATTGGTATTTGGTAATCATATAAAGCTAGGATATGGATATAGTGCTTTTAAGTTAATTTAATACAACTAAATCTTACAAATTAGATGAGAAAATGTATGGAGAAGAAATCTTTTTGTTCATTTTATAAATCAATAATACTCATTAAACATGAACATTTATCTGTTAGAGGTCTGCTTGAAATCATTTACAGCTTCATAACTTAGGACAGGAGTCCTGTATCGCTCACCTAATTATATTCATATTTTTGTACTGACGTCATGATAACGATGATGTCGGGAATAACAACGCTCGAAAATAAAACTATTGTGGAGGAGGGGCGGTTTCGTGAAAAAGAACAGACATGAAATATAAGGGTGTGAGGAGGTGTCGTGAAAAATAACAGACATGAAATATAAGGCAGCAACCATTTGATTTTCTGAGGGGGGCTATGGATTTTTTTTTCCGGACAAACTTTTTTTTTCGCCTTCGGCGAAAAACAATCTATTTTTGGCGACAAGTCGAAAACAATTTTTTTCTTTCAATTTTAGCATTACATATAGTGACAGCTGAGGGTGAAACAAACACATTTTTTTTCTCAGGGTCAAAAACAAATTATCTTTTTTCCAAAAATATCCATAGCCCCCCCTCCCCCCCCCCCCAGAAAATCAAATGGTTGCTGCCTAAGGGTGTGAGCAGGTGTCGTGAAAAATAACAGACATGAGATATAAGGGTGTGAGCAGGTGTCGTGAAAAATAACAGACATGAGATATAAGGGTGTGGAGGGTGGTATCTTAGTTTCTCTTAATTTCTGTATTCTTTTCGTTTTTAGGGCATTATTCTTTATCTCTAGAAACAATCCTCATTTTATAAAATTCGCATGAAAATGATTTTACTATTATTTTTTCTGTTGATATAGATTTCTTTATTCGTATTCTTTTATTTTCCGCTGTTATTTTTTATACCTTTGAACCCCATTATTCTCTATTCTATACGTTTATTTGCTAAATTTTCTCTATTCATTTTGTGGGGTTATTATTTAATTTAAAATTCTCTATTCTTTAAACCTCATCCATATTCTCAAACTACAGCTATTTTCTTATTCGAATGTTATATTTTGTTTTGATTCTTTGTAACAAACAGCCATATGTTTGTTGACATATATAACGACGATTGATTGATTGTTGATTGTTGGTTGCTAAACGAGAAATCTGGTCTCATTGAGCGTTCAACCCACAAGTCCATCTTTTGATTGATTGGTTGTTGGTTGCTTAACGTCCAGTGGCAAATATTTCGTGCATGTTCAGGAAAGAACTTTGTATAAGTAAACCAAATGCCACTTTAGCAAATTTTTAGTAAAGAAATGAGGGCAGGAGATTAAATGTTCATGCATTCAGTAATCATCAATTAATTGAAATGTCATTTCTATGTTATATTTTGTTTGTATTCTGTCACAAACAACAATGGCTCTGTTCTGCAATCGCGATTCCGGTTAATTTTTCGTATATATATATGATAATGAAGTATTCTAGTGATATCATTCGTAGTATAAATAGATATGAAAAATGGTCCATTTCTATTTTACAGAACGATTATCGGCGAATTGTTTGATTGATTTGATTATGTCCTATTCACTGACTAATATTTCATGTATTATCAAGAGAGAGAAAAAAATCTACAATAAGTAAAACGGAGTTGACCAAACGGGATGAAGGACGGGAATTTCGACTGCAATTGGAAAATGAGGGTACTTTTCTTTTGGATCGGAATGCGGCAAGATATGCTTGTTTCCTGATCTAACTCTATCAATTATAGTATTAATATACTCTTGCCAAATTCTGCGTATATTATTTATAACTTGTATTTGATTAATAAAATATGTTTCCACTATAAGCTGTGCTAAAATATATGAAATAAGTGTTTTTAAATGCATTTGACAGATGCCATATTTGAAGATGCCATTACGAATCTAACGTTGAAAAGAAAACTATTCACATTCAAAGGTATCAACGTTCAAAAGGAAGTAACTCTAGGAGAAAAAAGGGGAAAACAAATATGTGCAAATTACAGATAGACTTTAATTACATTTTGTCATAACTATTTTAAACGAAACAAAAGCAAACAGATACATGTACATTGTAATTATGGTTGTATCGAAAATAAGTGGTGTCTGAGGTGCAGGAACGTATAGTGTCCGAGATGCATGAACGCGTAGTGTTCGAGGTGCAGGAACGTATAATGTACCTTGAAATTAAGGTTCATGTGGACCCTTTGGCTAAAATGGCTGCATTTCACCTCAAAATTTACTCTGAGTACAGACAAACCTGTGTATCTGGAAAATTTTTAAGCATAGCATGCCCTAGATAAATAAAATTGAAATATATTTTATATGTTAGAAAATTAAAAACTGAACAGGATTTTGCATAGCACTTTTTTTCATTCCTTCAGAAGGTGCCAAAATAAACTAAGTTGTGAAAGAGGTTTGAGAACTTCCCCACAGGTAATAATTGAAGTGAGCTGTATTGATTGGCATGGACAATAGATGGACAATAGATACCTGACAATAATTGGTCATTTAAACTGTGGACCATATCAAGTGAAACTCAACTGTTTGTTAATTTTATAATCTTCTGCAGGGACGAAAAAAAGTGCACTGCAAAATCCAGCTAAGTTTTAAAATTTCTAAAATTTTATTTATCTAGGGCATGCTATGCCTTAAATCTTTTCCAGATGCACAGGTTTGTCTGTACTCAGAGTAAATTTTGAAGTGAAAACGCAGCCATTTTAGCCAAAGGGTCCACATGAACCTTAACGGGGATTGATTGATTGTTGGTTGCTTAACGAGAAATAAGGTCGCATTGAGCGTTTAACCCTCAAGTCCTTCTTTTGATTGATTGATTGATTGTTGGTTGCTTAACGTCCAGTGGCAAACATTTCATGCATGTTCAGGACGAGAACTTTGTACTAGTGAAACCAATATCACTTTAGCAAATTTTTAGTAAAGAACTGAGGGTAGAAGTCTAAATGTTCATGCAAAATACCTGGCCGTACCTTGCTATGTGTTTGTATGTCACGGTGTTACAATATATCAGACTAAACTGGATTATAGTAACGTAATACATGTTTTGATAGTTTATTGACACTTAATTGACTTTATAATCATTTTAGAATACAAATAAGGTATGATTGCCAATGCTACAAGTGAACGTCAACCAGAGACCAATTGACGTAGATGAAAGCAACTGTAAGTCACCGTACGCAGGGACGTAGCTAGATATCCAAAAAACTGTAGGCACAAATTGCGGCAGGGAGTCTGGGGGCCGCTCAAGGCCCCCAGTAGGTCCAGGGCAGAGTCCTGGAAGGGGGTTCAAGTAGGCGAAGCCCCCCGACGGAGAACGGTTTTCAAAATTGAAAAAAAAACATGAAAACTGGTAATTTTATCATGATAATATAATACATGAAAAAATTATAATATACATAATTTTACAATTACATCTGACTGATGAATTAACCGGCAGTGCAATCGGAAATATATAAAAAAAAATATTTACAATTTGCATTGCCCAGCGTGGATCAGCGTAGCCCTTTATTAAGCAGCACAACCTGTTTAGTATTTTCATATCTATTCCTTTCTGATTGAGGATAATAGATATATACGTCAATTGATAGTACATATTGACGATCCTACATTTAAAAGAAACCTTCACCGTCCCCTGGCTACACAAACACACACACACACAGTCGATGCCTCATGCAGAAGTTCTGATCTTTTCATACTATCGAACAAATTTCAAGAAATTCATATTTCTTTATATCCTGTACTGTAAAATACCTACCTGCTTAGTAATTTGAATAATTATGGTCATTACACGTAGATCTGAGAGTACTCGAATTTACTAAAAGCTAGTTGATTGATTGATTGATTGATTGATTGCTAAACGTCCAGTGGCAAATAGTTCATGCATGTTCAGGACAAAAACAAATTTACAATAGATACAACAGGTAGCTAGGTCCTGTATGTAATAGGGGTCGTCCAGGACGAATTTTCCAGAAATTTGGAAACTCCATGTATTGGAAAATGAGGGTTCATTGGATAGGAACAGAAATTTTGCCTTTCAGTAGACCATCCTCGAACCCTCAAAGAGTTGTTGCAAGTTTCTTAACGAGCAGAGAGCGTGGCATTCTCTCTACACTAGGCAAGTAAAGAAATGAGGGCAGGAGATTAAATGTTCATGCATTCAGTAATCATCAATTAATTGAAATGTCATTTCTATGTTATATTTTGTTTGTATTCTGTCACAAACAACAATGGCTCTGTTCTGCAATCGCGATTCCGGTTAATTTTTCGTATATATATATGATAATGAAGTATTCTAGTGATATCATTCGTAGTATAAATAGATATGAAAAATGGTCCATTTCTATTTTACAGAACGATTATCGGCGAATTGTTTGATTGATTTGATTATGTCCTATTCACTGACTAATATTTCATGTATTATCAAGAGAGAGAAAAAAATCTACAATAAGTAAAACGGAGTTGACCAAACGGGATGAAGGACGGGAATTTCGACTGCAATTGGAAAATGAGGGTACTTTTCTTTTGGATCGGAATGCGGCAAGATATGCTTGTTTCCTGATCTAACTCTATCAATTATAGTATTAATATACTCTTGCCAAATTCTGCGTATATTATTTATAACTTGTATTTGATTAATAAAATATGTTTCCACTATAAGCTGTGCTAAAATATATGAAATAAGTGTTTTTAAATGCATTTGACAGATGCCATATTTGAAGATGCCATTACGAATCTAACGTTGAAAAGAAAACTATTCACATTCAAAGGTATCAACGTTCAAAAGGAAGTAACTCTAGGAGAAAAAAGGGGAAAACAAATATGTGCAAATTACAGATAGACTTTAATTACATTTTGTCATAACTATTTTAAACGAAACAAAAGCAAACAGATACATGTACATTGTAATTATGGTTGTATCGAAAATAAGTGGTGTCTGAGGTGCAGGAACGTATAGTGTCCGAGATGCATGAACGCGTAGTGTTCGAGGTGCAGGAACATATAATGTACCTTGAATTAAGGTTCATGTGGACCCTTTGGCTAAAATGGCTGCATTTCACCTCAAAATTTACTCTGAGTACAGACAAACCTGTGTATCTGGAAAATTTTTAAGCATAGCATGCCCTAGATAAATAAAATTGAAATATATTTTATATGTTAGAAAATTAAAAACTGAACAGGATTTTGCATAGCACTTTTTTTCATTCCTTCAGAAGGTGCCAAAATAAACTAAGTTGTGAAAGAGGTTTGAGAACTTCCCCACAGGTAATAATTGAAGTGAGCTGTATTGATTGGCATGGACAATAGATGGACAATAGATACCTGACAATAATTGGTCATTTAAACTGTGGACCATATCAAGTGAAACTCAACTGTTTGTTAATTTTATAATCTTCTGCAGGGACGAAAAAAAGTGCACTGCAAAATCCAGCTAAGTTTTAAAATTTCTAAAATTTTATTTATCTAGGGCATGTTATGCCTTAAATCTTTTCCAGATGCACAGGTTTGTCTGTACTCAGAGTAAATTTTGAAGTGAAAACGCAGCCATTTTAGCCAAAGGGTCCACATGAACCTTAACGGGGATTGATTGATTGTTGATTGCTTAACGAGAAATAAGGTCGCATTGAGCGTTTAACCCTCAAGTCCTTCTTTTGATTGATTGATTGATTGTTGGTTGCTTAACGTCCAGTGGCAAACATTTCATGCATGTTCAGGACGAGAACTTTGTACTAGTTAAACCAATATCACTTTAGCAAATTTTTAGTAAAGAACTGAGGGTAGAAGTCTAAATGTTCATGCAAAATATCTGGCCGTACCTTGCTATGTGTTTGTATGTCACGGTGTTACAATGTATCAGACTAAACTGGATTATAGTAACGTAATACATGTTTTGATAGTTTATTGACACTTAATTGACTTTATAATCATTTTAGAATACAAATAAGGTATGATTGCCAATGCTACAAGTGAACGTCAACCAGAGACCAATTGACGTAGATGAAAGCAACTGGAAGTCACCGTACGCAGGGACGTAGCTAGATATCCAAAAAGCTGTAGGCACAAATTGCGGCAGGGAGTCTGGGGGCCGCTCAAGGCCCCCAGCAGGTCCAGGGCAGAGTCCTGGAAGGGAGTTCAAGTAGGCGAAGCCCCCCGACGGAGAACGGTTTTCAAAATTGAAAAAAAAAAAAACATGAAAACTGGTAATTTTATCATGATAATATAATACATGAAAAAAATTATAATATACATAATTTTACAATTACATCTGACTGATGAATTAACCGGCAGTGCAATCGGAAATATATAAAAAAAAATATTTACAATTTGCATTGCCCAGCGTGGATCAGCGTAGCCCTTTATTAAGCAGCACAACCTGTTTAGTATTTTCATATCTATTCCTTTCTGATTGAGGATAATAGATATATACGTTAATTGATAGTACATATTGACGATCCTACATTTAAAAGAAACCTTCACCGTCCCCTGGCTACACAAACACACACACACACAGTCGATGCCTCATGCAGAAGTTCTGATCTTTTCATACTATCGAACAAATTTCAAGAAATTCATATTTCTTTATATCCTGTACTGTAAAATACCTACCTGCTTAGTAATTTGAATAATTATGGTCATTACACGTAGATCTGAGAGTACTCGAATTTACTAAAAGCTAGTTGATTGATTGATTGATTGATTGATTGCTAAACGTCCAGTGGCAAATAGTTCATGCATGTTCAGGACAAAACAAATTTACAATAGATACAACAGGTAGCTAGGTCCTGTATGTAATAGGGGTCGTCCAGGACGAATTTTCCAGAAATTTGGAAACTCCATGTATTGGAAAATGAGGGTTCATTGGATAGGAACAGAAATTTTGCCTTTCAGTAGACCATCCTCGAACCCCTCAAAGAGTTGTTGCAAGTTTCTTAACGGGCAGAGAGCGTGGCATTCTCTCTACACTAGGCATCGGATTTAACGTCCCCATTCTGACCAGACGTGACTGCGTATTTATACATCCTGCACAGCCAAACGGACGCCCAACTTTGGCAAGGTTTAATTGTAGGTCGGATGAAGACCAAGTGGAAAGCTAGTTGAAAGCCAACAACAACTAATTAAAAAAAAATCATGTGTCTAAGTTGAGGTTCATTCAAGTATTTGTTGATATAAGTGAAATGATCTGAACCAAAGTTCTAGTTTATAGTTTCTATATAAGGGGGAATATAATGACATACAATTCTATCCAATACTCCATTCAATAAGGATGATAGACTAGTGTACACAGGACATTCGATAATTAAAGAGTTTTGACGACTACAGATAACGTTGTTTATTACTTTTTTTCAATAAAAAAAAAACATTTGTGAAAAAAATATGTGTAGGCACTTGCCTAAAATGCCTATTGGCAGCTACGCTCCTGGTACGGCCTCCAACCATGAACAAAGTCTATACCGTATAGTAACCTCTAAAAGGTCTCGAACATTTATTCATTTCATTTTACATATAATTTAAAATAATTCTTAAAGGTAAAAAGTGATAGGCACCATACGTTCCTGCGATTCGGACACTATAAGTTCCTGCACCTCTGACACTATACGTTCCTGCACCTCGGACACTATACGTTCCTGCACCTCGGACACTATATGTTCCTGCACCTCGGACACTATATGTTCCTGCACCTCGGACATTATACGTTCCTGCACCTCGGACACTATGCGTTCCTGCACCTCAGATACTATACGTTCCTGTACCTCGGACATTATACGTTCCTGCACCTCGGACACTATGCGTTCCTGCATCTCGGACACTATACGTTCCTGCACCTCAGACACCACTTATTTTCGATACAACCATAATTACAATGCACTGTATTTACTATTTTCATTATCATTTCACCAGGCATTCAAATTTTTATACAATAAATTACGATCATTCTACTGAACAAGTGATATCTTTACTTACGTGTTAACATATGCAGAAATAATGAAAAGTCAACGAAAGTTCGTGTTGATTTCTTAAGATTTTGTAATCTGTCTTCAGTTACGCAAAAATAGAGCGTTCATTATCTCAAACAAGCGTGCGTTTTTTTGTGGAACGAGTGTTACATTAAAGAGTTACACTGACAGACGAATGAAACGGCTAAAAGATCACGAAAGAATTATAATTAACACCCTCTTTTTTAACGGGATGATATTTCATACGTATTAATTAAGAATGCAGAACCTTTTTCTCAACACGCAGTATCATGAATGACCTTACATACTAACAAGTATATTAACCCCGCTTTTTCCAAAAAAAAAAAAAAAAACCGGCATGTTCTTGCATTACCGCATGTTGAAATATAAACGTTTTCAATGGCACTTTTACTACATGTGTAATGTTTTTATCACGTACTGATGTCGACGACAAGCACAATGGACTTCTTATATCTTAAAACAGGGAAATACTGTAGTGTTTTATTTCGTCATTGTGTCTATTTCGTTTTTACAAAGAGGCACATGCAGGGCCACTTTCCCCTGTATTTGTACATTCTTGCCTAAAGAGAACGCTGGACACAGCAGTCTGGACACAGCAGTGTTTGTTATACTTCGATTACAAACAAAACATTCTGTATGTGCCTGTCTCAAGTCAGGAGCCTGTAGTTCAGAGGTTGTCGTTTGTTGCTGTATTTTATATTGGTTTTTCGTTCATTGTTTTGTACATAAATCAGGCCATTAGTTTTCTCGTTTGAATTGTTCTACAGTTGTCATTTGGGGGCCTTTTATAGCTGACTATGCGGTATGTGTTTTGCTCATTGTTGAAGGCCGTACGGTGACTTATAGTTGTAAACTTCTATGTCGTTTGGTCTCTGGTGGAGAGTTGTCTCTTTGGCAATCATACCACATCTGCTTATTTTCATATAAACACATAAAAAAAATTATTGACAAGACTATTTCCAACATGCACAAATTTCATCGGACCGTAGGCGTATATTTTCTTGATATTTGAAGTTCTCTGTCTAGTAATGGAACAGACACACAAATTAAAGCGTATATATTTATAAGGATTCTATGTAGAAAATGTATAAGCTGTTTTACTAAAGAATTGGTGTCTAGTACAAATGTTGATCCTTGTTTTGATGTAAAACAACACAAACTGTATTCATGGAATTATTGATTTCCAGGACTTATTTGTACTTTTATAAGACATTTTTGTGCAATAGGCGTGAAGATGTAATGTGTTGGAAGTAGGTAATTTATAAACACATCCCACACTTTATGTCGCCTTACGTATAACGATGAACAATGTCCAAAGGCCAGTTTGAGATTATCATCATCCAACGTTAATAACTTGAGGTACTTTCTCACATATCTTGTCAGACGTACAACATTTAATTTGTTAGAAATATCTATGAAATTACTAATTATAAAAAAAGGAAAATGACTATGTTGTAAATGCGATTAAACTATTCTAGCAACACAAAGTCTTCGATTCAGCGATTTTGTTCTTTCCAACTTTGTATGAATCAACATTAAAAAATCCCTTTTCCAAGTTAATTTGGCCTATTCTGAAAAGCATAGATAGTAATGATGATAAAACGAATAGTAAGAAAAGATTCTAGAAAAGAGGATAATATGATAGGCCAACTTTTTCCTAAACATTTTCATCAATATATCCTACATCATTCGTCAGATGTTTGCAAAACTTATCAGATCTCAGAATTCTTATTTTTGAATATTATCACAATATATTTATACTTAGGGAGCTACCATTTGATTTTTATGGGAAAGGGGCTATGATGAAATTTGAAAAATAGGCAGGACAGGAGTTTTGAGTAAAAAAAGGCAGGATGAGCAACTTGGTGAAAAAGGCAGGTTGATAATTTGTGTAAAAATTCATGATAAACTAGTAAAAAAAGGCAGGACCGAATAGAGTAAAAAATAAAAAGACAGGACAGAGATTACAACTAAAAAAAAAAGGTAGGACAAAATTTTTCATCCTAGCGGTCCCCCTCCCATAAAAATCAAATGGTAGCTCCCTTAGGGCCTCTCAAAAATGTTGCATTTAATACTCTTGCTTCTCAGATGTTAACTAGTTATTAACTTTGCGCCACTTTTCCTGCAACTTGTCTGCACTTATCACGTTTAAAATTTTGTGTACTTTTACATGTTTTAGAAATTATCTTACCTCCTATACATTTCTAGGAATATGATTGGTTGAAAGCGTCCGCGTGGAGACCGTGTATATTCCATATTAGGTTAGTAGGGAGGCGGGGCTTATTTCAATACACGGATAGTAGTGGAGTTACGACTTTGGCACTATTTGATTGTTTAAATGGTATTGAAAGTTCTGTTTAATATTGTTATATCAAGGTTATTGATAATAAATTGTTATTGTTGACATTATTTTTTGTGTGCAGACCAATGGAATTAGGTTCTTAAAATTGAACACTTGAACACTTTAGTATAAAAATAAGAAGATGTAGTATAATTGCAAATGAGACAACTCTAGTCTAAATGCAACACATAAAGATAGTCGCTCGAACCCCATATGGAATTTACTGACCCCGTATATATCGTATTAGGTCACTAACACACTATGTAACTAATAATATGACTTTTTCTATACAAATGTAAATGTATTAGACTTTAATTTATTTTGGAGCATTCAAATACGAAATAAAAGATCGATTGTGGTCTGTTTGGTAGATTTTCTTATAACAGCTCAATTACAGTTACAGACTTTCCATAGACATTTTTTCAACCCGAAATAGGTTAGCAAATGTATTGATATTCATTTGCATAAGGTCAATATCTATCTGACGCAGCTCATATCTAATACATTTAATAAAAGTGCTGTTTTTTTTTCAGTTGCAATCATGATGCAATGACTGCACTCTGAACTTACAGGGAATGCGATTTGTAAATGAAAGCTAAACTTTAAGTTAAGAGGGTCTGGATGGGGTTTTACAGAATAGCGAATAATGAGTAAAAAGTGCAAAATAAAGGCAAAAAAATATAGAGAATAGATAAAAATAAGCCAAAAAAATAAAGAATAGAGAAAATGGAGTTCTAGAATATAAAGAATAGAGAATAATGAGTAAAAATATAAAGAATAGAGAATAATGGGCAAAAATATAAAGAATAGAGAATAATGGAGTTTTAAAATATAAAGAATAGAGAATAATGGAATTTTTAAATATAAAGAATAGAGAATAATGGGCAAAAAATATAAAGAATAGAGAAAAATGACCTTTAAAATTAAAGAATACAGAATTGAAGGACCACCCATCCAGACCTTAAATTAAGTACATATGCGTCATTATGGTCCTGTTTTTATCTTTCTGTGATAAGGTCCAATGTATAAATGTGAAGAAAAAACAAATAGAATCAACTAGTTTTAATAATTAAGAAGTACAACTGACTGATCTTTGCGTCACTGACTTTCTGTATAGTTTCTATATAAATGTGAGTCTTTACGTGGAACCCAAACGTGTGAAAAATCCTTGATAACAGAATAAATAGCTCTTTCCTTTATTCAAAATGTTAACTTGTAGGAACGAATAAAAGTCAATGTAATTAAAGACACAGTTGTATATTGAAGATATCAAGTTTAATAATAGTATTACAATACATATGTTATTAGACGTTGAATTAAATGATCGAGGCGTGGGCGGGGTACTGATTAATTTTGACAAAAACTAATCAATTATTTAAACGGATTAAACTGTTGGAGATCAACGTGGAAAGAAAGGTTAAATATTTAATATCCTTCTTATATGGCTTATAGTACCCCACGTTTATCACACGGGTTCAGAGCCAACAGCGAGTTCTGTATGCAGTTAATATATAATAAAAGGTTAATTAGATAAAATTAAAGAAAACAGTTTCTAATAAACAAACCACATCTTTATAGATATCTTTTAGTCGGAGGAAAAAGTACATCTGATATGCACTTCTGTCGTATGAATCTATACATTAAATAAATACAGAATGCAATAAAATCTTCCCTCAGTCAGAAACTTCAACAGTGGTTTTCTTTATATTTACCTTGAGGCAATGCTTTCCCCTTTTGGGGAATTATGTTTTTCATTAGTTTAAACATATTTTATTAGCAAAATATCACAAAAAGAATTAAACACAAGTCCAACTTAGATCGTCTTTTTTTAGGAATTATATGTTGATGGCAGACCGTTATTTTTTCAGTTATTCTAGAGAATTATAGTTTTTAAGTGTAAACATATTTTATTAAAGAATTCATTATGTATAGCTAAAAGAATAAATATATAAATACGAAATGTACAAGTAATTCAATAATTGGGATTAGGAAACAAGAGCTCTTATATAAATCCGTCTCCCTAAATTCAAAAATAAAATTACAAAACTATGTTTACATGCTGAATAGCAAACGGATATATATGAAACAAAATACAGTCAATGAATACAATGATATAAAAAAAGTTCACTGGTAGTTGTTATATATGAAAATAGCGAAGGGTAAAGGGAAAAGGGGGAGGGGGTAAAGGTGTTTAGAAAATAAGAGAATTAGAGTTGGACATAACATATAGATACTTGTTTACTCTTAGAAGTAATTTTAATTTTTGGTTTCTTGTGCCTGGTTGTTAGCTCAATAATAATAAACGTATGTAGGACAACACTTCAATAAAAGTTATCAGTTCTTACCAGGCTAGGAGGCGAATTTAAAAAAAAACCCTGCCCCTTCCTTCCCATGAAATCAACTGATGTCTTTAGCTTGTATTATTGAGTTGTTGCACTGACGTATAACCTACATCTCTTATTTATATAATTTTCATAAAGAACGAACCTGACCAAAATTTTATGGGGGACAAATCATGACCGACTAATACCATGACACACTAATGTATGGAGGACAAACCATGACCGACTAATACCATGACAGACTAATGTATGGAGGACCAAGAAACAGAACAAAGTGAATTGGAGTTTGTATCTACCACTTATTTGTTTAATGGTATTGCTTGTGTTGATTTTAAAAGTATGTCAGCCCAGAATAGTCCTCATGACTTTCCAAAAGTCTGACGGCCCAGAATAGTCCTCATGACTTTCCAAAAGTCTGACAGCCCAGAATAGTCCTCATGACTTTCCAAAAGTTAGCCAGCCCAGAATAGTCCTCGTGACTTTCCAAAAGTCTGACGGCCTAGAATAGTCCTCATGACTTTCCAAAAGTCTGACGGCCCAAAATAGTCCTCGTGACTTTCCAAAAGTGACGAATCACGATAACATTTTAACCAATATGACGCTAACGGTAGCCAAAAATGACCGTTTGACGCTTGACGGTAAAGGGCATTCCTACCTACTTGGTACTGCACAGTTTGGCTTATTGGATTGAAGTATATTGTACAGTATGCTATATTGTACATGTATATGGTACAGTATGCTATAAGCTAACTGCTTTTAATAACAGCAAATAGGTTTTGCAAACATCGGTAATTTCCGTTGCAGTAATATTGGGCGATTTGTTCCGGAATTAGATCAGCATCCCTTCCGAGTTGCTTCAAATATTTCTCTAGCATCACTGTGACCAACACGTGCTGACTGAGCTCTGTTATCAAGACGAAGATTAATTATGATTAACACTCATATCAGTGAGTCGTATATGTCTAAATTATCTCTTTTTTGAATAATCAACCAGTTTTTGTTTGAATTTGTTTTCTTACTTTAACAGTTTAAAATAGTTACTTTAAAAAAAGTAAGGAAAAAGTAAGTAGAACTTTCTAAAGATAACAGCAAAAAAGTAGAGAAAAAGTAAATATTTCAGGGGCAATAACTCCAAAACAGGTTGTCAATAGTAGACAATGATGAGTTACAGCACTAGGTCTGCATATTTTCTCTGTGTGCTAATATTGACATCACTCGGACACTATATCCGTAGTCTGTCTGTCCGTCCACAAACTTTTCTTTCAAAATTTCCTTTACTTAATCCACTCAATTGATTGAAACCAAAGTTTGTCTATTTCATCTATAAGGGTGTCTATACAAATCCTTGCTACAATCTAGTTTGTGATTATTTCTCCAGGTTTATAATTGGGGGTCGGAGGGGTCCTATCCGAAATCCCGGGCTTAAAAACATGAAATCCCGAGGTCCCGAATTTAAAAAAATTAAATCCCGACATCCCGAAATTCGAAAAAAGAAATCCCAAATCCCGAAAGGGTCAATCCCGAAATCCCGAGCTTAAAAACACCCGACCCCTACGTCCTGAAAAAGGACCCCCTATAATCAACCAACATGGCCAAATATAGGCATAGGCATAGTCATGATTGTGGATCATTGAGGGAGAAAAAAAAAATTAAAACGGATCAAACTGCACTTTTTGCCTAATATCTCGAAAACTATACTGATAATGATTAGAGGAAAACTATAAATATAGTGAAAATAGTCAGCACAATTTAACAAACTACACTGAAAATTATAGAAAATCTGTTGACCTGGTTTAGAGTTTTTGCCCCTGAAATGTTGATTTTTAACTCCTTTGGCAGTTCTTTGTTATTCTTTTGAATACTATTAGAGCAAGGTTAAAAGTAGAAAACCTGATAAAGTGCAAAAATAAATAACATAGCAAGTTCTATTTACCCATAAAATTTCAGAAAAATTTATTGACAAGAGATGGAGTTATTGCCCTGAAATGTAAGTTTTACCAATTTTTAGTTTTTGACTGTTATGTCTAAACTAAAGGAGTTAGTTCAAAAGTGAAAATGGCAAAATTGATGGGCATGATGATAAGAAATTACCCTGAAAAGTTATCACCATCTGTTTTCCAGTTATTGCCCCTGTCATACTTATTTTGATAAATATTTACAGTTTATGGCAGTTATCTTGGAGGGGCCTGATGGGTTATTTTCGTTCTTCGTGATCGGCGCATTTTCGCTATCGTGATCCGTTTTTCTACAGATTTATACTCTTTTTATATTTTCGTGATCCGTGATCATGGAAATTTATTTTCTGTGAATCGTGATTGACAAAAAAATCAACTCGTGAATTGTGATGAGACCCCCCCACCCCCCTTGAATAAATAGGAGTAAAGTTGAATTTGTCAATTGCAAGTGGATATGACTGTGACAGCACAAGAAGATCTGTCTATAGATATAAGAAAATGTGGTATGAGTGCCAATGAGACAACTCTCCATCCAAGTCAAAATTTATAAAAGTAAACCATTATAGGTCAAAGTACGGTCTTCAACACGGAGCCTTGGCTCACACCGAACAGTAAGCTATAAAGGGCCCCAAAAATAACTAGTGTAAAACCATTCAAACGGGAAAACCAACGGTCTAATCTATATAAAAAACAAGAAACAAGAAACACTTATACCTGGAAATTTCAGAATAATCTGACAACCTGTTTTGGAGTTATTGCCCCTGAAATATTTACCTTTTTCCTACTTTTTTGCTGTTATCTTTAGAACTACTTACTTTTCCCTACTTTTTTGCTGTTATTTTTAGAACTACTTACTTTTTCTCTACTTTTTAGCTGAATTATCTTTATAAATATAGGAGCTAGGTTAAAAGTATAAATTGCAAAAAAAAAAAAGAAAAAAAGATAAGTAATCAGTGTGCCAAGATTTATGTACCCTAAAAATTCGAAAAAAGTCCAACTATCTCTTTTGAGTTATCGCCTCTGAAATACCTATTTTTACTGATTTTTGCAGTTTATGGCAGTTATTTTGAATAAAAAAGGAGCAAGGTTAAAAATGTTATTGCAAAAATGATTAGCACATTAAGTTCTATCCACCTAAAAAATTTCAAGTTGCCTAGTCTGAAATATCCATTTTTTCCCCAATTTATAGTTTTTTTTGGCTGTTACATGTATCTTGAAAACTGTGTAAATTGCATGACAAAATCTGTCTACTCTGAAAATAAACTCATCATAGATACCAGGATTAAAATTTTGTATTTACGCCGACGCGCGTTTCGTCTACAAAAGACTCATCAGTGACGCTCGAATAAAAAAAAAGTTAAAAAAGCCAAATTATGTACGAAGTTGAAGTACGAAATTTTCAGAAAATCTGACAATCTGTTTTTGGTTTTTGATCTTTTTATAATGCTGTTTTTTTACTATTTTTAAAGTCATTATCAACTTTTTTTGGCATCATGTATGTACACGTATGCTATTTAGTTGACCGACCTGAAAAAAAAGTCTACAAGATTTTCATTCTTTAGTTGTTTCAAGATCAAGTAAAAGTATATTTTTACTTGATTTTATATTGAAAATTAAGTTAATTTGATTGAACATTCCTTTAAGAACAATATTTAAATTGAAATTAATTTTAAATTGCTTCACTTAAAAAAAATGATCTACTACGGCTATATATTCTTGGTCCAGGCGCAGTGTTACAGTAAATTGTTTGTGTTGTATTAATGTTGTCTTTGATTGTCCATGATTTTCATTTCAATACGAAACTTGCTTTTATCTAATGTCGGAAATATCAGTGGGACAACACTACGTACTCAAGTGGAAATCATTGAGAGACAAATCCTGTCTATATTTGATGGGTGCCACACGTGGAGCAGGATCTGCTTTCCCTCCCAGAGCACCTGAGATCACCCCCAGTTTTTTATGGGGTTCGTGTTCCTCTGTCTTTGGTTTCTATGTTGTTTTGTGTACTATTGTTTGTCTGTTGGTCTTTTTCTTTTTTAGCCATGGAGTTGTCAGTTTATTTTCGTCTTATGAGTTTGAATATCCCTAAATGGTATCTTTCTCCTCTCTCTTGTCCCAGATACATTAGAAAAATATAGATATTCATGCTGACAAAGTCCTTGAATAAATAGGAGTAAAGTTGAATTTGTCAATTGCAAGTGGACATGACTGTGACAGCACAAGAAGATCTGTCTATAGATATAAGAAAATGTGGTATGAGTGCCAATGAGACAACTCTCCATCCAAGTCAAAATTTATAAAGTAAACCATTATAGGTCAAAGTACGGTCTTCAACACGGAGCCTTGGCTCACACCGAACAGTAAGCTATAAAGGGCCCCAAAATAACTAGTGTAAAACCATTCAAACGGGAAAACCAACGGTCTAATCTATATAAAAAACAAGAAACAAGAAACACTTATACCTGGAAATTTCAGAATAATCTGACAACCTGTTTTGGAGTTATTGCCCTGAAATATTTACCTTTTCCTACTTTTTGCTGTTATCTTTAGAACTACTTACTTTTCCCTACTTTTTTGCTGTTATTTTTAGAACTACTTACTTTTTCCCTACTTTTTAGCTGAATTATCTTTATAAATATAGGAGCTAGGTTAAAAGAATAAATTGCAAAAAAAAAAAAAAGAAAAAAGATAAGTAATCAGTGTGCCAAGATTTATGTACCCCAAAAATTCGAAAAAAGTCCAACTATCTCTTTTGAGTTATCGCCTCTGAAATACCTATTTTGACTGATTTTTGCAGTTTATGGCAGTTATTTTGAATAAAAAAGGAGCAAGGTTAAAAATGTTATTGCAAAAATGATTAGCACATTAAGTTCTATCCACCTAAAAAATTTCAGTTGCCTAGTTTTTGATTGAGTTAAGCCTTCCAATTGATGTTTTATCGTGTGTTTTTCTATGTTGTGATGTTATACTATTGTTTCAGAAAAAGGGAGAAGGTTTGGTACCATTAAAACGTTTAATCCCGCTGCAAATGTTTGCACCTGTCCTAAGTCAGGAATCTGATGTACAGTAGTTGTCGTTTGTTTATGTAATTTATACGTGTTTCTCGTTTCTCGTTTTTTATATAGACTAGACCGTTGGTTTTACCGTTTGAATGGTTTTACACTAGTACTTTTGGGGCCCTTTATAGCTTGTTGTTCGGTGTGAGCCAAGGCTCCGTGTTGAAGGCCGTACATTGACCTATAATGGTTTACTTTTATAAATTGTTATTTGGATGGAGAGTTGTCTCATTGGCACTCGCACCACATCTTCCTATATCTAGTCTGAAATATCCATTTTTTCCCCAATTTATAGTTTTTTTTGGCTGTTACATGTATCTTGAAAACTGTGTAAATTGCATGACGAAATCTGTCTACTCTGAAAATAAACTCATCATAGATACCAGGATTAAAATTTTGTATTTACGCCGACGCGCGTTTCGTCTACAAAAGACTCATCAGTGACGCTCGAATAAAAAAAAAGTTAAAAAAGCCAAATTATGTACGAAGTTGAAGTACGAAATTTTCAGAAAATCTGACAATCTGTTTTGGTTTTGATCTTTTATAATGCTGTTTTTACTATTTTTAAAGTCATTATCAACTTTTTTGGCATCATGTATGTACACGTATGCTATTTAGTTGACCGACCTGAAAAAAAGTCTACAAGATTTTCATTCTTTAGTTGTTTCAAGATCAAGTAAAGTATATTTTACTTGATTTTATATTGAAAATTAAGTTAATTTGATTGAACATTCCTTTAAGAACAATATTTAAATTGAAATTAATTTTAAATTGCTTCACTTAAAAAAAATGATCTACTACGGCTATATATTCTTGGTCCAGGCGCAGTGTTACAGTAAATTGTTTGTGTTGTATTAATGTTGTCTTTGATTGTCCATGATTTTCATTTCAATACGAAACTTGCTTTTATCTAATGTCGGAAATATCAGTGGGACAACACTACGTACTCAAGTGGAAATCATTGAGAGACAAATCCTGTCTATATTTGATGGGTGCCACACGTGGAGCAGGATCTGCTTTCCCTCCCAGAGCACCTGAGATCACCCCCAGTTTTTATGGGGTTCGTGTTCCTCTGTCTTTGGTTTCTATGTTGTTTTGTGTACTATTGTTTGTCTGTTGGTCTTTTTCTTTTTTAGCCATGGAGTTGTCAGTTTATTTTCGTCTTATGAGTTTGAATATCCCTAAATGGTATCTTTCTCCTCTCTTTTGTCCCAGATACATTAGAAAAATATAGATATTCATGCTGACAAAGTATTGATGGGAAAAGGTTCACGTCTTTATCTCCAAAATGTTTCATGTTACCTGGTCTGTAAATTTCACCTTTATCAGATGAACCACTTTGAAAATATCCATCTTTCTATGACGGTTGACCTGATATAAGGGAGGTATATTTAGTTAAATATCCATCTGTCTATTGACGGTTCACCTGATAAAGGAGGTTTATTTAGTAAATATAAATCCTAATTGATGATAAGTTTTGTATAAATAACTTTAAGGAAAATAATGAAATAAAAAAACCACTTCTGTGGATAGTTGTCGCATTGGCAATCATACCACATCTCCTTATTTTTATATTTATAATAAAAATAATAAAACTTTCAGATAAAATTAAGTGAGAAGACATTTGTCACATCTCTAGTGTAGCAATCCTTATATAAAGGTTTGAAAAGAGGGGGTCTTCACTACTATATTCTTGTTATGTGTTGCTTTAGGCCATTTTTCTCTCTTCTTCAATTTATTGCCAATTCTCTATTCTTTTATATTTAAGATCCCCATATTATTCTCAATGGAATATATTCTCTATTTTTTTGCCTATTTTTATACAACCGCAAAAAAATTTTGCGGTCGTATATTGGTATGACGTTGGCGTCGTCATCGTCGTCGTCGGCGTCGTCGTCCGAAGACACATTGGTTTTCGCACTCTAACTTTAGTTTAAGTGAATGGATCTCTATGAAATTTTACCATAAGGTTCAATACCACAAAAGGAAGGTTGGGATTGATTTGGGGGTTATGGTACCAACAGTGTTAGTGTATGGATCTCTCTGACATAGTACCACAAGGTTCCATATCAGAAAGGGAATGCTGGGATTGATTTTGGGGGTAATTGCCTCAAAATTTTAGGAATTAGGGGCCAAAAAAAGGGGCAAAAAACAAGCATTTTTCTAGTTTCATGACAATAACTTGTGTGTAAGTGTATGTATCTTTCTGAAATTGTACTACAAGGTTCCATATCACAAAGGAAAAGCTGGAATTGAGTTTGAGGGTAATTGCCCAAAACGTTTAGGAATAAGGGACCAAAAAGGGGACAAAAGTAAGTATTTTTCTAGTTTCCAGACAATAACTTGTGTTCAAGTGTATGGATCTCTCTGAAATTATACTGCAAGGTACCATACCACAAAGGGAAGGCTGGGATTGATTTTGGGGGTAATTGCCTCAAAATTGTAGGAATGAGGGGCCAAAAAGGGGCAAAAAACAAGCATTTTTCTAGTTTCAGGACAATAACTTGTGTGTAAGTGTATGGATCTTTATGAAATTGTACCACAAGGTTCCATGTCACAAAGGAAAAGCTGGGTTTGAGTTTGGGGGTAATTGCCTTAAACGTTTAGGAATTTGGTGCCAAAAAACAAGCATTTTTCTAGTTTCCAGACAATAACTTGTGTTCAAGTGTATGGATCTCTCTGAAATTGTACTGCAAGGTACCGTACCACAAAGGGAAGGCTGGGATTGAGTTTTGGGGTGATGAATAAGGGGGTTCAAAAATTGGGGGATTTTTTTCCTTTTTTTTTCTTTAAAATTTTCCATTTTAAATTGGTTATTTCTGATTTATATATAAAAGCAAATAATAATGATATGGTTTGAATAGGTAAATTAAAAATTTTAAGTTCTTAGACCACATTCATTCTGTGTCAGAAACCTATGCTGTGTCAAATATTTAATCACAATCCAAATTCAGTGCTGTATCAAGCTTGAATGTTGTATCCATACTTGCCCCAACTGTTCAGGGTTCAACCTCTGCGGTCGTATCAAGCTGCGCCCAGCGGAGCATTTTATTTGTCTTCTTTATTATTTTTTACTTTTATTCTCTTTTTTGTAAGGCCCATCCAGGGGCTAATATACTTTTTATCATTTATACTTTTACCTGTTTGGCTCTATATTTATATTATGATTCAGGTTTGTTAAATTATATTAATAATTTTATGTTAAAATTACTGATGCAACTTTGCTGGGAATAATATGTTTCTCAATTTTGTTTTACAAAAAATCCCTAAAACAGTTTAAACTAGAAAACAAATTGGAAAGCGTTTTATCAACTACCAAATAAGTTATTGAAGGTCTTTAAATACATTACTAGTATGACCAAAATACACCCCTCATTTTTGCCTTTTAATTTGAAAACTATAATAGATATAGGGAAATTTTAAAAGCAGAAATGATCAGCAAGACAAAATCTTCAAAAAAGTCAATGTGGCATAAATCATCAGTCAACTTATTGCCCATATTTTGTGTATGGAATGGTTATAAAGAGTACATGTCTGCCCATCCGGATTCATCTGACCTTAACCTCATTATCATGATTTCACTGATCAACATAATGTTTCTAAGTAACATACATCCTTTTCTATAAAAGAATTCTTTTATTTTAGCAATATCAACAAACACATATTAAGATGATTGAAGATCAGTATCAAAACTTACAGAAAACATGTGAACAGATTGAGGGATTTAGAGATGAGAGGGATCTGATCAGCAGACTGCCAGAAATATTGGCTGTAGTTGAAAAATGTCGGCCATTAAATGAAAGGTAGCATGCTTTAGTGGTTGTCATAGAAACTAAAATATCTGCTGTAGGAAATAGTGAGGAGTTACTGTAAAAGTTTATTGGTTGCCAAATTAACAGAAATATTTGTGTAGCAAAAGCAGTCAGGACTGATCTGAACTAGCATGTTAAAAATACAGCTCATCATGTTGGTCTGGTACAAAACGGGGTTTATATTCATATCACTTAATGTAGCTGTTGTGTCTAAATGCTCGAGGATAGATTTTTCTTAAACTTCTGTAGTAAAGACCTCTGGGTGAAGGTACTTTGTAGCTGTGGTGTCTAAATGCTCGGGGATAGATTTTTCTTAAACTTCTGTAAAGACCTCTGGGTGAAGGTACTTTGTAGCTGTGGTGTCTAAATGCTCGAGGATAGATTTTTCTTAAACCTCTGTAAAGACCTCTGGGTGAAGGTACTTTGTAGCTGTGGTGTCTAAATGCTCGAGGATAGATTTTTCTTAAACTTCTGTTAAGACCTCTGGGTGAAGGTACTTTGTAGCTGTGGTGTCTAAATGCTCGAGGATAGATTTTTCTTAAACTTCTGTAAAGACCTCTAGGTGAAGGTACTTTGTAGCTGTGGTGTCTAAATGCTCGAGGATAGATTTTTCGTAAACTTCTGTAAAGACCTCTGGGTGAAGGAACTTTTCAAATTTCAATATAAAGACCTTGTTTTTTTCGTAAAATTACATTGAAAATTAACAAAATGACCATTATTTTTATATGGGTTATATAGGGGAAACTTAATATTTCCTTATTGAGGAAACAATAAATGATAGAATTGGTTAAAATTCAATGAGAGAATTGCTTTTCATAAATACTTCTGAAATAACAAATAAAAATAGGGAGTCATGGCCTTATTTTCTTAAAAAATATAAAAAAAACATAAATTCAATATAAATATCTGCCCTTGATTTTAAAAGGCTTTTTCTGAAAACTTTTAATACCTAAAGACACTTAAGGTGGTACCTAACACTACAGGAGATAACTCTGTAAAAATCAGCTAAACGTTTTAATTACGTTGTGTTGTTAAGGAATATTAAGCTTCTCAATGATCAAAATTAGTGTTTGTCAAACTATTGTATAACCAATGAAATTTTTCTGATGAAATGGTTGGTTTAAATTTTTTCAAATTTTTATTTTTTTGTCAAAGGGTCAAAGTAAATATTTTGTCAAAATTTTATGAAATTTAAACGACCCAAATTAATTTCAGTGAAGGTGTTGGGTACCACCTTAATTTTTGATAGTTTAATTTTTAAGTGTTAGTTGAACTGCTGTATATTGAATGATATTCTTGGTAAAATATTTTTAAACCCAAAAAGTCTTTTGCAACATGTACAGAAAAAACACCTGATCTACCTTAAACATGTTCTCTTCCTGAATATGCATAAAATTGCCACTAAATATAAAACAGCCGTCCATTACAGGGTTCTAAATTATTTATTTTAAAAACTTGCCCTCTGGGGGGCAAGTGACCATGATATATTACTTGTCTGAAATAGAAAAACACTTTTTCAAATTTTGTACATGATTAAGAAATCTCTAAACCCTCATTTATGGACATTAAAATAATGCAAATGCAATTCAAAATGGAATTAAATGTATCATGATTGCCAAAAGTGTTGTACCAAAGCAATTTCAACCACATCTGGTATTCTGCTGCAAAGTTTCTCCAGAGTCAGCAGGTTAAATCAGTGGCTCAGGAATATTATTTAATTATACCATAATGTGCTCTTTATCTTATGAAAATATTTAAAATAATACATTTTTCTTGGACCCCTGTGCGTAATCTGGGATAGATACTGAGGCTCTGGTATATTTGTAACCACAGAAACCCTTTCCATAAATAAAGTTAGCAGTGCTGGACGTTGAAAAAGCTGATAAATCAGTAAAATATCTTTAGTTGGCAGGGGCGTAGCTAGGTATTTAATAACCTGTAGGCACAAATTGCGGCAGGGGGTCTGGGGCAGCTTAAGGCCCTGGGCAGGTACAGGGCCGAGCCCTGGTAGGGGGTTCAGGGGGCTAAGTGACGGAAATCAGTTTTCAGCATTTTTAGTTGCAAAATTTTGTGTACAAAAACATAAAATTTACTGGTCATTTTATCATGATAATATACATGAAGAAAAGTTCGAAGAATTATAAATAATTTTACAATAACATCTGACTGATGAATTAACACAGTACAATCGAAAATTTCTATTTTTTTTTACAATAAGCATTGCCCAGCGTAGATCAGCGTAGCCCTTTCATTAAGCAGTACATCCTGTTTAGTATTTTCATATCTATTCTTTTCTGATTGAGGATAATTGATATATACGTCAATTGATAGTACATATTGACGATCCTTCATTAAAAAAATAGAAATAAGAAGATGTGGTATGAGTGCCAATGAGACAACTCTCCATCCAAGTCACAATGTGTAAAAAGTAAACAATTATAGGTCAAAGTACGGCCTTCAGTACGGAGTCTTGGCTCACACCGAACAGCAAGCTATAAAGGGCCCCAAAATGACTAGTGTAAAATAATTCAAACAGGAAAACCAAAGGTTTAATCTATATAAAAACGAGAAACGAGAAACACTTAAGAACCACATCAACAAACGACAACCACTGAAACAGGTTCCTGACTTAGTACAGATTCAAACAAATGCATAGGGTTTAAACGTTTTAACAGGTGACAACCTTCACCCTAACCTGAAATAGTAGTTGAACATTACAACATAGAAAGACACACGTATGTACTATATCAATTGAAATGGCTTAACTCTATCAAAAAGACATATTAACAAAAACAAGTAAACATACACTGAACGAATAAATTTGATCTATGACACAATGTCAAAAAGACAACTATAACCTTCAATTTGGACAAAATGGCACGTAAACACTTAGACTACTATATAATAATATTATACTATCCTTTGGGCAAGGCATCGACCATTATTCTTTTGATTCTTATATAAACCTTCACCCTCCCCGCTTACACAAACACATGCACACACACAGTCGATGAATAATGCAGAAGTTTGGTCATGCATGTGTTCATACTATCTAACACAATTCAAGAAATTCATATTTTCTGATATCCTGTACTGTAAAATCCCTACTTGCTTAGGAATTTGAATAATTATGGTCATTACACGTAGATCTTAGTACTGAAAGCTAGTTGATTGATTGACTGATTGCTAAACGTCCAGTGACAATTAGTTCATGCATGTTCAGGACAAAAACAAATTTACAATAAATACAACAGGTAGGTCCTGTATTAGGGGTCATCCAGGATGAAAGTCTGGAAATTTGGAAATGCCATTGGAAAATGAGGGTTTATTGGATAGGGACAGAAATTTTGCATGTCAGCAGACCACCTAAGGACCCCTCAAAGAGTTGTTGCATGTGTTCTTAACGTGCAGAGAGCGTGTCATTCTCTCTACACTAACGTCCCCATTCTGACCAGACGTGACTGCGTATTTATATACATCCAGCACAGCCAAACGGACGCCCCACTTTGGCAAGGGTTTTATTGTAGGTCGGATGAAGACCAAGTGGAAAGCTAGTTGAAAGCCAACAACAACTAATAAAACAAATCATGTATATAAGAATAAAATGTCAGGGTTATGAGCATGCTGAGGTTCATTCAAGTATTTGTTGATAAAAGTGAAATGATCTGAACCAAAGTTCTAGTTTTAAGTTTCTATATAAGGTGGAATATAATGTACATACAATTCTATCCAATACTCCATTCACTAAGGATGATATACTAGTGTACAAATGACATTTAATAATTAAAGAGTTTTGACGACTTCACATGCATCTACAGATAACATTAACTAATTGTCATTATTTTTTTAACAAAAAAATATTTGTGAAAAAATTATGTGTAGGCACGTGCCTAAAGTGCCTAACGGCAGCTACGTCCCTGGTTGGAGAGGAAAATACTAAAAAAACGTACATTTGTTGATATTCTCAAGGTATTCTGATTAAAATACACATCCTGTGTCCCAAGCTTTGCTTACAAGGATCTGAAAACATTCCATTCTACTTTCTGTTGTAAAGACCTTTTGGGGTCCTCTGGTTTTGTTAAATTAATACACACCTTCAAAACTTTGAAGGCAGAACTCTCATTGGCTGATGTAATAACTACCTGAACAGAAAGTAAAACGCTGGAGTGTTGTCAGATCCATGTTAGCAAAGCTTAATCAGATTTTTGTCAGGGCTGATTGATATGATTTTTTATTGATAAAAAAGAGTATTCAGACTTAGATTCAGTATTTTCACTATTATAAAAGGGATAACAACTATGACTAACAACACTGCAATTGGACAGCTGTTAAGGTGGTACATAACACTTCAGGAGATAACTCTGTAAAAATCAGCTGAACGTTTTAATCATGTTCTATTGTTGAGGAAATATTGAGCTTCTCAAGGATCAAAATTAGTGTTTGTCAAACTGCTATCTATCCAATTTTTCCGATAAAGTGTGTGGTTCAAGTTTTTTGAAATTTTTATATTATTATCAAAGGGTCAAAGTAAATATTTTGTCAAAATTTTATGAAAATTAAACGAGCCAAATTAATTTTAGTCAAGGTGTTTGGTACATTATCATCATTATCTGACATGTTAAAACACAGAGGGATTCAGTGATATACAATGACACAGGGTGACTGGTGGTGATTTAAAGTGGTAACACTATACATTTATTTTTGTGACCTGAAGGAGATTTGAAGATTTGTTCACTTAAGAAAGTTCCTATTCCCCCAGGGCATATGGCATGATTTATATATTTAAAGTGATTCACACACAATATTAAACCAGCAATCACTCTAAAAAATCACTTCTAAAAAGGTGCATAACCTTTTTGTGAACTATAATATCTGTGACGTTATTATTGGAATTGAATTTGAAATTGACTAACAAAAACTTTGGGTTTTTGCTTAAAAAATTAATGTTTTAAGGTACAAGAAAGTAAACAATAAAGATGGTGAATCTACAAGACCTGCTAATGAAGACCCAGATGTATATGAAGCTATGAAGCAATTTAGATATGCAACAGAATCCTATTTTAAGGAATTTAATGGTTAGTAGAAAGAGATAAGAAATACCTTGATACCTGCCCAGATCATGAAATACTAGTAACCTAGGATTTCAGCATATGATTGGTTTTTACCCGTATTTTAGTGTCACGAGACTACCAATATCTACAATGGGGTCCCTCGACAGTTCGACGATTCAATAGTCCCGACGGTTCAATAGTCAGACAGTTCGATTATCTGACTTATCACATTGGATACAATAGAGAAACATGGGACATTTTAACAGAATTTCTATCAAATAAAGATGTAAATCCTTTACTTTTATTGAGGTTGACAATTGAAACCAGCAGATCATTCAGGGACGTTGCCAAAGTACAGAATCTACATTTCCTGAATTCATCTCTTAGGCCCGAGAACACAGTTATTTCGTAGTGCATTTCTTTTAGACAGTAAATTCAAATTAAAAAAATCACACCTGCTCTATCTCAAAAAGATTTTTACAGTGTAGTGTAGTACTACTGGGACAAATAATATTAAAATTATAGAAAAGTCTACCAGCTCTAACTCAAAATATTGAAAATTCTATGTTAAGGGGGTTTAAAATTCAGTTTGACAGCTTCAGACATACATACTAGTTTTTGACCTTTTTAAACTGGACCAAATCACTACTTAACTGTTAACATAAAGATTCAGCAACCAAACTTTTTTAACATGTAATTTCATCCCCTTACTTAATATTTCATGCATAAAATATAAAGAAATAAATTTGGAAAGTGTATGAAAAAAATTTGCAAGTTATGCACTGTCCACACTAGGGACTATATTTGTCAGACAGTTTGATTATCTGACTTATCACATCGGATACAATAGAGAAACATGCTAACATAGGAAGTTTCTAAATATGGCACTGTATTACTTATGTAGAAATATCAATTTTGTTTTAAGATTGACATCTTTGAGCGAGTTGAAAGTTCCCATGAAAAGATTTTATAACTAGTAAAGGCCTTTGCTGCCCTTTGTCCATTACATCTCAGAAATGGCTGACATGGAGGCGAAGTTCTTATATATACAACTATATATTTCAAATAACTTAAAAACAGAGAGAAACTTAGTGCTATATACTGGCAATGTTGGAGGCAAGAATGCAAAGCCAACCTACAGACAAATTTTTCAAATTAGATGATCAAGCACCAAACATCGTATTTTGCAGGAAGGTCCGCATACACGTGAAGAAGATGATATTGTTATTCAATAATAACAAACACATAAGTCTTTGTGTGAGTGATGCCATTCAACAGGACCCAAGTGTCCCAATAAAGCAAGTATATAACATTTTTGCTGGAAATGTGGCTAGAGGAGGTGGTGATTGAGATCATATTGAATTTCCCTATAGACTTAAAATAGATGAATAAGTTCTTCGATAGTTTCATGTCACTTTATTAAACTAGATGATTAAATATACTTATATGCAGCTTAAACGGGGGACATGTTCGAATTGTCGTAACCACAATCCAGTCCTCTTTTCCCCAAATGTGACCTACCAAATTAGACATGTTACCAGATTTGTCCATGCATGAGCAACACGACGGGTGCCACATCTTGAGCAGGATCTGCTTACCCTTCCAGAGTACCTGACATTACACCTTATTTTTGGTGGGGTTCATGTTAGTCGGTCTTTAGTTTTCTATGTTGTGTTTTTTATACTGTGTTTGTCTTTGGTCTTTTCATTTTATATAGATATAAGAAGATGTGGTATTAGTGCCAATGAGACAACTCTCCATCCAAGTCAAAATTTATAAAAGTAAACCATTATAGGTCAAAGTACGGTCTTCAACACGGAGCCTTGGCTCACACCGAACAGTAAGCTATAAAGGGCCCCAAAATTACTAGTGTAAAACCATTCAAACGGGAAAACCAACGGTCTAGTCTATATAAAAACGAGAAACGAGAAACACGTGTAAATTACATAAACAAACGACAACTACTGTACATCAGATTCCTGACTTAGGACAGGTGCAAACATTTGCAGCGGGATTAAACGTTTTAATGGTACCAAACCTTCTCCTTTTCTGAAACAATAGTATAACATCACAACATAGAAAACACACGATAAAATATCAATTGGAAGGCTTAACTCAATCAAAAACGTAAATTAACACACTATGAACGAATAAATTCGATCTGTGATACCTGAAAGTAAATACATACTTAATAAAATATTAGGGACAAACATTCAAGGCCAAAAGCAAACAAACAAGTCCAAACAAAGCCATGGCAAGACACCACCGCGAAATATTAAACCCTTAGAAAATAATCACCTTTGAAAAACCGGTTTTCATAATATATACAGGTAAATGAAAAATAACTTTATCGTTTTAGGTATACTACTTCTGTCTATATAAAATCTTCCAATAATTAGGAATACCAAGAAAGGTCTGTCATATAAATACCTAATTTAACACTAGATACATAAGGGGTGAATATCAACAATAAAACTTCCCTGTACAGATTTAAGGAGAATAATCTTGATGTTCATACAAATGTAGTATGAAGAAGTGAAAATTAGTAGATATTCCAAATAATCAAAGCTGGTATACAGACAAGATCCATATTAATATAAAATAACAAAAAAGTATTAAAAATAGTATCAACAGGTCGAATTAACAAGAAAGTACGATTTGAGAGTACTCGCAGTTACTGACAGCTAGTTAAAAGCCAAAAACAATTAATAATAAAAAATCATGCATCAGAGACTAAAATCAACTAAAACACATCCCAGGGATTTAGTATTTTAACGTCATGAACAGTCAGAGAAGACATGACTTGTGCAATGCCAAAAATAAATGTATCGACAGGTAGTAGGATAGTGAGGAGCTACTTCTTTAGAGATAAAAATTAACGTGTGTGTCTCTAAACATCCCGCCTCAAAAGAAGATACAATTTAGTTATGTTTTAATTTGCTAATGACAAAATCGATATTAGTGCCAATGTAAACTATATTCAGAGATCTAATTACAATATTGGTACAATAACCCTTACTTATAAGTTCGTTTAAAGGTACGATGAGATTACACGGATCACATAGTGATTTCCTCGCTTTAAGTACAATATTACCGTAAAATTTAGGATGTGAAATACCATTTTAATAAGTTTTCTACAGGTACAGCCAAATTTACTAATCAAATCTTTGTATCTATGAAAGAATTTAGTAAAAGTTTTAAGTAATTTATGGTATCGAAATCCCTGAAACAATAATTTCCCAGTGATGCATTGATTACGTTCGTTAAAATCTATGACATCAGAACACACACGGGCATACCGAACGAGTTGGGATATATAAACACCGTATGATGGAGCCAAAGGCACATCGCCGTCTAAAATGGAAAATTAACAATAGGAAATGAAAAATCGTCCCTTTTGTCGTAAATTTTAGTATGTAGTTTCCCGTTAGAAATTGAAATGTCATATATGCCCGTTTACAGGATGTATTATGGTATACCGTTGTCCGTCCGTTGTCAACATGTCAGACAATAACTCAAAAACACTCTAACCAATTTGCATAAAACTTTAGTGAATTGTTTATATCTATTGACGTGAGCTCTCTATCGAAATTTATAAATTTTAGATTTTATGTTTCCGAGTTATGGGGTTTTATTCTTCAAAAAAGGGGGATTTTCCAGTTTTCAGACATTAACTCAAAAATGCTGTGAGAAGATTTCATGAAACTTCAGTGAATTGTTTACATCTATTGACATAAGCTCCCTTTCGATTTTTATAAATTTTAGATTTTACGTTTCAGAGTTATGAGATTTTATTCATAAAAAAGGGGGGATTTTCCAGTTTTCGGACAATAACTCAAAAGTGCTTTGAGCAGTTTTTATTAAAATAACCTCCCTTTAGTTTTTTTTTTATAAATTTCTGCTATGACATTGAGGAGTTATGGAACTTTATTCTTTGAAAAAGCGATGGGTGTATCATGCGCTTATGGCACAGCTCTTTATTTGCCATGGCATTGTCAGTTTATTTTTGACTAATGAGTTTAAATTTTTTTCATAGACGAAGAGTACCCATGGATGTGAAGACTTCAATGTTTACAACTTTCCCGACTGAGGATCATTTTGGCTTTTATTGAAAGCTTAGATGACTATTTTTATAATTAAGGTTTAGGAAGTGTACTTAATTACTGTGGATTTTTTATTCCTATTAGTATTAATTTTGTTGATGAAAAAAATGTTTACAGATACTTAATTTGATGGTTCGATACATTCTCTAAACAAGAGAGAAATTTGTATTTGGTTGAACAGTAAAATTAGTGAATCATTTTTAACAAATTCAACAAAAATGACAAATAATGAATTCCACATTGTTTAAGGGAACGACCATTTAACTTCAAGGGTGGGGTTATGGTTTTTTCCTAAAAAAATATTCTGATCCCCAATTTGATGAAAAAAAATATTGTGGTCAAGCAGATGACAAAAAAAATATTCTGAATCCAGATTTTCCCATACCTTATAGTGTTAAATTTTGAAAAAAATAATTTGATTGATAGCGTCTAAAAACTAAAAGAATTGTTCATGCTTTTCGCGTAAAAGATTTTCTGACTCAGACAAAAAACCATAACCCCCCTCCTTGAAGTTAAATGGTTGCTCCCTAACTATGTTTTGCGACTGGATGTAGAAGATTTTAATCTAATTCTAGTGTAGTATTTTAAGAATTAAATCGTTTGATTCATTTTCTTATGTTTTATTGTTTTACTTTATTAAAAGAGAAAAAAAGAAACAAATTTATTATTAAAATTGTTTTGTCAATGTTGCATTTAGTAGCAATCCCTTTTTAGCTCGCCTGGCCCATTGGCCCCAAGTGAGCTTTTCTCATCACTTGGCTTCCGTCGTTGTCGTCATCGTCTGTTAACTTTTACAAAAATCTTCTCCTCTGAAACTACTGGACCAAATTTAACCAATCATCATTGGGGTATCTAGTTTAAAAATGTGTCCGATGACCCCACCTGCCATTCAAGATGGCCGACATGGCTAAAAATATAACATAGGGGTACAATGCAAGTTTTGTCTATTATTTTGAGAAGATATAATTGTTCATACATTTATTATACATGATTTAATCAAAAGTTGATTAGAGAAAATCTGACAGAGCAAAAATGTTCAGAATGTTGCGTTCTACCAATAGTTCATTGACATCAAGACTTGTCAGGTGACGTCTTATAGGAGCTATTGCCCTTAAATGACAAATTTTATCATTTATTTTTTTTTTGCCTTTTATCTTGAAAACTTTAATAAATAGAGAGAAACTTTAAGTTGCAAAAATGATCAGCAATACAAGATCTACGAATAAGTATGCATGGTCAAAATTGTCAGTGGACTCCTTATTGGAGTAATTGCCCTTTAATGACGAATCGTCAACTTGTTAATGTCAAACACAGAGCATATTGTCCACATGTTAATATCAAACACAGAGAATATTGTTAACTTGTTAATGTCAAACACAGAGCATATCGTCCACTTGTAATGTCAAGTAGAGTATATTGACCACTTGTTAATGTCCAACACAGAGTATAGAGTATATTGTCCACTTGTTAATGTTAAACACAGAGTATATTGTCCACTTGTTAATGTTAAACACAGAACATATTGTCCACTTGTTGATTTTAAATACAGATCATATCGTCCACTTCTAAATGTCAAACACAGAACATATTGTCCAGTTGTTAATGACAAACACAGAGCATATCGTCAACTTGTTAATGTCAAACACAGAGCATATTGTCCACATGTTAATCACAGAGCATATTGTGCACTTGTTAATGTCATACACAGAGGATATTGTGCACTTGTTAATGTCGAACACATAGCATATCGTCCACTTATAAATGTCAAACACAGAGCATATAGTCAACTTGTTAATGTCAAACACTGAACATATCGTCCTTCTGTTAAAGTCAAACACAGAACATATCGTCCACTTTTTAATGTCATACACAGGTTATTGTCCACTTGTTAATGTCAAACACAGAGGATATTGTTCACTTGTTAATGTCAAACACAGCATATTGTCCACTTGTTAATGTCAAACACAGGATATTGTTCACTTGTTAATGTCAAAACACAGAACATATTGTCCACTTGTTGATGTCAAACACAGAGCATATTGTCAATTTGTTAATGTCAAACACAGAGCATATCGTAGACTTGTAATGTCAAACACCAGAGCATATCGTCCACTTGTTAATGTCAAACACAGAGCTTATCGTTTACTTGTTAATGTCAAACACAGATCATATCGTCAACTTATTAATGTCAAACATAGAGCTTATCGTCCACTTGTTAATGTCAAACACAGAGCATATCGTCCACTTGTTAATGTCAAACACAGAGCTTATCGTGCACTTGTTAATGTCAATCACAGAACATGTCGTCCACTTGTTAATGTCATACACAGAGGATATTATGCACTTGTTAATGTCAAACACAGAGCATATTGTCCTTTTGTTCAAGTCAAACACAGAACATACCGTCCACTTTTTAACCTTCATACACAGGATATTGTCCACTTGTTAATGTCAAACACAGAGGATATTGTCCACTTGTTAATGTCAAACACAGAGCATATCGTCAACTTGTTAATGTCAAACACAGAGCATATCGTCCACTTGTAATGTCAAACACAAGAACATATCGTCCACTTGTTAATGTCAAACACAGAGCTTATCGTCCACTTGTTAATGTCAAACACAGAGCATATCGTCAACTTGTTAATGTCAAACACAGAGCATATTGTCCACTTGTTAATGTCAAACACAGAGCATATTGTCAACTTGTTAATGTCAAACACAGAGCATATCGTCCACTTGTAATGTCAAGCACAGATCATATCGTCCAATTCTAAATGTCAAACACAGAACATATTGTCCACTTTTAAATGTCAAACACAGAGTAAATTGTCCAGTTGTTAATGTCAAACACAGAGCATATTGTCCACTTGTTGATGTCAAACACATAGCATATCGTCCACTTCTAAATGTCAAACACAGAGCATATTATCCACTTGTTAATGTCAAACACAGAGCATATTGTCCACTTACTAATGTCAAACACAGAGCTTATCGTGCACTTGTTAATGTCAAACACAGAACATGTCGTCCTTTTGTTAATGTTAAACACAGAACATATCGTCCACTTGTTAATGTCATATACAGAGGATTTTGTGCACTTGTTAATGTCAAACACGGAGCATATTTTCTTTGTGTTAAAGGCAAACACAGAACTTATCGTCCACTTTTTAATGTCATACACAGAGGATATTGTCCACTTGTTAATGTCATACACAGAGGATATTGTCCTCTTGTTAATGTCAAACACAGAGCTTATTGTCCACTTGTTAATGTTAAACACAGAACATATCGTCCACTTGTTAATGTCAAACACGGAGCATATCATCAACTTGTTAATGTCAAACACAGACTATATTGTCCACTTGTTACTGTCAAACACAGAGCATATCGTCCATTTGTTAATGTAAAACACAGAGCATATCCACTTGTTAATGTCTAACACGGAACATAACATCCACTTGTAATATCAAACACAGAGGATATTGTGCACTTGTTAATGTCAAACACAGATCTTATTGTCCACTTGTTAATGTCATACACAGAGCAATTGTGCACTTATGTTAATGTCAAACACAGAGCAGTTGTGCACTTATGTTAATGTCAAACACAGAGCATATTGTCCACTTGTTAATGTCAAACACAGCATATCGTCCACTTGTTAATGTCATACACAGAGTATATCGTCCACTTGTTAATGTCAAACACAGAGCATATCCACTTGTTAATGTCTAACACGGAACATATCATCCACTTGTAATGTCAAACACAGAGGATATTGTGCATTTGTTAATGTCAAACACAGAT
This sequence comes from Mytilus coruscus, assembly GCA_017311375.1. Classification (NCBI taxonomy): domain Eukaryota; kingdom Metazoa; phylum Mollusca; class Bivalvia; order Mytilida; family Mytilidae; genus Mytilus; species Mytilus coruscus. Next base: position 77,538,901 of record CM029605.1, read on the forward strand.
CTTATTGCCCACTTGTTAATGTCAAACACAGAGCAATTGTGCACTTATGTTAATGTCAAACGCAGAGGATATTGTCCACTTGTTAATGTGTAACATAGAGCATATCATGCACTTGTTAATGTCCAACACAGAGCATATTGACCACTTGTTAATGTCAAACACAGATTATATCGTCCACTTGTTAATGTCAAACACAGAGCATATCGTCTACTTGTTAATGTCATACAAAGCATATCGTCCACTTGTTAATGTCAAACACAGAGCATATCGTCCACTTGTTAATGCCAAACACAGAGCTTATCGTTTACTTGTTAAAGTCCACAACAGAGCATATTTTCCACTTGTCAATGTCAAATACAGCACACGTGCACATATTTATGTCAAACACAGAGCAATCGTCCACTTGTTAATGTCTAACAAAGAACAATCGTACAGAACAATCAA
>CM029605.1:77544344-77626932 GCA_017311375.1 Mytilus coruscus
TTAATGTTGACTTTCATTTGAAAGAAAAGTGTATGTCAACTATTAAAATTTAAAGAAGTACAAGACCTGTATTAATATTTTTAATCCCTTTGTCGAACGTTTTCCCTGGGAAAAAAATCGGAGATTGTAGAAAAACAGTCAAGATTAACTGCAGAAGAAGAGAACGTTTGAAATGATGCTTAATAAAGTATGATGCAATCTCAGTTATCAACTTTAACAGAGACAAATTCTGACTAACACTTTGAATTCGATATGTCTGAAATTGCTAGAAAAATCTGTGTCTAATAATAAATACACATGGAAATTAAATATTATAAAACATTAAGAGACGAAAGGAAAAAGGGACACCAATCTGATAACGAAAAATAAAAACATGTCAAATATTAAATAATAAAATGAAGGTTCATTTGCAAAGTATATCGAAACACAAAGTCATGGTCAAAAACCATGACAGACGACTCAAATCAATTGTATGATAGGTAAAGATACGTGTATACACGTGGTCTTATTACAGTGCAGTTTTGGCGGGAATCTCAATAATCACGTGATATATAAAAATCATGATTTTTTTTTGTTTTTCATCATCTTAGAAATAACAGATATTGATAAAATTTATCATGAATTGGTTTAATAGTTTAGGAATACTTAGTTAAAACTTAAGTGACGCATTTAACAAAATTAATAGGTTAGTAATAACCGGTCCCGTTACGTGCGTACGTCGAGTTAGGTACGTATGTCATTTTATTGGAAATCTCTAGTAAGAGAAGGTGTACTTTAAGCATGAATCATAAAGAGTGGGAAGTGATTCTTATTATCGCCACCTTAAATTGTCTATGCTTAAAATAACGGCTTCTCTTGCAAATTTGTTTCTGTTTTGTTTTGTTTTGATATCTAGTTTTAACCTTCAAATCTTAATTTTTCTGACCACTAACTTTAACCGATATTCATTCTGTCTATCTTTCGAAAAAAATTCGCCCTGCCTTTTTATTTTAATTTTATGTAAACCTCAACCTAGCTGCTAACCAAATATGAAACCAATCTGTTCATGAGTATCTGAGAAATACGTGTTGGAAGAACGGAAGGACTTGACGAGGGGAATGCAATATAGCCTCAAGCATCCTAGATTTGGGGTTTATAAATAGCAGGTTTCAATGCATTGTTCAATTTTGAACAATTACAAAGCGATACCGGGACTAATATTTCGTATATTTAGTAAATGAACATTCTTAGCTCTACTGTTGTTAGGGAGCTACCATTTGATTTGTATTGGGGGGCTAGGATGAAATTTGAAGGAAAAAAGGCGGGACAGGAGTTTTGAGTAAAAAAAACTATTTCTCATCCTAGCCCCCTTTAAAATCAAATGGTAGCTCCCTTATTTATAAATGTGTCACATTTGAGACCGCCATTAGTATTAGAGGGTCTGGAATGGGGTCATTAAGTTCTCTATTCTTTATAATTTTGCCTTTTATTCGCTATTCTTAATGTTTTAGCACCTCATTTTAATTTTTAAAATTTTTTGACCCATTTTTTGTACTCTGAGTCCATCATTCTCTATTCTGTAAACATGATAAATCACATCCAGACACTCATATTAGAGAAGAGATACAAATATTTGTGCAAGATTGTTAGATATATATAAATATGTACATATATGATTAAGAAAGATTCAGAAATATTATTACAACTATACAGTGTATAGTTTTTGTGGTATGAAAGGAATCCCCGAGTAGCGACCGCACTGAAATGTAACATCAAACAGCGGTATAACACGGTACATGAATGTTAAAACGATGAACGTCTAGTGTCGTACAAGCAATCTGTCAGTTTTCTAATGATATTTACTTAGCTATGTTACACCTTTTGTACCAGTGTCAGCCAAATCATTCTATCATATACGATCATATTGTATATACAAATAGTTTTCATTTTGATTTTTCAGTTGACTGGGTTAAATAGATTTAAATGCTGAACACAGTTACATGTATGGAAAGGGAATATCTAAAATTTGTCTCTTAACGAATATTGTTTTGGATTATTTTCCCTAGGTAAGCATTACATATATTTTAGATAATTCATGTCCCTCGCCGCAACGCGGTGGAGGGGACATAGGCATACCGTCCGTCTGTGTGTCCGTGTTTCTTTTTGCTTAAATTCAGGGGGACATAGAGCTGGACATATATTGACCAACAAAGCATATCGTCATCTTGTCACTTGTGGACACTTGTCAAGACTGATGGGAATTAAGAGATGGACATATTATTTTGACACTCGCCTAGACTCGGAGAATATAATGAATATTGTTTTGGATTATTTTCCCTAGGTAAGCATTACATATATTTTAGATAATTCATGTCCCTCGCCGCAACGCGGTGGAGGGACATAGGCATACCGTCCGTCTGTGTGTCCGTGTTTCTTTTGCTTAAATTCAGGGGACATAGAGCTGGACATATATTGACCAACAAAGCATATCGTCATCTTGTCACTTGTGGACACTTGTCAAGACTGATGGGAATTAAGAGATGGACATATTATTTTGACACTCGCCTAGACTCGGAGAATATAATGAATATTGTTTTGGATTATTTTCCCTAGGTAAGCATTACATATGTCAATAATGTGTATCCCTTTAAGCCTTTCACAGATGCGCACACAGATGCTGCACATATGCACCAGCTTTTCTTCAATGTCGAGTGAGTACTAAATAAAAAAAGCAAATGATGGTATATATAAAGATTAATTTTAGATAATGTATGTCCCTAGCCGCAACACGGTTCAAGGGACATAGACATACCGTCCGTCTATGTGTTCATGTTTCTTGTGGACACTTGTCAAGACTGATGGGAATTTAGAGATGGACATATAATTTTGACATTCTCCTAGACTCTAAAAATATAACGAATTGTTTTGGATTATTTTCCCTAAGAAAGCATTACATATGCCAATAACTTATATCCTTTTAAGCCTATATATAACAGATGCGCACACAGATGCTGCACATATGCACTATCTTCCCTTCAATGTCGAGGAGTACTAAATAAAAAAAAAAAAAACATGACAGCATATATAGACATTAATTTTAGATAGTTCATGTCCCCAACCAAATCGCTGTGCAGGGGATATAGACATACCGGGCGTTCTTCCGTCTAGGTGTTCGTGTGTCTTTGTAAGAAAATTCGTGCCGATCAGATATTATATGGAAAATTGTATTGTTAAGCGCATCTCAAGCCTTTAAATGTTTGAGGATTTTTATAAAAAATTACATCAAAGGTTTATATCAGCATGTTTTGGAAGAGTTCGAAATCAGTGGCGATCAATTATTTTTACAACAACAACAATTTGAATGCCCCACCTACGATAGTAGAAGGGGCATTATGTTTTCTCAGTGGTCTGTGCATCCGTTCGTTCGTCAGTCCGTTTGTCCCGCTTCAGGTTAAAGTTTTTGGTCAAGGTAGTTTTGATGAAGTTAAAGTCCAATCAACTTAAAACTTAGTACACATGTTCCTATGTTATGATCTTTCTAGTTTTAATGCCAAATTAGAGTTTTGATCCCAATTTCATTGTCCACCGAACATAGAAAATGATAGTGCGAGTGGGGCATCCGTGTACTATGGACACATTCTTGTTGTTTGTCAATCAAGGGAGCTACCATTTGATTTTTAGGGGGCTAGGATGAAATTTGAAAAAATAGGCAGGACAGGAGTTTTGAGTAAAAATAAGGCAGGATGAGATTATTTGCCAAAAAAGGCAGGACAACAATTTATGTAAAAAAGTCAGGAAAAAAGGCAGGACCGAATAGAGTGAAAATAAAAGGCAGGACCGAATAGAGGAAAATAAAAAGGCAGGACAAAATTTTTCATCATAGCCCCCATAAAAATCAAATGGTAGCTTCCTAACACCTGACAAAATCAAACGTTAGACTATATCAACAAACGGAGCGGATGGAAAACAACTGTCGTAGTGGGTTAAACCTGGTTTTATGGCAAGCTAAACCTCCCACTTGTATGCCAGTTGTTTTTTCAAGTCTATTTCATTTGGTCTATTGATAGTTGTCTCGTTTGCGATTTGCAGTTTTTCATTTTACACGAAGATGTAAAGAAGTTTATTCAGATTTCATTTCTAAAGAAAACATTAAAGAAATTCGTGTTTTTCAAATAAATCCATTATAATAATACGCATGGGTGAACGACTAACAGGTTTAACAGATCATTATAAAGTTATAATTCATTTATATTAATTTGCATGTAATAAGATGTTGTGATGGATGAGTTGACATTGATTCACAGGAATAAATTTATTAAAGGTAATAAAAGATATGTTTAGGTCGAATCAAGAAAACACAGGGGTATTGTACTGGTGGAAGAGAGTTTATGATTAAAAGAGGGTTTGAGCAAGAGAGAACCGAAAGTACAATTAAGGGAGCTACCATTTGATTTTTATGGGGCTAGGATGAATAATGTTGTCCTGCATTTTTTTAGTTGTAATCTCTGTCCTGCCTTTTTATTTTTCACTCTATTCGGTCCTGCCTTTTTTTTTTAGTTTATCCTGACTTTTTTTTACCTAAATTGTCATCCTGCCTTTTTTTTTTACTCAAAACTCCTGTCCTGCCTATTTTTTCAAATTTCATCCAAGCCCCCTCTCCCCCCAATAAAATCAAATGGTAGCTCCCTAACTATTCGTTGATGAATTGAACCGCATATTAAGTTGTTGTCTTTAATCTTAGTATTAGTCCCAGTATACGATGTATTCATAATTTGACTAGAAAGAAGGGGATAATGTGCTATAAGATTGAGAATGGAAATGGGGAATGTGTCAAAGAGAGCGAGAAAATCCCGCACCCGGAGATGGGCTTATACACGTACTAAGTAATGTGAACACTTGCCTAGACTACAGGGAATATAGAGCTGAACGTTGAAGGTGGACACTTGCCTAGACCTCGGGGAATATAGAGCTGGACGTTTAAAGTGGACACTTGCCTAGGCTACGGGGAATATAGAGCTGAACATTTAAGGTGGACACTTGCCTAGACTACGGGGAATATAGAGCTGAACATTTAAGGTGGACACTTGCCTATGCTGAGGAGAATATAGAGCTGAACATTTAATGTGAACACTTATACATATATCAGGATACCAGTCCAATACCCGCGAAAGAAGTCACTTAACAAATCTACTATCTTATACATATATCAGGATACCAGTCCAATACCCGCGAAAGAAGTCACTTAATAGATCTACTATCTTATACATCTATCAGGATACCAGTCCAATACCCTCGAAAGAAGTCCCTAAATAGATCTATCATCTTATAAATCTATGGAGTATTTGCCAAGGATATTCATAAAAAAACTTCAAATTTTCCCGATTTCATTTTGTGTAAATCTAATGGTTCAAATTTAAAATTTTGATTTTTAACCTATATATATACATGAATAAAATAACCCTTTTCAATACTCAAAACAGATTTACTCTTATAACTGCACTTTGAATTTGTAAACAAACCCGTAAACAAATATATATAGTATTTTATGCAATCTACAAGTGGTAATAATATATACGGAGTATCATGTGTATATTGTGTATGACTATATGGGCTTCATAGATAAACCTTTTCAAACATAAATACTAATGTATTAGATAAACATCTGTCGACAACATCTTTCATTTGAAAGAAGGCAATTTTACATTAAGTTAAAAGTGTGGTTTTTTTTTTAGGCTATATATCAGTGTCATTGTTGAATCAATATGGTGACAGTTCATGGACAAATATCACAAGTTCAAATGTATTTTCACATAAAAGTTAAATTACTTGTATCTTTGCGTGCCAAGATGATTGATAAATGGTGCACGTAATTCACATATATGATCATATTTGTAGTTATATATGCATGTAAATTTAACAGTCGAATAGATCACTCGATTTGAAAATGTTTACCTGCATATATATTTTTATCTGTTTTGTTGTGGAGCAAGTAAAAGGGTTTTGTGCACATGTATCTAGAGCCTTATCCAAATAAAGTGACATGAAAACGTTTATCGAAAATGCGTATCGTAAAAACTGTAAATTTACAATTCCTCGTTGAAAAGGAAAAGTGACTACACAAATATACATATACATTGTGTATTGAAAAAGACAAAACAGTTAATAAATGAGGTTGTGCATGGGGTTTACAGAATAGACTCCCCATCCAGATCCACATTACTATCGGTCAGTAATATGATTGATTGATTGATAGTCACTTGTTCTCGTATATATGTAGGACTCTGAACCGCGATGGTACTCCGAACTATATGAAACTATAACTAAGATCAACCAGTGACATAGACCATCGCACTTCAGCGAACAGACCATCGCACTTCAGCGAACAGACCATCGCACTTGGGCGAAGACCATCGTACTTCAGCGTGACCATCGCACTTCAGCGTCCCCATCGCACCTCCGAGTCCTACACATATACAATGCATAACAGTTAATTGGAACCGAGGACGGGGGACTCGGGACTCGTTACTAGATTAAATTGATTGTGTATGTAAATTTTTATTTATAATTGTATACTTAATTTGCATGTGTATGCTCACCACAAACTTATATGAAGTTATATGGCAATGAACATTTGATTGAATTTTATTTATTAAAGTAATGTTTAAAGTCAATCTGAATATCACAGATAGAGGTGGATCCAAAATGGTCAAGTCCAACCTGCGACCTTATTTGGCGGGCGACCTTGCGACCTGCCGTCTCATATAAAAGAACATGTGACTTTTGAATTGTTCCAAAATAGTTTTATTTAAATGTAGTAACCTGGTGACCTGTGGCAATTTGTAAAAATGAACGTGTTACCTAAAAGGGGAGAGAACCCTATTAGAGCTACAAAAGAGATTACCATGCAGAAAATTCATTGCCAGTGGAAAAAGAAACCTCTATATACGATTATTATCTGGATAACCTAACCTGTTTGAAGAAATCCCCGTAAGAAATTTAACAAAAATTCTATACACACGATTATTTGTACAAATAAATTACAATTACATACTGGAGGGTCTGGTGGGGGGCCCTTCATTTGTGTATTCTTTAATTGTTTAAGCCATTTTTCTCTATTCTTTATACTTTTTACCCATTATCCTCTATTCTTATATTTTAGCACCTCATTATTCTCGATTCTGTATTCTTTTAGTCCATTTTTCTCTATTCTTTATATTTTTGCCCATTATTCTCTTTTCTGTAAACTCCCACCCACACCCTCATATAGTAAAAGAAAAACTAGCTTCGCTGAGTGAGTGTTTAATTTCAAGTTTCTTTTAACTTCCGCGTAACGATTCGTTCTTAACTTATAACGAAAATTAGTGAATTTTAACGAGAACATTTCAAAATATATCTATTACATGATGTTCCTTCTACTTTAAAACCAGCAACAGTACACATTTTAAAACAATTTAAACGAAAAAGAACACGTGTTTTTACTTAAATGGGACAGGTGATCAGCTGTTATAAGAGGGTATAGTAAACTTCAAAGACAACATAATTATTCGTATTGCATTGTTTGTTAGGTCATAAATAACACATTCATAAATTAAGACCGGTTGTCTTTACATATTCTTCAGTGCTTGACTTTTTAGCGACTCTGAACTCCGAAAAGGTGCATAGTAGCCTGTAGTTCAGTAGTTGTCGTTGGTTCATGTCTGTCGTATTTGTTTTTCGTTAATTGTTTTGTTATAAATTAGGCTTGAGTTAGTTTTCTCAATTGAATTGTTTCATATTTTTCATGTCGGGGCCTTTTATAGCCGACTATACGGTATGGGTTTTTCATTGTTGAAGGCCGTACGGTTGCCTATAGTTTCTTACATCAACTTTATTTGAACTTTGGTGGATAGTTGTCTCATTGGCAATCATACCTCATCTCCTTATTTTTATACCGACAGGGTAAGAGGAAACCAACAATCATTTTTGCATGGCCTTGCGAATCAATCCACAGAGTGGTTCATCTTCTTGTGGCGAAAGATAAGGTGGCGAATCAATCCATATCATAAAGTAATCAGAGTGGTTCATCTTCTTGTGGCACAAGATAAGGTGGATAGAACAAAGGCTATGAACAAAGGCTATGAACAGAAACAGTTAATAAAGTAGCAAGAGAAAAGCGCATGTGTTGTATCAGAACTATATTTTGTCTTCTATTATAAGTTATATGGTTCGCTACCGACCCCTACGGATCCATAGAGGGTTAGTAAAATCCATAGGGGTGAGGCCGAAGGCCGAATCTCCTATGGATTTTACTCACCCTCTATGGTCCGTAGGGGGTCAGTAGTGAACCGTATAACGAATTTATCGCACACGGGACTTTTCCTGCCGCGTTTTATAGAAAAAAAAACAATGAAATACAACAACATCAATAGATGACGTCACCATTAAGAGTAGACGTGACGTCATGAACCCCTATGAAATTTACTAACCCCCTACGGATCCATAGGGGGCACCACGTGACGGCGTTTAACCAATCACAACGTCATAATTTACCCGCGGTGCGATAAAAGTCGATGAGAGCGTGTGCTATCTTTTTTTCCATGGGTTAGTTGTCATAACTATAAAAGTCTCTTAAAAAGATATCTAAAAAAACTGTCGAATCAAACGAAGTAATATATATATATATATATATCTACAGTGCAGGCGATTTGGTGTCACGATATCTCAGTAGCATGGGTTCGAATCCCGGCGAGGGAAGAACAAAAAATTTGCGAAAGCAAATTTACAGATCTAACATTGTTGGGTTGATGTTTAGACGAGTTGTATATACATATATATATATATATATATATGGGGGATTGAATTTCTACGTTACCTCCTTTATGTATAAAAAAGGCATAAAATTATCTAATTTTCGGAAGAAAAAGTATAGCATATCCGTCCAACAAAGGAATTATGGACGTATTACATGATGATAAAGACCAAAAGACTAGTCCAAAATTAGTTCTACACAGAATGTTTTCCTCCGCTGGCTCAACTATACAAAATCTCCCTCACTTAAAACCAGGTTTAACCCACCAATTTCTTCGGAAAATATCTAACGTTTGATTTCGTCAGGTTTTATGGAATTTCTCATTTTTTATTTACCTTGGAGTCCGGTATTTTTTGTTAATACTTTTTTCCCTATTTGTTATTACACTGCAAAGTTTAACAATCATATAAACCAAATTTTCATTCTCTACAATAAAGCATTGTGTGAATTCTATCGAAAATAAGATTTTAAATTGCCATTAAAAAGCAATCAGTGTAATTAAAGTACTCAATCTTTATACACGGTTAATACAGTTAATCATACGGCATGCTGGGAATTCGCTCGTCCCGCCACAGCAACATTGTAAAACAGTTACACTAACGACTTGCTTATCGTCAAAATATTTATAGACGATTTACCGCACGCACCCTTTTTACGAGTGATATATTGTGTTATGCAATGATTCAGTCAATTATGGCCAGAAATAAACCATTTTCACCCATTCATACAAACACTAAAATAATTAATTCTCATTAGGACGTATCGTTATAACAATGTAGTTCCAAAGTATTAAAATATAAATCGAGGTTAATAACATCAAAATTTAAGGACATCGTTTTAGTAATTTTATCGTAAAAGATTTGCATCAATGGAATGTTAAAAAGATGCTTTCTTTAAAAAAAGAACATGTTGAATGTGTTTGCTTTTATTTGAAACAATTGACTGGGAATAAGGTAATGGTGATGTTAAGAACACCTTTATTGGAAATATGTAATGTGTAGATTCAGCACCAGTATATTATAGGCACTGTTGGATTGTAGTTATAAATAGAAAAGTGTATACAGCTACCATTTGAATTTACCGTTTAAGGCTTGCCTATTTTATTTATTACTTGGGGGTGGAGAATCTTTTGGCACATTGAAGCTATCAAAACTCACCAATCATTAGACGTGAACCCCTCCATCTTTTCATTAACAAAGCCTTGTATTGCACTGCTGCAGCTTTTTATTCTTGATAAATACAAAGGGGACTGTTACTGTTCACATTATATATACGTCCAGCTTTATATTCCCCCTTATCGTAGGCAAATGCCCAAATATATATGTCCCTCTATATCCCTCGAGTCTAACCAAGTGGCAAAATTATATGCCCAGCTCTATATCCCTTGAGTCTTGCCGAGAGTCCACATTATATACCAAGCTATGTAACCTTCTGAGACTAGTCTAGTGTCTAAAGTTAGATGTCGAGCTATGTGTTAGCCTTAGTCTGGACAAGAGACGACATTATATACCAAGCTCTATGTTCCTCTGGGGCTAGGCTAGTGTCTAATATTAGATGTCAAGCTATGTGTCAGTCTCAGTCTAGACAATAGACGACATTATATACCAAGTTCTACGTCCCTCTGAGGCTAGGCTAGTGTCTAAAATTAGATGTCAAGCTACGTCTCAGCCTCAGTGTAGACAAGAGACGACATTATATATCCAGCTCTATGTCCCTCTGAGGCTAGTCTAGTGTCTAAAATTAGATGTCAAGCTATGTGTCAGCCTCAGTCTAGACAAAGACGACATTATATACCAAGCTCTATGTCCCTCTGAGGCTAGGCTAGTGTCTAAAATTAGATGTCAAGCTATGTGTCAGCCTCAGTGTAGACAAGAGACGACATTATATACCAAGCTCTATGTCCCTCTGAGGCTAGGCTAGTGTCTAAAATTAGATGTCAAGCTATGTGTCAGCCTTAGTGTAGACAACAGACGACATTATATATCCAGCTCCATGTCCCTCTGAGGCTAGGCTAGTGTCTAAAATTAGATATCAAGCTATGTGTCAGCCTCAGTCTAGACAAGAGACGACATTACATTCCAAGCTCTATGTCCCTCTGAGACTAGGCTAATGTCTAAAATTAGATGCCAAGCTATGTGTCAGCCTTAGTGTAGACAACAGACGACATTATATATCCAGCTCCATGTCCCTCTGAGCCTAGGCTAGACAAGAGACGACATTATAAACCCAGCTCTATGTTCCTCTGAGGCTAGGAAAGTGTCCACAATCTATGTCCAGCTCTTTGTCCTCCTGAATCTACAAAAGTGTTCACATTATATGTCCAGCTCTTTGTCCCACAGAATCTATAAAAGTGTTCACATTATATGTCCAGCTCTTTGTCCCCCAAGTCTAGGCGAATGTAAACATTATATTTCCATCTCTAAATTCCCATCAGTCTTGACAAATGACCACATCATATGTCCATCTCTATTCCCCCTTAATTTAGGCAAGTGCCCACATTTCATGTCCCCTTCAGTCTGGGCAACTGTCCTCATTCTATATCCAGCTCAAATCCCCTCAGTCTGGGCACATGCCCGCATCATATGTCCTGCTCTTTGTCCCCCTGAGTCTAGCAAGTTTCCACATTATATTCCTGCTCTATATTTCCCCAGTCTAGGTAGGTAAAATTGAGAATGGAAATGGGAATGTGTCAAAGAGACAACAACCCGACCACAGAACAGACAACAACAGAAGGTCACCAATAGGTCTTCAATGCAGCGAGAAATTCCCGCACCCGGAGGCGTCCTTAAGCTGGCCGTCTTGACCTTGTTGTAGGGTATGAATGATTTGTTCATTGTTGAAGGCCCTACATCAACTGTCAAGATGAAGAACAGGAATAAAAGCCCTGTTCATTGATAATTTTCTATGTTTTCTATGTATTGTGTGCGATTTTGTCCCATGTACATTTACTCCATATCCTTTCATTTTCTATAAGATAATAGATTTGTTAAGTGACTTCTTTCGCGGGTATTGGACTGGTATCCTGATATATGCATAAGATAGTAGATTTGTTAGGTGACTTCTTTCGCGGGTATTTTTCCGTTTGTAACGAGAATGAGATTTATATTCCACTTTTCACTTTAAAAGTGACAATAAAAATAGGCCAATCCAACCTATAACCTATAAATGTGATTTTACAACAAACCGAACTCGCGTATCTCTTTTCAATCAACAGTTTTAAGAAATTTTATGAATCATACTTGTTTTCCCAGCGTCCCGACGCTATTATCATCCTGAAAATTCAACCTTTACATGTCATTTTTACACTTAAGCCGGGATTTGGTGATTAATAACAACTGTCAAAGATCGAGATATCTTTTATCATTAAAGTAATCGTGTTTACATTAAGGATTATCATTTCGAATAACTATTAAAAATAAAAACAAATTATAAGATTATGCGATCAAGACACGCTATCACTGTCAAAACAATATGGCGTATCGATAAATCTCGCGCAGGTAAAGTCTCGTTCTAACGACCGTGATGTTGAGTATGATTACACTGATTGGTGTAACAGTTTCCAGTCCCGTTAGTATAATAGTCCCAGGTATATGACTGATTGTTAATTTTTACCAATTATCTGTGTATACCAGGAATCAGCAGCTGGGGGTTGATCGATATTCTTGTAGCACTATCTTAATCCCTGGCATATAACATATGTTGAGTTATTAATATTTCTGTACAAATCAAAAGTTTATAAAGTAAATATGTTTTGTTTTCCTTCATCTAAAAACAACCATGCCGTGACGTAAACTGCTTTGGGGGTATGACGTACCATACTGTAGGGTCTCATTCTTACTTCATATAGCTCACTTTATTACTTCTTAACGGGAAGTATCGAACTATACTGTCTGTTTAAAGGAGATTATATATATATACTAAAGAGAGGTATATATATGTAAACGGTGTAATAGAATAGAGAATGGAAACGGTGAATGTGTTTAAGAGACAACAACCCGACCAAAGAGCAGAAAAATGCCCAAGACCACCAATTGGTCTTCAACGCAGCGAGTACTATACATTTTTGCAAGTTTGCGTCCACATGGAGTCCTCGAAACAAAATTTACAAATCCATACATGTATTGTATTATATATGGCATACAAAACAAAACTTATAAATCCCTACATGTATTATATTATATATGGCATACAAAACAAAACTTACAAGTCCGTGCATGTATTATATCATATATGACATATACATGTAATAACCAAGAAGTAAATCTTGTTTGTATCAAATCTTTAAGTGTGTAAAGTTCCATGCACATTTCTTTTTTTTTTTTTGAAGAAAAAAAATTAAAAGGATAAAAAAGAAAATGTGTATTTATATAAAGCTAAGGAGATGTGGTATGCGGCACAACTATATGTAAATAATGGTTTTTTTCTCTATTCTTTAAAAAATTTGCCTGTTATTCTCTATTCTTTATATTTTAGCACCCCATTATTCTCTATTTTTTATTTTTTAGGTCGATTTCTCTCAATTCGTTTTTTAGCCCTTTATTCTGCACGTTTTACCCATTATTCTCTATTCTGTAGGTTGCAGTCTTGCAATTGACTGCTCCATAGTCTAGGCGTACATGCAAAACAGCTGATCTTTGAAATTTTTTAAAATAACCCAGCAGGCACAAACGTTGTATCAACGTTGATCCAATGTCAGACTTCAACGTTGTCACAACATTGAAACTTGGGTTAGATTTGAAAGTTGTAATGACGTTGAAATCCTGACGTTGAATCAACGTTGCAGTTTCAACGTTATATTGACGTTGATAACATGTTGAAATCGGGTCCAGTGAGGTTAAAATCAGGTCTGGGTTAGGTTGAAATCAGGTCAGGTTTAGGTTGAAATCAGGTCAATTGTAGGTTGGTTGAAGATTGGTAAAGTGATGGTTCTCAGGTGTAAATTAATCTTTATTGGCACGTGTTCAAATACAATAATAAGATATCTGAATTATGAAATAACTCACTTTTTATTTCAAGTTAGAACATCCATCAATAGTTCTTTTCTCAACAAGAGACAACTCCAAAAGAGCATAGTAGACAATCACAATCAAACCCGAATAGGAGAAACAGTTAGAATATCAAGATATTATTTAAAACCAAGTATTTCAATATTAACAAAGCTTTTTTTTCAAACAAAGGAACACATGCATCAACTTACTACAGCACATTGTTTTGTTCTGGTTGATTAAGTTTTCCAACTTATTCAAAATCATGTAAATGAAGTAAGTTTGACACAGTGACACAAAATGCCTCCTCTGTTTAATGTGAATACATAGCAGGACCATTTAAAATAGCTTCGCATTCTAAGTTTTTGTTATCCAATATTTAGTTCTATTTTGTGTCTTTTTTTCATTTTATTGATATCTTGTCAATCTCAATTGTAACTTTTGTGGGTATACCGGATATGTGTTTTACATTTATCTTTAAGGCTTTTGGAACAAACCATTATAATACATCACCAAGCTGTTTACTCATTCAATCATTATCTATACACTCGATACAATTAAGCTAACAAAACAAAAGATGAAGAACACCAAATAATGTATTTCTTAATTTCACTTCCTTTTTTTACTAGCAACTAAGTTAATTATAGAAATAAAAAAAGAGGTTTTTAAAATGAAAAATTTATTTTGTTTTAAAGATCTATTCTTTTGGCCTAGCAACTCATTCTGCTCTCTTCACACTTCAAATGTCTTGAACACTGCTAAGATATTTTGGATTCTGTTGTCTCTTTGTGGCAGTCTAGAACAGCATCTGAAGGCCTGGAAGAGAAAGAACATAAATTTGAATTACATAATAAAAGTTGTGTACTAAAGCCGGAAATATCAAATTTTACCAATAACAAAAAAATATTTAAAATCATAGAACGCAACATGTCCATTTGGAACTATTGTCCCAGCTTGCATCAATAACAAGTCAAAGCATGAATTCTAACCAGATCTGTGTTTTGTAATAACCATAATGTTCAGTTACAGTTGAAACTGTCAAAGACGACTAATATTTTTCGAAAATATCAAAAAGACCAAAACAGTATTTAAGAGCAGACCATTTCTATGTGGTATCGAGTTGTATTTGAACGAATCGGCTAGTATTCGATGACCCCTATCCCTTTTCTGATATGACTGATTCTGTACATCATAACATGCCTAGATATTTTAATGTTAGTTCGCTGATTGGATATTATATGCAAACAAATCATTAAATGTGTTTGTATATTTTATGATTCTTTGTTAATCTAACTGTAAAATATACTTACGCGAACATCAAGAGGTTTACACAGTAAAGTCTTCTCTTGTCTTTATATTCTTTAGACACAGTTGTTCACTATTTGTTTATCAGTATGGTGCGATAATTTGTCGAGGATAATTTTCAAAATTTTCAAAACGGATGTTGAATGGAGTGCGCGTGCTAGCGTGCGCATCCGAAAGAAAATTTTCGGAACTCAACTTAAAATACCGCGAAAATTTAAAACTACTCAATTATTATACTGAATACATTGTACATCGATGATATTTTAAGATCGTTTATATATGTTAAATATTAATCGGTAAATATATCAAAATTTCTCTTATATATTTAAATGAAAGAAAGCAACTTAAAAATCGATTTGATTTAAAAATATAAATAACAAAATATATCATATTCATATAGATATACATATGATTAAAATAGCATGAACAGGTTTTGAGATCTCCCCAAAAAATAGAGAATCATCAAACACAAATTACTGAATAATGGTTTTGAATTGGTTTATTTAAAGATACTTAAAAATAAACACAACTTGAAAAAAATAAATGGAAAAAGCTGTGTTATTTGTGATGTCTCCTGACCCTTGTTCTTGCACAAAACAACAGTCCGGTCTCCCCTTTTTGTGGGAAAAATTTGGTTGATTATAAAGGGATCATGGAAGCATGACAGCAGGAAGCCCCTCTGAGCTCATGCTTATGGCAGTCAGTGGACCCCTTATAAGTATTATGAAAAGTTCTGGATTAGCCACATTCGTGTATAATACTGAACTGCCCTTGTCCTATCTGCTCATCAAATATATCTGTACACCTCAATTTTGACAATTAGATGTTTCTGTCGCGAATGACAGACGTTAACCCAACGTTGAACCAACGTTGTTGTTTAAACGTTGATTTTAACGACGTAAATTCAACGTTGAAACAAAGTTGTAAAGTCAACGTTGAATACCATGACGTTAGATCAACGTTGAAATTAGATTGATCAACGTCGACCAAATTTCAACCAAATTTCAACGTTGTTACAACGTCGAGTGCCCACTGGGAAAATGCTACATAGAAATTTTTTTGAAATGTACATATCATGTATGTAGTAATGTGAAATTGTGATTTAATCGAAAAAAGTGCCTCATGCCACGAAGAATAAGAAGTTATGAAACCCTGAAGTCAAAACTATTTTTTTTCTACTTTCTGTTTGCTGTTTTTACTAGGCCGCACCACTTACAGTAAACATGATATCCTTCCACTTTTCTGGTTTGATATCCCAAAAAAGATGCATTTTTTTTAAAATCTAAATATATGTTTCAATTCAGCATAAACTTTTAATCAAACAGAAAAAATTGAGTCCAGAAAAAAATTCAGAAAAAATGGACTATTTTATTTCACTCCATGTTTTGAAACCGGAAACTGGAGTTGTAATACAACACTGGTACCTGCAAACGCCCTCCAGACCCTGATTTCCACGCCCTTAACGCGTCTAGGTGTATTTTTTTCCTGTCGTTGGGTTGTTATCTCATTGACATCTTACCTTTTATTGACCTCTAGGTGTGTTTGTTTTGTGTCGTTGGGTCGTTATCTCATTGACATCGACTCCTTACCTTTTTTATTCCTTTAACATTGTTTTCCTCATTCTTTCCCGAATACATTTAAGTATAGTTTACTGTCATACTGTCGGTAAGACGCTGATAAAGCAATTTATTATGGTCAAATGTTCTATCAATCATCTCGTGTCAGAAAAGTTCCTTGATCTCTGTGCGCTCAACCCTTAGAACAAACAACTTTCTTACTGGTCCGTAGATTTCTTCCAGTGTCAACCAAATGTCCCGCCCTAAATCCCAGTCAACTTAATGTCTCGCCCTTCATCCCGGTCAACCAAATGTCTCGCCCTTCATCCCGGTTAACCAAATGTCTCGTCCTTCATCCCGGTCAACCGAATGTCTTGCCCTTCATCCCGGCCAACCAAATGTCTCGCCTTCATCCCGGTCAACCAAATGTCTCGCCCTTCATCCCGGTCAACCAAAGTCAACCAAATGTCTTGCCCTTCATCCCGGCCAACCAAATGTCTCGCCTTCATCCCGGTCAACCAAATGTCTCGCCCTTCATCCCGGTCAACCAGATGTCTCGCCCTTCATCCCGGTCAACCTACCCTGCAGAACCTAATTTATTTTGTATATAGATTGTTAATTTGTATCTATATATTTAATCTATGTATTGTACGCACCCTGAATATGCATAAAATATTTGCCACTGGACATTAAGAAATCAATCAATCAATCAATCAATCAATCAATCAATCAATCGCACTAGTTTTGATGCACACAAGGAAATAAAACCGTAATAAATATTTTGAATTTAACAAAGTGAAATGACAAGCGAACACACGTGTCTGACTTTGTACTTAATATGATAATAAAGATGTAACAGATTTGTCTTGTTAAGTCTTTTTTTATAAATATGGCTACAGATGTCTGTATTGTAAGCGGCTAATGGTATATAGTATGTGTTACATTTGACTCATGCCGGTAAGTAATATTTCTTTTTTATCTCGCAAATTTAGAGTTGCGCAGGAAAATGTTTAATTTCTGAGGTTCATTATTTTGATTATATAAACATCCATTTAACCTTTTTGTGGGTTGTCAAGATGGTGACAATTGGCATAGTTACTATATATAGCTTGGGGAAAACATTTATGACGTAACGTTTTTGTTCTCAATGAATTCTTACGCTTCGTTTATTTTAGCGTAATTTTTTTTAATGAAAGGGTTATCATTTTTCTTTTATAGAATGGAAAAAATAACTTTTATTGTTTTGCATTTTGTATTGAGATTGTTTAATCTTCTGCATGTGAATACGAACCCCTTTATACAGACTGTTTCTTGTTTTCACAAGTTATAATAGAAAACAAAGGATATGGGGTATCCATTCATGACACAAAATCAGTACATGCACAGGAAAAAACGCACAAAAAGCAGAGGAACAGCGCTTTTATTGCTGTTTTTCAGCTCAGTGTCACAGTGAGGCCTTCAACACGGAGCAAAAAAAAAAAAACACTCTCACCTCAAAAAAAAAAAAAAAACTAGCACCGGTTTGAGCATTTATACATGTTTTACTAGAATTCAAATAATTGTATTTAACTATCTCGAAAACTAAATGCAGTTTTAACAATATTGTCATTATAAACTGAAGAACAGCAATCAATATACATGTATGTTTACAAGTCATTAATACATGTACTGAATTACGCATTCCTATATTATCAATCTCTCAAACAGAGGCTTGTGCCGTTCCGACGTTTCCCGATAAAGTTATAAATGACACAGGCACTTGTCTCTGAAAAAAATAAAGGTAATATTTTTTAGAGACAAGTGCCTGTGATAACTGGTACACTTTTTCCATCCTTGTCATTTGTTGGATCGGTATGTCATGTAAACAAAGGACCAGTATATTAAGAGGACGCCCGTGACTATACCACTCTCGTTTATTAGATTGCATAGTTTCCTTGTCCTTGATATTTATACATGTTTTAATTAAAGAAAATGTTTCTTTTTTCAAAATACTTAATTAGTACACTAGAATTCAAATAATTGTATTTAACTATCTCGAACTGTAAATGCAGTTTTAACAATATTGTCATTATAAACTGAAGAACTCATTCAATATCATGTCTGTTTAGAAGTCGTGTGATACATGTACTAAATTACGCATTCCTGTATTGTCAATCTCTCAAACAGAGGCTTGTGCCGTTCCGACGTTTCCGATAAAGTCTATAAATCAGGCACTTGTCTCTGAAAAAATAAAATATTTTTAGAGACAAGTGCCTGTGATGACTGTACTCTTTTCCATCCTTGTCATTTGTTGGATCGGTATGTCATGTAAATAAAGGACCAGTATATTAAGAGGACGCCCGTGACTATACCACTCTGGCTGTTTATTGATTGCATAGCCTTCTTGTCCTTGATATATTTTAACTCCGTTTGAACTGTGATGTCTCTTAAATCGCTCTCTGTGTGTACTGTAATGTCTCTTAAATCACTCTCTGTGTGTACTGTGATGTCTCTTAAATCACTCTCTGTGTGTACTGTAATGTCTCTTTATTCACACTCCGTTTGAACTGTGATTCACTTAAATCACTCTCTGTGTGTACTGTGATGTCTCTTAAATCACTCTCTGTGTGTACTGTGATGTCTCTTAAATCATTCTCTGTGTGTACTGTGATGTCTCTTAAATCACTCTCTGTGTGTACTGTAATGTCTCTTAAATCACTCTCTGTGTGTACTGTGATGTCTCTTAAATCACTCTCTGTGTGTACTGTGATGTCTCTTAAATCACTCTCTGTGTGTACTGTAATGTCTCTTAAATCACTCTCTGTGTGTACTGTAATGTCTCTTTATTCACACTCCGTTTGGACTTTAATGTCTCTTTATTCACCCTCCGTTTGGACTTTAATGTCGCTTAATTCACCCTTCCGTTTGGACTTTAATGTCTCTTTATTCATCCTCCGTTTGGACTATAATGTCTTTGTTCACCTTTATGTCGCTTTATTCACCCTCCGTTTGGACTTTAATGTCTCTTTATTCACACTCCGTTTGGACTTTAATGTCGCTTTATTCACCCTCCGTTTGGACTTTAATGTCGCTTTATTCATCCTCCGTTTGGACTTTAATGTCTTTATTCACCCTCCGTTTGGACTTTAATGTCGCTTTATTCATCCTCCGTTTGGACTTTAATGTCTCTTTATTCATCCTCCGTTTGGACTTGAATGCCTCTTTATTCATCCTTTATTTTGACTTTAATGTCTCTTTATTCACCATCCGTTTGGACTTTATATTGCTTTATTCACGTTTCGGTTAGACTTCAAATCGATGAAAGTGACTATAGTAGGGAATGTTTTTTTGAAATAGGCTATAACGAGGAAATTAGTTTAAGATGTTACGGTTAGATAGTATTTAGCTGAAATATTCATCAATTTTCCTTATACTATAACATTATGTAATTTTATCATATTGTTGTAGACCTTTTGTCAGGAAACAGTGCTCTCTGTAGACAGGTCATACATCAACGGAAATTCTCGCGAGATTTCTGAGAAATGTTACGCATGTCAAACATGCAAATTTTAGTTTTACAAAGATAATCGATTACAGTACAACGTTTACGGTTCTATATTACCTTTGATCCTAGATACGAAGAAAAACATGATATATATATATCTTAATTGATTTTGGACAAAGTTCGCCTAGCACCGAGTAGCTTACACTGTTAAAATACTGATTTGTATTCGTTTAATCATTTACTACTCCACTTTGACGTAATACAAAAAACAAAAAATAAAATTATCATGCATGATACTGCATGAAGAACTTACAGTGTCTGGATCTGATACCTCGAACGAATGTAGCATCAGATTGTTCACTATTGTCCATTTACTAAAACATTTATTTGATTATTAATGCTTTGTAAATACATCTTTAAGGCGTATTTCTTGAGTCTTTTGTGAATGTCGTAATTGTGATGTCCATTGGGACATTCCATTACGAAACAAATCATTTTAACTTCTGGTCTGGTCCATATATAGATAATTATAATTGACAGTTGTGCAAATACTAATATTTAATATCTATTTCATGGGGAGATTTGTAACGTTACTAGGGAGCTACCATTTGATTTTTATGGGGGCTAGGATGAAAAATTTTGTCCTGCTTTTTTTTTAGTTGTAATCTCTGTCCTGCCTTTTTATATTTTACTCTATTCGGTCCTGCCTTTTTTTTACTAGTTTATCCTGAATTTTTTAACAAATTGTCATCCTGCCTTTTTTACCAAGTTGCTCATCCTGCCTTTTTTTTTTACTCAAAACTCCTGTCCTGCCTATTTTTTTCAAATTTCATCCTAACCCCCCTAAAAATCAAATGGTAGCTCCCGTATATCAGTATATCCATATTTGTTTGTTTAGAACTTTATAAGGCTTACTACATAAATGTTTTCTATAGTTGTTCTAATGGCTTATGTTCTAACGACTGCTTAGGTTTATTATGTTGTAGTATTTGTGCTGATTTAGTTTTGTAAATAATAAAATAATTTTTAATGTAAGATTCCTAGATAGCAAATCCAAACTCAGTTGGCAAATGTCTGCTAAGAGAGCTACCATTTGATTTTTATGGGTATAAACTGTCATCCTTCTTTTTTTGCCAAGTTGCTCATCCTGCCTTTTTTTTTACTCAAAACTCCTGTCCTGCCTTTTTTTCAAATTTCATCCTAGCCCCACCCGTCCCAAAAAAATCAAATGGTAGCTCCCTAAGTCCATTATACTAATCACCAACTCCAGAGCCTTCTAAACAAATTTAAACATGCACGGGTATAAATCTGTATTTGAACAATCCAATCCTTATATGATTAATTCTAATTTATCTTAGTTATATTTAATATATGATTGATTGATTGTTGGTTGCTAACGTCAAGTGGCAAATATTTCATGCATGCTCAGGGCAGATTAACAACAAATACAATAGGTATAGGTCCTGTAAGAGAGGCCGTTCGGAATGAAGGGTGGGGAAATTTGGACTGCCTCTGAAATCGGTTTTATATATTGCCTTTGACAGTTGATGAGACATTTATAAAATTTCAACTATTCTCTGAAAATCTTTATAGCAAAGTGATTGTTCAAAACCGGCTTATTGAAGTAAGCCCCCTTTTGCCTGTCTTTTGAGGAGATTTATATGGATAAGTTTAATCCGACTCCATTCGTCACAACTCGGCCGATTCCGTACCTCGATAGATGGAGAGAAGCGGAGTCATCCGAGGTTTGCCGATTGATCCGACTCAGCTCTTTCATGTTTCTGTCCCAAGTCAAGAACTGAAATAGTGGCGGCTGTACTTCCGTTTTTTTCTGTAATTTGGTGTCGATAATAGTCTCTGTTACTATCTTTATCAGCGTTGTGGTGTCGATAATTTAGTTTCGGTTACTATCTTTATCAGCGTTTTGACTCTTGTCGATTTAAAGTCTAACAGATTTTATCGACACCTGTCTGTTGCTTAAAACCTACATGTTTTTGTGCCGTTGGGTTACTGTCACTTTTACGTAATTCCACATGTCCTTAAATTTATATTTATATATTAATGTAAATAGGTTGGGCCTATGCTTTCTGGACGATATTTTTCATTTCGTTTGATACGCAACTTTACAGGTCTTTTGCTTTTGTCGAGATGTTAAGATCTTTAGTATTTGTATCAGTTGTTGTCTCTTTTTTCTTTGTTGTACAATTTGATTTAAACGATGTAACTTTTTTTAATATGACAGGAAGTCATTGTATGATTCAGATTTTTTTCACGACCTTTTTTTCTTGCCAGATGTTGGTCCTCGTTTATTATTATTGTTGTGAGTACAAATGAGAAAACATATTGATTATCATAGTAACTGATTTTTTATCATATACGTTGTCATTCTACATACATCATGTGTATATCATATGTTATCCTGGATTTTTTATCTTATACGTTGTCATCTCACATACATCATGTGTATATTATATGTTATCCTGGATTTTTTATCTTATACGTTGTCATCTAACATACATCATGTGTATATTATATGTTATCCTGGATTTTTATCTTATACGTTGTCATCTAACATACATCATGTGTATATTATATGTTATCCTGGATTTTTATCTTATACGTTGTCATCTAACATACATCATGTGTATATTATATATTATCCTGGATTTTTCGAGGCCTTTTCTTAGTAAGGAAGCTACCATTTGATCTTTAGGGGGTGGGGGCTAGGATGAAATTTGAAAAAAATAGGCAGGACAGGAGTTTTGAGTAAAAAAAAAAAGGCAGGATGAGGATGAGACACACAAAAAAAAAAAGTCAGGATGACAATTTAGGTAAAAAAAAGTCAGGATAAACTTTAAAAAAAAAGGCAGGACCGAATAGATTGAAAAATAATAAGGCAGGACAGACATTACAACTAAAAAAAAAAGGCAGGACAAAATTTTTCATCCTAGCCCCCACTAAAAATCAAACGGTAGCTCCCTAACCAGATGCTTTCTGGTTTTTTTGTCTAGGATGTGAAGATCTTTACATTAAAACATAAAAATGCGATCAAGCCTTTCAAACTTCTGCAAGTTCTGAAGTTTCTTTATTATTTGTAGAGTATCTGGAACCAAAACTTCATCTTTGTAAGTCTCATATATGAACGTATACCTTATTCTTATCAAGTCGAGTACATGTACACATGTGAAGAGGCTCTTTACTGTAGAAACAGTATCTATGGATAACGTTTGAGCTGTTTCGGATAGAAATCGACCTCATGCAAATGAATATCAATACATCTGTTAACCTACTTTGGGTAGAAAAAATCTCTATGCAAAGTCTGTAACTGTTCTTATTAAGCATGCAAGTTAGTCATATATTATCCGTGTTTTCACCTCTATTAATCGACAGAAGTATTATTGGTGTGAGTACTGGTGAGAAATAAAACCAATATTGATTACTAGAAACTGATGTTTTTATTATATACGTTATAATTTAACATAGATATCATGTATGTCATATACTATCATATGTTTGTTTCACTTATTTATGTTTCCTTACCGGGTGTTTACCTGGACTTTAGAAGCTTTATTTCTATAACGAAATTGTAATTACAACAGTTAAAGATACAGAAGCCATATATATATATATATATATATATATAAAATAATGCGTTTGTTTGTTCGATAAGATGATTTGATAGTGTGGTATACTGAGTTGAGAAATAACGGGAAACTGACAATTAAAGGACGGCAGGTCACCGAAGACTTCAACGGATGTCTTACTCAGTTATTCTAAATAGTTTTATCGCAATACGTTTAATAGTTGTATGAGCACTAGTAAAAAGAAAGAAATATTTGTAATTTAACAATTACTGAATGCACAAGCAGTTTCGTGTGTAATTTAGGGAATCAGTACATGGTGGGAAACCTGTCTTCAGTACCAGCTATATATATACATGTATATATCTTAAGTCGTTGTGGGAACATTTTACCCTTCAATCTTTTCATCAGTAGTAGTATAGTGTGGTACTCGATCTTGTTATCTCCATTGTTTAATATATCAGTATAGTACTTACGTTATGCATTCTTTATTATCTTAGATAATTTCTCAGAGATGAACAATGCATAGTAGTAGTATGTCAAAACACGTATCTGTTTGTGTTATGTCGAGTATGCACAAGGAGTAATTATACTTACATTTTTCTGTAGCAGGCTGATTTATTTGAACAACAATTACAATTACATGATGACTGATTACAAAACTATATATCAGCTACGCTTGGTTTTGACTTATCGTCAGATATTTGGAATCCTCTAGTTTTATCCATGTGGTGCCATTAAACATTTTGCCCACTTATCCCAACTTTTCTCTTCAAATATTTAGCCATTTTTGAAAATCTTATGAAATACTAGTTTTTTTCATAGTTTTTGAAAGAAAAAAGGTATTAATGTTAAATGTACGAAAAATCTAGAGAAAATCATTTCCCGCCAAATTTTCAATTGGTTATATCTCGAAAACAAGGACACTGACCCTTATTTTTTTTGCTTTTCAAGTTCCGTTATTTATATACTATCAATTTATAACAGTCTTTTGAAAAGGTTGTTATTTTGAAACAGAGGAGCGAACATCCTTAATTTAGAGACATTATAGATCTGCTTCCATTAATGAACAAGCTACGTCTTCATTTTTCTTGAAAAGTTTGTAATTAAATGTACACTTGACTATAGAACAACAAAGAAACTCCTCAACATGATCAGGTAATGCCGAAAAGAGCATGAAATTTAGTACATAATGGTCAACAGAGATAAGATTCAACAGGTGGAGGATTATCTAATTTTATTCTATGTAAACAGTGATTTCAGTCCATCTCTTATTTAATGGTTAAGGACGAAAGGAATAACTAAAATTCCAATCGTGGATCAAATCAAGCAAGAATAACACGTCATGCTTAATTTGCTGCTCACTTCTTATAACATGCGAGTATTATCTAGGTCTATAATTCTCTTTCGGACCCGATCTTTTGGAACCGAGCACAAAGGTACTTCAATGTGTAGCTACTTGTCTTTAATTATCCCTGACAAACAAACAGACATACATGGTATCATCTCGGTCACGTGATTAACTACTTGTCTTTAATTGTCCCTGACAAACAAACAGGCATGCATAGTATCTTCTCTGTCACGTGATTAACTACTTGTCGAGATCGTTTATAACATCTTCAATATTATTCTCTTTGATGGTAATTGATGAGGGAATTAGACAATGTTGATCAACTTCTGGTTGACGGTAGTCGTAATTTTCTAAGACGTAAACTGAAACGCAGTGTCGTCAATCATAAAAGTGAAAGTTGGGTGTGTGTGCTTTTCAAGTTCCTAATGAGACACATGTTTACATTGCTGTCCATTCGTTTTACCCTTTAACCTTTAGTGTGAAATTATAGTCTAAAGGTTATTTTGAATGAATTTATTGATTCACTCACGTAATTAAACTATGTCATCAAACGAACAAAATATATAAAAGTAAAATCACAAAATACTGCGAGGAAAATTCAAAAGGAAAGTCCTCAATCAAATGGCAAAATCAAAAGCTCAAACATATCAAACGAATGGACAACAACTGATATTCCTGACTTGGTACAGGCATTTTTTATGTGAAAATGGATTGAACCTGGTTTTATTTCAAACCTAGTCTAATAGCAAATGATAAGGCATGAATAAACTTTGCAATAGAATGAGCCTGAATGGTTACACTTTTTTTCTCATTCTTAAATAGACAAAACTTTACAAAAATTAGTCATGTCCAAAACCCAACCGACCTATTTCACTGTGTTTGCTTTTCTCAGAGGCTCCAATTCGAAAAGTTTATGAAACAATAGATTTACTTCGCCGTCCAACTCTTGACAGTAAGTTGGTGTGTAGGACGCTAAACACCCTACGCGACCAAGCTTTACTCAGTCTGATACTATTTTTGTTTGATTTGAAATGACAATTTAACAGATTATTTGGATAAATACGTAAAAAGTAGCCAAAATCTATCGAATTTGTCTTTTAAAATATATGTAATTTAATAAGACGTTCATACACACGGCTGCTGTTGTAAGAGCCTCAAATTACACAAACGTAAAGGCTTGTGTCATACGTTGACATCTTGTGACATTAAAAGATTTTCTAAAATAGTACAAGTGTGAAATAAATTCAAAATTCCGTTCATCATGTGCCAGATAATTATTTTTTTACTTTTAAGTAACATTTTCACCAAAAAAAATATTATTATTTTTTTTTTTTTAATTTTCAAAATGATAAAAATTTCCAGTATAAATTGTAATTACAAGAAAAAGTAATTAAAAAGCACCGTCTCGCTGGTATATATAATACAATATAAAGTATTGATATCACCTTAATCAAGACGGATATATTAGATACCTCATTGCTTTAATGATGAAAATTTCCGATTTGATAACGAATGGCTTCAGTTTAATATAATAACTTGTGAGTGAAGGTAATTTTGTGTGAATGCATGCAGCTCTCCATACTACTGATTTTTCCGTTTGATTTGAAACCAATAACCTGTAAAAGCATCGATAACTCGATACTTATCAGAACATGTGCTGAACCAATTCTAATCAGCAGCCGATCGCACGCGCTCGTGGTCGTCTGCTTTACTGTGTTTTGCCAATAACGAATATACATAGGGAGTTAATTAATTAATTAATTGCTTAATTAATAGCATAGTTCCGATTGTTTTGGACTTATGAAGTGAAGACAAAATTTGGCTAAATGCAATGAAATATTTTTTTGTTTGGATTTATGTGACGTTTATTGGGAAATAACATGACTTTATTATTTAATTTAAGACCTTCATTAGTTCATTAGTTTGATCAATATTATTATGGAGTTTTAAGTTTCATACCAGGTTAGTTGATATTTAAGTTTTTGTTATATTATAAAATTATCGATATAGAATATGTAATGAATATGAAAACTTTTGTCGTTTGAATCTTTATTTGGAATTGACGTATGATTTTATGTGCTCAGCTATGTAAATTCGACAATCAGGTCAACCGGTCGTAAGAGCATATAAATATATCGTAATGTATTAAACTGTCATAACTTAGAGATTGGTAAATCCAAAAGGAAACCCAAGACATTGTCTTACCGTAAAAACTGGAGGAAAATATAGTAAAGGATATGATGAATACAATTTTGGGAGTGATGACATTCATCTGGAAACTTTGTGAATTTGTCTTTTGATTTAAAAAAAAGTTTTTATTAGTCATTGACGTCTACTTGTATCATCCTATACAATTTAGTAGCATGCTTATTTCGCAACGGACTATTTTCTCCGACGGTAGTATGATATATTTTGTAGATAATTGTATTGTTTCAGAAAGGGTAGGCGTTGGGGATTAACCTCTTTTGATCTCTAAAATTGTAATTCCTCAATAAGTTAATATCATATGTTTTCTAAATTTTAAGAAAGCTTTGGCTTTTGTTGGTTAGAAAGCTTGTAATTTTAATGTTCTTATAACATTTACATTTGTGAATATTTGTACAAATATTGAAAACTATAACTTTCTATAACATTCATGCATTTTTCCGTTTAGAAACAAAGTTACTTTACAGAAAACATCGTTAACCAATTTCTTATCTGATTGCCTTTAATATATCACACTTAAATCTTTCTGCTTGGTTCCGGAGTTTCCGGTTTTTAGTAAGATAATATCGACCTTCGAAAACGGAAAACCTTGAAGCACAATATATTTACAGTTAGATGGACGCTGAACGTTTTGTAACGATTCTGTAATTCTATTAGAAATAATTACATTGTCAAATTACAGATAACCATACAATTTTAATGAAATGCAGACAAACCATGCGTTGATGTAGTTACTGAATTTGTATAATTTGATTGCGTTGATTTTTCCCAAACACCTTAAATTATAATTGTATTTGGTTTACCAAAATCATCAAATATTTATAAGTCTAAGAGATGAATACATATTTCTATCAAATACCAAACTTGATATAGGATGATGTTGGAGGGAGTTATAAGTATACAGTTTTAATCCAATTGCGACACTTTAGGAAAATAGATAAACTAAATAAAAAAATCTAAGAGCATCTGAATTATTTTAAAACTCAAAAGACTTTACTCTATTCAATTTTTAAATTTACGAATGTATCGCAGGAAAGGCAAGAAAATGGCATTAAGTTTGTGTTGTACTGGCTTATTACCGTATGCCTCACACCTTCTTTTATCCCTACACAAAGACAGAAGTACATTTACCATACTCCAATACCTCCAGCCAACATATAACATATGTCATAACAATCTATAAACACTTTACATTTTTGTACTTGATTGAAAGAATAACAATCACATAGTTAGGTTGAATAAAATATACCAAAGCATTCAAGATACGCGATTTACCATTCGTTTATTACAAAATTTGTGCAGAGTAAAATGTTCAGTTCTTAATTTGCAAATACCGTTGATTCTACACAATTTTTATTTATTGGAAATTAATACACGTAATTTAATGCATAAAAAATTCTCATGGGGATGCTTAAAAATAAGAACTTCATACTCGCGTGGTCATTCATAGAATTAGTATTTGTGATAAAAACCGACAAACGTCAAACGAGTAAGTTACAACTATGTTTAACTTTGTAAATCGTTCAATACACGCTTAAACAAATAAATGTAAGACTCTTTGCTAATGGACAGTTCTTGATTTTACGATAGCTATTATTGCATAAAGATAACTCCAATAAATAAATGAAAGCAGTATCTCTTAACCAAATCAGACAAAAACCTACACCACCTTCACATGATATGAAACAAATAAAACCACAGGGTTCACATATAACATACATGTAGATATGTATGTAGCGATTGAATAATCGATTTTCACTGAATTTGGCTTTCAAGAATATATTATATTGAAAAGTGAAACCTCGCAAAACTGGCGTTCTCTTTTTTGTTTTATTGGTATTCCTAATTTGAAATTGTATATGCAGGATATTTTGATTTGATTAACTACTGGTTTTACCTCTAATGTTTTCAATTTCCATATATATATATATATATATTATATATATATCTTTATCCTGCAATAAGCCAACTATTGTACAAATAACAGATACACGAATAATTTTTGCTTTATTTGTACAAGTTCAACTAGAGTCTCCTGATACTCCACTTCCATAATGAGCAAACGGCATGGCGAATACTTTTTGGGGGTAACAGTTCATTTTGGGTCCTCTTCGCGGTCCGCGTTTAAACTTAGTTGATTTCTTTAAAAAAAAATCAGAGACAGCTACTTGGAATTAAACAACTAAATCGTAAAGTACCGGGTGAAATTTACCGGAAAAAAAAACAATATATGTACATTGTCGGAAAAGATAGAATTTATCTGTACTCGCTACGAAACAGAAGAAAACTCGGCGAACATTCGTCCTGTTTCTACAGTTCATACAAATAAATTTTATAATTTCCGACAATGTACAGATATCGTATATTTATTATTGTAAACCAAAGTACAATGGTATAGAGACATATACACATACATAGTAAAGAATTATTCCTATGCAGATATTTACACCATGTCTATCATCATACAAGAATCATATTAATCAGTTTGTTTAATCAGTTATCAAACTGATTACAATCATGTTTATCTTTTATCTAAATACCTATTAAATGTTCTCCATTAATGTTCTAAGCATTAAGTCTACTTTCCAGAATTATTCTTATGCAGATATTTACAACTATATAAACCATGTCAATTATTGTACAGGGATCATATCAATCAATCAATCAGTATGTTAAATCAGTGATTAAACTGATAACAATCATGTTTAACTTTTATCAAAATACTTATCGTCTTCATTTAATGTTCTTAGCATTATGTCTACCCTGTGGTTATCAGATTTACTTATCGGAGATTAGACAAGGTTCATCTCAATTTGATCAATCGAGGTCATGTGATCAATCGAGGTCATGTTGAAGGTTTTAAATCGTTGATTTCCTTTCAATCATTGTATATATCTTAATTAAATCCGTAATGGGTCGAAATGATTTCCCATCAATTCCATCATCGAACTTAGGTTGGTCGCCACAGAGAATTAGTTTTCAATGCGTACTACTAACAGTCCTATTTCTCAGACGAACTTTTAGGTATTTTGGTTCTCAAGTTCTTTTCTCTCCAAAATTGATCGTATTTCGCGTTGTTTGGAATGAATATTAACGCCGGCTAGCTTCACACTAGTTTGTTTGAAGCGTAGATTAAATAAACCCATATCGCTTTTTACTTTACACATCTAAGATTCACCTCACGTTTGATGATCGCACTGTAAACAAATTACTGTTGTAGATTTATAGATATTTAAATATTAATCTTTTAAAGAGATTTTTTCTTAGGTTTTGTTTAAGATAGGTTTTATACGAATGAAGTACTAAGAGATATATACATTCATGTTTGTTCATTTTTATGCTTTTAAAAGCGGAAGGTTTACAGGGATGGTGGTGCCCCGTTTGTTCATTTTTTCGTCCCACTTTTGTATCAGCTACTGTTCATGAACTGCTATACAGAATTTGGTCAAACTGCGACTGTTATACAAGTGAGAGGTTTAGCTAGCTATAAAACCATGTTTATTCCATGATTTTCTACATAAGGAAATGCCTGTACCAAGTCAGGAATATGACAGTTGTTTTCCAATTGTTTGATGTGTTTGAGATTTTGAGTTTGCCATTTGATAAGGGACTTTCCGTTTTTAATTTTCCTTGGAGTTCGGTATTTTTGTTATTTTACTTTTTACTTATATCCAAGTCACTCGGAACTATGATGGATTGTTTTCTCATTGGCAACCATACCACATCTCCTTATTTACATATAAAAATAGAAACTGTTTACACTTTTGAAAGCATTGCATTAACCAAGTGCATATAAAATCTACATGTAAAATGATCACGTACTCTGATCCAGTTAAATGGAACAAATTAACAAAACTTTAATAACTTACATATATAAAAGATATGCTGACGGAAACGTGATACAAATCAGTTTGGAACTAATCCGGAAATATATAATTCCTTTGATAAATACCATTAGGCAATATGGTTGTTTTACACGCAGATTGAAGTCAAAGACTATTAAATACCAGTGGTCATATTTGTCGTGCAAAGGACTATACATTCTATAATTACAATACTTCTCTGACTTCTAATGAGATTATCTTAAGTAAGTTTAAAGAAAATATATACTTTCTCTGTAGATATTTTATATGTTGCTGTTTTATTATGTTCAGTTAACGAAAATAGAACTACATTGTAGTTCAACGCAATGTGGTTTTAGTTCATACTGGATACGGTATACTAATTAGTTTTAATAGTACTGTAGTCCCAAATTGGAAGCCAAATTGTCTACATTCCGTAAGTGTCATAAGTATCCATTTTTGATTCGTAGAAAAATTCAGCTTGAAGAACAATAATTTTTAACCTTAACATATGAAATGTAAAGAGAACTAACACAAACGCTTGTAACTCAACAAAGAGAAGGTAAACTGCTGACTATGCGATATGAGCTTTGCTCATTGTTGGAGGCTGTACGGTGACCTATAGTTGTTAATTTTGTGTTATTTGGTCTCTTGTGGAGAGTTGTCTCAATGGCAATCAAACCACATCTTCTTATTTTTATACAGTATAACACATCTCCAACTGTTGACAAAGATAAAGGTAAATTGTCATGTAGACATCTCAAGTCTTACTTTATACCCGTATATACTTGAGCGCCCGTTTAGCTGTGCGGGATATAAAATATACACTATCACTTCTGGTGTATATACGAATTAGGAAATTAAACCCGTATCACCGAGTATAGGGAGCTTAACAAACTTAGTGTACGTTGAAAAATCATTGTAATAACTCTTTGAATGGTTTGTCAATAACATATCACGTCATATCAACATATTTTTTATTTTCTTGGTCTGTTTGATTTCATATAAAAGTTAAAACATATGTAAATCTTCTTTTTTCTGTATAAGAATGAGTTTTTTGTGGACCGAATCAGTCATCTAAATGGTTTACCCTTGTTTCACTTTCAACGTTGATATTCTTTTCCTTTTAATAGCTGAACACGCCTAGTTTATATGTAACCAATCTTTAGCTAAGGGATTAGATTGAAGGTCACATGAATACGAATTCAATGATGTCGAATTATTCTTTTGCAAGTGAATAATTCATCATTGTTTTGAAGAAATCTGAATCTCATTCCCGATCCTCCCATTTTACCCACTCTAGAAAACCTTGTCAGTTGTTTGATTTTAAATTCGACTTTGTACTGAATATGCATGAACTATTTGTCACTGGACGTTTAGTTAGCACTAAAGAATCATTCATATTGTATTTTTTTTATAATTCAAATAAAACAATAAATAAACATATTATACACTGCATTGATTTAGAGTTTTTAGTATGAAATTATGGAATAACAGTTTTGAAATAATTTAACCTTTAAGTAATGAATATCAAAGTTATGGACGATTTCCTTGAAGGCGATAATTTTGGAATATTGAATAAAGTATGACTCTGATTTGCCTCGACACAACACCTTAAAAAAAACCCCAAAAAACAATGTGCACTTGAAGTTTAGCAACTCTTTGCATACAAAGTTTGTACCCAATAAATTTTTTGCAAACTTTAATGACTAGAATTGCATTTTTACAGATATGAAACAGTATGAATTTCATTGAAAAAATGGACGCATAACGGATAGATGAATTAATAGATCAATAAAAGGAACAAGAACACATCTAAGTTTTATATTTATTTGGAGAATGAAAACCGGGTTTTACGGATCCGCATGCTGAAAGTTAATTGATAATACTAGTTAATTTGAGCTATACATTTTGTCGTTAATATTTCAGTTATATTTGCGTTCAGCATATATCATTTCCTTTTCTCGATGAGACATTTATCAATATATGCATAAAGAAAGCTTATTCATTTGTTTATCTGACAATGATTCAAACGCAGAATGTCATAACGAGGTTGTTGGACCCGGAAACGAACCCAATCAAATACTTATTATTTTTCAAAGGCACGTTTAATGTCAATCAATCTTATAATTGAAACATAGGTCCGAGACTAATCGTTTGACCCCCTGACACGCTAAAAAGATAAAATGTATAATTGTAATCCATTAAATTCTCATTTACGACGATTTGAATGTTTCGACTATCGTAAGTTGTCATAAAAGCTTAAAAGTGACACCTATATTATATGGTGTAATTGAAAGGGGCGTAACTGTATTCTGTAACAAATAAGAAAGCTATTTCACATAAGACATATTCAATTTAAACTGTATACATATCGGACTTTTAGAAATACCTGTAAAACAAACTACAAGGAATTAGCCGAAACATTTTATAGGTAAATATTTCTTATAATTTGGAATATTTTAAGTTTATATTTTGTAAAGCGGACTAGCGTTTTTAAATATCTTTGAGTAAATTAATCAATGCAAAATATGTAATCAGCTTTGATATTCTTGAATTCGATCTGTCAAATAGACATTCACGTTTAGTTTGAAATAATTGATATTGAATATTCTTGTAATGTTATGCCTTATATAGTTGACAAAACCAACTTGCTTTAAATATACAGCAAGTTAATACCACACCGTAATTTACTGCATTTAAATTATTGTTTTATTATGTATATGTTTTTCGCTTACTTATAAATAATTACATTGCTTAAGAAATAGGTATTAAAACATAATTGAAAATAAGATAATCCGTCAAAACGTTTGTTCTCAAATTTATTTTAAAATCATTGACAATTTAAATTAAGGTTTAGCGTTCTAGTACACCTATGGGTACACAATGTAAATCTCAAGACAATTGCGTAACATATCAGGTAATATAAAATAAGTGGTTAATTGCCAATGAGATAATTATTCAGCAGAGTCCAAATGACTAAGTAAGCAACTATAGGTCACCTTCATTAATGAGCAAAACCGATACGAGAATACGTTCAGTATATGACACTAATTTTGGGACGTGTATATCAAGTTCATTATTTAACTTTAACAAATCAATAGTTCACGCGACGGAAAATACTGATCTTGCATAAATTGAGAAATTTAAAGCCTTAATCGACTCCTCGCTAACGAAACTCAACCCTCGTCGTCGAGAAGATTCAAGAAAAATCTTTATCCTGTTTATCCTGCCTAAAGAAGCTATATTCTTTTTCAGCTTCATCGCGTTAACGTTTTTTTCTCGGCTGAACGTTTACTAGTTAGCTGCGCCATGACTGTACTGAAACATATTTTAACGCTCTGTTTTGGTAAGTTTTGTTGATGACATGGCGATGTTATCTATTGATGTCTTGGTATCAACGACATAATACAAAACTATATGAGAAATGTACAAGGAGGCTAGCTTCAATGTTATATTACATAGAGAATTCATAGAACTGTTAGATGAATGTTTCTTCTTTATATCAATTAATACTAGTATAACATTTGAGATTGTGATCTCATAGACTAAATCATTTGCTCTATATCGTCTTTATTTCTACTATAGTACATAAAGCTTTACATACATTAAGCACCGCTTATTTTCTTGTGTGTTGTTTTCGTGTTTCTTCTTTTATATAAAGACTGAATGGCATATAGAAAATTCCACTCAAACACGTGCTTTCGACCGTTTTGAACTTACGATGAATTATGAGCTTTTGCTTAATGCATCAATGCGATTTTGAAATGAAGAATAGCTTTGCTTTCTATTTTGTCAAGTGTGTATAGATATTGTGTGTCACCAATATATAACATATCCCAACTTATCACATTTATATCATAAGCGTGGCAAATCTTCCATATTTTGGTATCAGTCATGAAACCCGAGAACTATTACAGTCTTATAAAAAAAAAAAAAAAAAAAAAAAACAGAATAATGGAACATCTTTAGTTTTAAAATTTGAGGTTTGAATATTCATGATGAAGTTGAATCCAGAAAAGCACTTCGGAAGCACCGATTTTATAAAGTGATATTTTCACTTTGAAAAATCTGAGTGATTTAATAGTACTATTGCCAATGAGACAACTATCCACCAAAGTTCACACAAAGTGGATGTAAGCAATAATAGGCAACCGTACGGCCTTCAACAATGAGAAAACCCATACCGTATAGTCGGCTATAAAAGGCCCCGACATGAAAATTATGAAACAATTCAATTGCGAAAACTAATGGCCTAATTTATAACAAAACAATTTAAAACGAAAAACAAATATGACAGACATGAACCAACGACAACCACTGAACTACAGGCTCGTGACTTAGGACAGATACATAAAGAATGTGACGGGGTTTAACATGTTTGTGAGCGCTCAACTCATCCCTAACCTGGGACAGTGGTGTAACAGCACAACATAAGAATAAACTATAAAAATCAGTTGAAAAAGGCTTAACTCATCAGATTGATACGAAGAAGAGAAACACAAACACAGACCGGACGTGGCAGGGTATTTATCCATCCCTCATCACCTAACAACAAAAAGGACACTAAGTACAGATCTGAGAGTACTCGCAGTTACTTCAAAGCCAATAACAACTAATATGTTATTTCTACTTTGTTGTTTATTTAGTGGCCCCTTGATATCTTCTCATTCTTTTAGCACCGAAAGACACAAAAACCTGAAATACAGTAATTTGCATACTTAAAAGACAACACATGACATCCTTTATGATAGTGTTTATGTGTGATCCTAACCTTTTGTTTGTCTGATCAAAATTCAAAGGGAGATAATTGAGATCTCAGAAACACGCATATCCATGATCTTGTTCGCAAGTCAAAATTGATTGCTTAATTATTCAGTGTTTGTCTTATGTTATATCTTAAACTTTGAGGTTAATTTTGACAGATCTATGATATAATGGTTTATTCATCTTTATCTTATACAGACAAAATATGATGTTTGTTGGTTAGTTTCGTTAGGTTGCTGTCTTATTGAATTTAACTCCACATCTCGTTTAAGTCATAAAAGTACAAATTTCAAACTATTGCAAATCTCATTCGTCATTTTAATCTTTTTCTATTACTTAATCAAAATGAAATTGCATGATTGAAAGAATTGATCGATCAACACATTATTCTGAAATCTTTGTCACAGAAAATGGACCGATATACAGGCTGTATTTCAAATTAGTCTATAAATAACTCGAAAGCAAACATTTGACACAGAATATCATTATTGTAAGACTTTGATTATAAAAGTATAAAATATGCGTTCCCACATTTGGTTTAAAAAGACTTTACGAAAAGGTTATATGCTGAAAGGATGCCGTAATATTTCTTCACACACGCAGTGATTTGTTATAGAACACGATGTAATTTTCTCGCTGACGTAGATTTATACAAATTGGAGAAATTTGTAAAGTACTTGAGAACAACGAGGTACACTTTAAATCGTTTACTCTATACCTGTATACTGACTATTAATGCTGAGCGTTAAAGTCTACCCACAGACTGTAAACACTGAGCGTCAAAATGATTATCCTTTACCTACAGTCTGAAAACGCTGAGCGTGAAAATGTTTACTCTATCTACAGACAGTAAACGATGAAGTCCAAATGTTTATTTTTATCCGCAGGCAGTCAAACTCTACATGTACCTACAGACTGTAAACACTGAGCGTCAAACTCTTCCTAGAGACCGTTAAAGTTGAGCGTCAAACTCTACCTACAGATCGTAAATGCTGAGCGTCAAATACCTACAGACAGTAAACGTTGGGCGACAAATTCTACCTACAGACCGTTAATGCTGAGGGTCAAACTTTACATACAGACTGTAAAAGTTGAGCGCGAATCACTATCTACCGACTATAATCGCCAACCGAGTTGAACGCCCACAAACATGTTTAACCCCGCCTCACTCTGTGTGCACCTGTCCCAAGTCAAGGGTTTTCTTGTTTGAATTGTTTCACGTTTTGTCATGCAGAGACTTTTTATAGCTAACTGTATTGTATGGGTTTTGTATTACTGAAGGCCGTATACGGTGACCTGTAGGTGTATCGTATGGGTTTTGTTCATTGTTGAAGGCCGTATACGGTGACTTTTAACTGTATCGTATGGGTTTTGTTCATTCTTGAAGGCGTATACAGTGACATATAACTGTATCGTATGGGTTTTGTTCATTGTTGAAGGCCGTATAAAGTGACATATAACTGTATCGTATGGGTTTTGTTCATTGCTGAAGGCCGTATACGGTGACCTATAACTGTATCGTATGGGTTTTGTTCATTGTTGAAGGCCGTATACGGTGACCTATAGTTGTATCGTATGGGTTTTATTCATTGTTGGAAGCCGTATACGGTGACCTATTACTGTATCGTATTGGTTTTGTTCATTGCTGAAGGCCGTATACCTTGACCCATAACTGTATCGTATGGTTTTGTTCATTGTAGAAGGCCGTATACGGTGACCTATAGTTGCATACAGCCATGTCCTTTGGTTTCTTTTTAATAGTTGAGACAACAACTATAAATTGGCAATCATACACATCACTGTCATGTCACACTTTGAACACTCTAACAAACATATATTTAGATATAAAATAACCAGTTAGACAGCAACCTAAACTAAGTTTTTGCAATTAGAGTTTGACTTTAATATAGGTTTTAACTAGTTGTAAACTAGGGTTTGACTTTACGCTAGGTTTAAACTAGTTACAGTTTGACTTTACGCTAGGCTAGTTGTAAAATACAGTTTGTCTTTACGCTAGGTTTTAATTAGTCGCAAACTAATGCTTGACTTTACGCTAGGTTTTAACTAGTTTTAAACTCCAGTTTGACTTAACGCTAGGTTTAGCCTAGTTGCAAACTAGAGTTTGACTTTATGCTAGGTTTTAACTAGTTGTAAACTGGTTTGTCTTTACGCTAGGTTTTAACTTATTGTAAACTAGAGTTTGACTTTACGCTAGGTTCTAACTAGTTGTAAACTGCAGCTTGTCTTTACGCTAGGTTTTAACTAGTTGTAAACTACAGTTTGACTTTACGCTAGGTTTTAACTAGTTGTAAACTACAGTTTAACTTCACGCTAGGTTTAACTAGTTGTAAACTACAGTTTGTCTTTACGCTAAGTCTAAATTAGTTGTGAACTAGAGTTTGACTTTACGCTAGGTTTTAACTAGTTGTAAACTATAGTTTGACTTTACGCTAGGTTTTAACTAATTGTAAACTAGGATTTGACTTTACGCTAGGTTTTAACTAGTTGTAAACTAGAGTTTGGTTTTACACTAGGTTAAAACTAGTTGCAAACTAGAGTTTGACTTTACGCTAGGTTTTATCTAATTGTAAACTACAGTTTTTCTTTATGGTAGATTTTAACTAGTTGCAAACTATATAGAGTTTAACTTTACGCTAGGTTTTAACTACAGTTTGACTTTACGCTAGGTTTTACTAATTGTAAGCTAGAGTTTGATTTTACGCTATGTTTTAACTAGTTGTAAACTATAGTTTAATTTTACGCTAGGTTCTAACTATTTGTAAACAACAGTTTGACTTTACGCTAGGTTTTAACTAATTGTAAACTAGAGTTTGACTTTACGCTAAGTTTTAACTAGTTGTAAACACTTTTTTTTTCATTCATTAAATGAGTGTCTTGAAGTGATGTAATACGGAGAGAAAAAAAACCTGAAGAATTGAAGAGCACTCGAGACAAGAATTTAAAGTGTCTTTTCAACCTTTGAAAGCGAAATACAGTACATAAGTATATATTCATAGACAAAATAATTTCTAAAGATCGATTTATAATCACAAAACACTTGACATTTATAGGACAATGTAGCAATAGGTACATATACTTCATCTGGAGTTTTTTCTTTAGCTGTTTGTTGTAACTTTCTTGTCAAGTTTTAGATCATTTCACACATTGGTCATATGTAAGATAGATTGACTTATTTTCGTTATCAGGTATTTATTTGATATGATATAGAAATTTTTTAATTAAAAGTAACTTTTGTCATGTTTCACGGTCAGTTAATTATTTAGATAAGTCTTAATTAACTTAATTAGCATAGAATATTTTGTTGATAAAAAGTATAGATGTTAATTTACATAAGACAAACATCATGAAAAATAAACAATTTAATGTGTTTCTAAATTACAGATAATGTTAACATTATTTGTGTCGTCATCAAACCAAGGGCCATCCTATAATGTTTTTTTTATCTCACCAGGCAAAAAGGATCAAGTGGTTTTTCATCAACCATTGGCGTCCGTCGTCTGTCGTGCGGCGTCCGTGGTCGTTATCTTTTACCAAAATCTTTTCCTCTGAAACTACTGGGCTAATTGGAACCAAACGTTGCCACAAAGGTCCTTCGATAGCTAGTTAATGATGATTTTTAGCCATTTTTAAACGAAAATTATAGCAGATAAAGAAAAAATATACACAGAAAAAAAGATCAGCAAAAAAAAAAACAACAAAAAAACAGCTAGAAATCAGTCATGAATTATATATTTTATTGTATAATATTGGATATTGTCCATCGTCGAAGATGTACATTGATCCAGATGAAAGACACAGGCTTTATATATAGCATTTAGTTTACTGAAATAACAGTTTACAGTATTCTTTATTTTTGTTGGTGTACAATGGTGTACTAGTAAAATAATTTCAAACTATCCTTATATCGACCCTTTTTTCACAAACAGGTACATGTACTTATTGATTAATCTTTTATTCTAAATGCGGATTGAAAGTTTAAGTAGATTTTCCTTTTTTTCTTTCAGAAATCTAGTCGGAAGAATGAAAAACTATGGTGTCGTTTTGGTTCATGCCTTTACAGTTTATATAGTGGCCTCTGTTGACCCGGAAGTAGTTACAACACACGGACGAATCCGAGGCTTTGAACAGACATCATACAGTAACAAAATTGTTTCTACTTTTCTTGGAATTCCCTTTGCTAAGCCACCTATTGGAGATTTGAGATTCAAACGACCGGAGCCGTTACAAAACTGGTCAGATACGAAACAATGTAAAGTACTTCCAAATTCTTGTCCTCAAATAAAGTTTCACACGTTTAATAATACTGCTGGTCAAATTGGCGAAGAAATGTGGAATTATAATACAAATAGCAGCGAAGATTGTCTTTATTTAAATATATGGAAACCAAAAACAACCTCAGGGAATAAGTTGTCAACTCTTGTATGGATATTTGGTGGTGGGTATATTTATGGCACATCAACTCTTGACCTTTACGACGGAACTTATTTATCAGCATACGCCGATGTAATTATTGCATCGATAAACTACAGAGTCGGTCCATACGGGTTCTTATATATGGGTAATTCTGAAGCGCCTGGGAATGCAGGACTTTTGGACCAAGCTGTTGCCTTAGAATGGATATATAATAATATAGACTATTTTGGTGGCAGCAAAGATTCTATAACTATTTTTGGCGAGAGTGCAGGAGCTGCAAGCGTTTCTTATTTAATGGCGTCAGATTTATCGAAGAACTATTTTCAACGAGCAATTTTACAAAGTGCTTCGTTACTTTCGACGTGGGCATATCAAACACCAGACGTTGCAATGGAATACGCCCAACTTTTAGCTGATGAAGTTTCTTGTGGAGGAAAATCCGCTTTAGAAACTGTTCAATGTTTACGACAGGCTTCTACAGACGATTTAACTAATAAAGCATGGAATCTTCCCATGACGCATGTGCAGTGGCCTTTTGCACCTACGCTCGATAACTATTTTATTCACAAGAGTCCTACCGAGATTATGAAAACTGATTATTTTGCAAATAAAGACATTTTACTTGGTTTCAATAGAGATGAGGGAAGTTTTTTCCTTTTATACTATTTAATAGACAAAATGAATTATCCTACTAGTAAAAATATGAGTCGGAAGAATTTTATAGAGGAAATTCCAAATATAGTATCACTCGACGGATTGTCTCTTATTAACGGTGACAAAGACAGATTGCTTTTTGATGCTATATTGTTATATTACAATGCTTGGAGTAATGTGACTACGTCAGACTACTACTTCGATGTCTTAGATGATATAGGTAAGTGTCCTTCAGGAAATTAGAAAACATATCACGTGTCAATTAAAAGTGAGGGTCTGGATAGGTATTCCTCAATTCCTGTATTCTTTAATCTTTTAGGCCATTTTTCTCTATTCTTTATATTTTAGCACCTCATCATTCTCTATTCTTGATTTTTTGTCCATTTTTCTCTATTCTGTAACCCCAAATCCACACCTTCATAAGTTATTGCTAATAAATGGTTTGTCTTTATAATATCAAACAAAATAAGAGGTTTTTAGTTAAAGAAAAATCAAGTCTTTTTCAAAACATGAAAAAAGGAAATATAGTAAGCCAAATGAAACAACTACCCACCAGATTCAAAATGACGTTGATTTAATCAACTAAAGGTCACCGTACGGTTTTCAATAATGAGTATGCGACTGCTATACAAGTGAGAGGTTAAACTTGATCCACCATTTTCTACATAAAGAAATGCCTGTACCAAGTCAGGAATATGACAGGTGTTATCCATTCGTTTGAAGAGTTTGAGCTTTTGATTTTACCATTTGATAAAGGTCTTTCTGGTTTGAATTTTCCTCGGATTTTGGTATTTTTGTTATTTTACTTTTTTCATACCATATAGTAAGCTATAAAAGATTCCGACATGAAAAAATGTAAAATAATCAACAATCCCCCAAAAACAACGCCCTGATTAATGACAAAACAATAAACGAAAATTTAATTTGACGTACAGCAAAGTTTATATTAGGTATTTGTGTTTTTGTTATGTATTAATGTACGAAAATGTAGGCCATTGCTATTGAAATTTAACGAGTTTTGTTAGTACGATATAAAAATAAGGAGATGTGCATGGTATGATTGCCAATGCGACAACTATACATCACCAAAGTTCAAATGAAGTGGATGTAAGCAATTATAGACAACCTTACGGCCTTCAACAATAAGAAAAACCCATACCGTATAATCGGCTATAAAGGGCCCGACATGATAAATATGAAAAAATTCAATTTAGAAAACTAACGCCTTAATTCATAACAAAATAATTTACGAAAAACAAATATAACAGAAATGAACCAAATGCAACTACTGAACTACAGGCTCCTGACTTGGGATAGGCACATGTAGAATGTGGCAGGGTTAAACATGTTTGCGAGCGCT
The DNA here is from genome assembly GCA_017311375.1 of Mytilus coruscus. Taxonomy (NCBI): domain Eukaryota; kingdom Metazoa; phylum Mollusca; class Bivalvia; order Mytilida; family Mytilidae; genus Mytilus; species Mytilus coruscus. The sequence continues at coordinate 77,586,636 of CM029605.1, forward strand.
CACCCCCCTCTTATCTGGGACAGTGGTGTAACAGTACAACATAAAAACAAACGACAAAAATCATTTGATCGATACAAAGTAGAAAACATCTAACGAAAACACAGACCGGACGTGGCATAGTATCTATACATCCCGATGATCCGACAACAAAAAAAGACCCAAAGTAAGATCTAAGAGTACTCGCAGTTACTGACAGCTAGTTCAAAGCCAATGACAACTGATAAAAAAAAACATGTATATAAGACTAAATATCAATCAGTATACATCCAACATCCAATGGAGCATATTCTCATATTAATTGTTTTTGTTATTTTTCGTTATCGCCTAAAAAATTATCAGAACATTGAAACGTCCTTTATAGTTCCAGGATATATATTTATCTATCAACTTATTATTGGTTTCATTTCAGCGGGAGATTTTAATTTCAAATGTCCAGTAGCCGAATTGGCCGAACTACTAAGCCGTTACCCTAACAGAAACGGGACACTTTATGGTTACTATTTTAACCAGTTAACATCAGCGCGTGATTGGCCAGAGTGGGCCGGTGTTTTACATGGGGACGAAGTAGAATATGTATTCGGAGTGCCTTTAAAATTAATCGACCGTAAATACAGCAGCAATGAACAGTTTTTGTGTCGAAATATGATGGATTATTGGACAGATTTTGCAAAAACCGGGTAAGAAACTAATATCTTGACAACGCAGTCAGTAGAACGGTGTTGAGACTGATCCTCGACTAGCATGTCATTTATTGTGACTGATCCTAGACGTCGGACTGGCTTGTCATTTGTTGTGACTGAGCCTCAACATCGGACTGACATGTCATTTGTTGTGACAGAGCCTAGACATCGGACTGGCATGTCATTTGTTGTGACTGATTCTAGACATCGGACTGGAATATCATTTGTTGTGACTGAGCCTAGACATCGGACTGGCATGTCATTTCTTGTGACTGAGCCTAGATATTGCATAGCTATAAAACGGGTGTGTTTGAGCCTCGACATCGTACTGGGATGTCAGTTGTTATGACTGAGCCTCGACATCGTACTGGGATGTCAGTTGTTATGACTGAGCCTCGACATCGTACTGGGATGTCAGTTGTTATGACTGAGCCTCGACATCGTACTGGGATGTCAGTTGTTATGACTGAGCCTCGACATCGTACTGGGATGTCAGTTGTTATGACTGAGCCTCGACGACATTAGAATGGGGTGTCAGTCGTTGTGACTGACCCTCGACAAAGTTGTTTTGACTGAGCCTCGACATCGCAATAGAATGTAAGTTGTAAATGAGCCTCGTTATCGCAGTGGGGTGTAAGCTGTTTGGCCTGAACTATTTTATCGCATTAGGATGAAACTTTTGCTGATTAAGCCTCGACATTGCACTGGGATGGAATTCGTTGTGACTGATAACCGACATCCCAGTGGGGTGAAAGTTGTTGTGACTGTGAATAATCCCTGACATCGCAGTGTGGTGTACGTTGTTGGGACTATGACTGATTCTTGACATCGCAGTGGGGTTTAAGTTTTCGTGATAGAACATCGACAAACAAATGTAGCAGTGAGTAGTTAGTTTTTGTTACTGAGCCTCGCCATTACAGTGGGTAGGATAAATTGTGACTGAGCCTTGACATCACAATGGGTAGCAAGTTGTGTCAGAGCTTCGACATAACAGTAATAAGTACGTTCATTACGACTGAGTCTCGACATGGCACTGAGTTCAAAAATGTTACAGAGTTACTCTACAACAACGTGGCTAGTAAGTTGTTGTGCTGAGCCTCGACATCGCAGTGGGTAGAAAATCGTTATGACAGATCTTTAACATCAGAGTAGGGTATACGTTTTTGTGACTTAGCCTCGACATCGTAGTGGGGTGTAAGTTGTTGTGCCTGAACCTCGGCATCGCAGTGGGGTTGTTGTGACTGAGCTTTGACATCGTAATGGAATGTAAGTTGTTGTGACTGAACCTCGGCATCGCAGTGGGGTTGTTGTGACTGAGCTTTGACATCGCAATGGAATGTAAGTTGTTGTGACTGAACCTCGGCATCGCAGTGGGGTTGTTGTGACTGAGCTTTGACATCGCAATGGAATGTAAGTTGTTGTGACTGAACCTCGGCATCGCAGTGGGGTTGTTGTGACTGAGCTTTGACATCGCAATGGAATGTAAGTTGTTGTGACTGAACCTCGGCATCGCAGTGGGGTTGTTGTGACTGAGCTTTGACATCGCAATGGAATGTAAGTTGTTGTGACTGAACCTCGGCATCGCAGTGGGGTTGTTGTGACTGAGCTTTGACATCGCAATGGAATGTAAGTTGTTGTGACTGAACCTCGGCATCGCAGTGGGGTTGTTGTGACTGAGCTTTGACATCGCAATGGAATGTAAGTTGTTGTGACTGAACCTCGGCATCGCAGTGGGGTTGTTGTGACTGAGCTTTGACATCGCAATGGAATGTAAGTTGTTGTGACTGAACCTCGGCATCGCAGTGGGGTTGTTGTGACTGAGCTTTGACATCGCAATGGAATGTAAGTTGTTGTGACTGAACCTCGGCATCGCAGTGGGGTTGTTGTGACTGAGCTTTGACATCGCAATGGAATGTAAGTTGTTGTGACTGAACCTCGGCATCGCAGTGGGGTTGTTGTGACTGAGCTTTGACATCGCAATGGAATGTAAGTTGTTGTGACTGAACCTCGGCATCGCAGTGGGGTTGTTGTGACTGAGCTTTGACATCGCAATGGAATGTAAGTTGTTGTGACTGAACCTCGGCATCGCAGTGGGGTTGTTGTGACTGAGCTTTGACATCGCAATGGAATGTAAGTTGTTGTGACTGAACCTCGGCATCGCAGTGGGGTTGTTGTGACTGAGCTTTGACATCGCAATGGAATGTAAGTTGTTGTGACTGAACCTCGGCATCGCAGTGGGGTTGTTGTGACTGAGCTTTGACATCGCAATGGAATGTAAGTTGTTGTGACTGAACCTCGGCATCGCAGTGGGGTTGTTGTGACTGAGCTTTGACATCGTAATGGAATGTAAGTTGTTGTGACTGAGACTGGCATAGGGATGTAAGTTGTTGACATCGGAACGGGATGTAAGCTGTTGTGACATAGCCTCGACATTGCAGTTAGTTGCAACTTGTTTCTGACTGAGATATAGCTTATTGCAAATATATTTGCACAGATCTACTATACAAACAGATTCATGTTTTTTTCTATCGTTCATTTGTAGCAGATTATGAAATGGACATATACTAAGCTCTTACACCGAGCCATATTTTAAAGTGAACCGTCTAGGTCTTTATTAATCTTTTTTTTAATTTTGTTTTAAGGAATTCGATCATTATTTATCGTAAAATATTACAAAAGATCGTTGTCTCTATGTTGAACCCTAAATGTTGACCTCTAAATGTTTTGTGTCGGTTGATTGCTGTCTCGTTCACAGAATGAATCAAGACTTACACATATTTCTTCACAGAGAGGAATTTCTAGTGAGAAGTACCTAAGGTCTTTACGAATCAAATTTAAAGTTATATTGAGGGTTCCTTGAAATGTTATATTACCAGTTTGACAATGTTGAAGTAACCATGGGTGTTTAAGCGATCGAGAGAAGAAATCAGCATAACATGGTATTCAGAATTAAGAGTATAGCTAATCCTGATTGGTTGATATGTGCGCCCGTTATTTTTTGTTATTAGAGACTTCGTGCATTCTGCATTATACCAAAGGCCAAATAAATTATTTTCCTTAGCCCTAACGGAACTGAGATGTCTTTTAAACGCTAGGATGAGACACGTATTTTAAGTGCAAAATTGATAGGCATGGGAGATAAGTACAAATTACGCTAAGAAAAGCAACGCGAACCTATATTTTTTGGACCAAAAAATACTGTCCTAATAACTTTTCTTTAATTCTAGCAAGGTTTCGTTAAAAAAATCAACTTTCTAAAGTCTGTATCTCGAAAAAGGCTATCATTGTCGCCTATGGGGAAATTAATTGTTTATTTCAATCTCTAGTAGCCAATAACGTGTTGAGATAGAGCAGCATCAAAAGCCCTATGGCCATGGGTATTCTAGCGATCGAGAGAGGAATTAACCATGTGTATTCTAGCGATCGAGATAAGAAATCTGCACACCCGGTGCTGGAGTGTCTTGAATCTCTTGCTCTAAGCTGAAAGACCCACTTTGACTTTGAGATAGAACAACATTAAAAGCCCTGTTCCTCTAGTAGTCAATAATTGTACCATGGATACACTAAATCACATCTTTAATTATAATGCAACATTCCGATGCTCTTCGTTTACATTCTTCCGCGTAATGTTTGTGAACATGCATTGTCATGCCCGCATACTTGCATAAAACAAATATCTCTGATATTTACTTTGATCAACATATTCTTTGTTTGATTTGACACACCTGAGATGGTGCTTGCAGGTGTCGAGTTCGAGATAGTGTCAAAAGCACAAAGGTTTCCATAAACATGTTGATCTATTTGAAGTAAAACTATCATTTGGTTTTGAAATTACTATTTTAAGATATATGATCCGTACTTATTTGAAATAAATACTTCTGTGATAATATTATTATGTAACTCGTCCGTGATCAAAAATCAAAATAAAACAATCTGCACGTTTATTTTGTAGATACTAAAAGATTGTAATTACCAAAGATGTAGGGCTAATTTTCTCTGAATTTCTTTTATTTGCATACAGGATCAAAACTCTAAGGTTGTTTAAATCTACTGGAATTTAAAAATTAAAAAAGCTAAATTGTTAACATTAGAAATAATGATTTAACAATATCATACGCATATCCATAAAATAAAAATATTATTCTATCCTAAACATTGCATTTCAAGACAGTTTTGATGCATATGGTCATTTCTCCGCAAGAAAACCTTCTGTTTTAAATAGTAAAAAAAAAAATTATTCAAAATAAAAACAAAATTACCATATCATGTTATCGTATCCCTTTTCATTTTTAGAATTGTTAAAAAATAGTTGGATAAGTAACAATAGGAAATGAAAATCTTTTGACGGATAATCTAATTTGTAAAAATATTTTTCTTGAATTTTAACCTGATCAAAAAAACCTATGCAATTTTCTAGATTAATAATGAAAATAGGACATTATTAATTTTATTTACATGTATATCTCAAATAACGTACAGTTTAAGAAGAGTTACTTTTATATTGTCTATTTCTAGCGCCATCGGTTTACCCATTGACTGAATTCAAATATTGAGTCTATACGAAAGAGAGTTGATTCCTTTACGGATTAAATTCATTTATATATTAGCTTAGACATTAATTGTTGCATTACATTTTTCTTTAAGTAACAGACACTTTTCGACTTGATAGAGGATACAAATTCAATCCAGTCAAATCTGTATCTACAGTTTTAAACTATACCTTACTATTCGTTCTTGCTCTCTCTCGTGAAATTCATCCATCAATATGACTGACGAAAAGGGAATATTTCTATTTTTAGTCACCCGGAGATTCAAAAATGGAAGCAGTTTACTTCGGTAACCATCAGTACGCTTTATTGCAAGGTGGGAGAGAGATTGCTATGGAAACCATAGATCTAACTAGAACGTGCCTGTTCTGGTCACAGTATATACCACGGTTAAAAAATATATGTAAGCATAATAATAGTTTATTACCATATGATGAGTTAATATATACAACTTATATTTTATATTTGATCCATAAACCAGCGTCCTAAATATGCATGAAATATTTTCCACTGGACGTTGTATAAGCAACAACCAATCATAACTAGCACGAGAACCGATGATAACGAGGTTTCCCAAATAAATACAATGTACTTATCTATATTACAGAAATGATCGCTATGACTAAAGCATTATACAAATTTATCGCATTACAATGAAAACAAAAATTCCACAAATGAAACAATAAAGTTTCCGACTTTACTATGGTTGCAACTACAGCGTAAATATAAGTATATCGATAGGGGTGTAATGAGCGGATGTAGAATTACACACTGTTGCAGATATATTTTATTTTAAACAAATCCCTTTTCCCAGAAGAACTGATTGAACTTTCATTTCATCGAGCCGCGTAAGTCATTGTTTTGATGACAGGGTCAATTGCGGACAATAAAATCCGGACAATTATTGTCGCAGACAAAAGTACTGTTTGTTCGTTGTTATTCCTTGTGATCTTCATTACCAATGCTTTATTTAAACTGTTTGTTCAATACGTATAACGCTTTCAGCCTAAGACAAAAATATTCGCATATTTATTAGGGCGTTTGCTAAAAAAAGTAATTACGGGATCAAATACAGTTTCAACTGATCACTTAAGGGGATAACAAATTTCCTGCCCGGCTTGAGCATGGATGAAAGTCTCAATTAACCCACTGACATATTTTGGAACTGCAATGCTACATTACTTTACTTCAGTTTTTTAATGTCTTTATGAATATAATTCGTAGTTGCAATGTTAAAATTGTCATTCCCATGGCATGAGCATAAAACCAAACTTTCAAAATAATAACTTCCCTTTAATCTTCATTGGGCAATGGTATTGCAGCCCCTGAGAGAATAGTAGAACTCCTTAAAATTGTAATTGCCGGAATCAAACGCGTCAAAAAAACGCTTTATAAGAAAAAGAAAAGTCAAATCGAGTCAAATCTCGGGTTGTCACATTTCAGGTATACCTTTCTGGAATCTGCTTTTAATGAGCTTGAAGGTAAAACTATCAGTGTAATTTTTAATTTGCCAATTTCTGCTTACTCTAATATTTTAGCTTCCTATACAGCTGTGCTAATAATTATGTATATTTGTGAGTAACCAAGTGGCACCAAAACAATATCTTTCATCACATGCACCCAAAAGTTGAATTGTTGATCATGATCATACCTGAAATAATGCCTTTGCTAACCCGAATAATTCAGTCGTTATATTCCACTGATCTACGATGGCTACATTAACGCCTGAAGGCCTTGTCAATAATTAATCGTCAAATAATCATTCGGAATTAGCTCGGTATTTACCTATCTCGATAACATTGAGCTATTAGCTGATTGGCTCTCTCTCACAGAGAGCACCAATCAAAATCCTGGATTCGTGACGCGTTTTTATTGTATAAAGAATTCAGGCCCTCGCGAGTGGGAGAGTCGATCACGGGGAGGGACTGAATTATTCGGGTTATGTCTTTGCTAATTCATTCATATTTAATTATGCCATCTTGGTTTGACGTACATTATGCCTACATGGTTTGATGTTATTATGCCATCTTGGTTTAACGTACATTATGCCATCATGGTTTGACGTTATTATGTCATCGTGGTTTGACGTAATTATGTCATCATGGTTTGACGTAATTATGCCATCGTGGTTTGACGTAATTATGCCATCATGGTTTGACGTAATTATGCCATCTTGGTTTGACCTACGTGTATTATGCCATCATGGTTTGAGGTTGACGTAATTATGCCATCGTAGTTTGACATGATTTTGCCATCATGTTTTAGCGTAATTTAGATGTGGATTCAGTGTTCAAAATTTACAGTATAGAGTCTTCTTTTTAAAAAAATTTAAAATAAGGAGAATGATAGCCAAAAAAATCACCAGAGACCAAATAACAAAGATATTAGGAACTATAGGTTACAGTTTGGTCTTAAACAATGAGCCCAAGCCCACTTTATATTTTTTTAATGATTTTTGAAGATTAAAATTCTTATTTTCATATTGTATCCCTAAAAAGAAGGAAATTGAAAATACACAAAAAAGATACAATATATATTTGTGCGTAGCCAAGTGACGCCAAAACAATATCCTTCATCAGATGCACTCAAAACTAATTGTTGAAAAACAAAGAGTACATGTATAACACATATAACCATGCGGACGTGAAAAGTATTTGGAGACAAAAAGTGTGGAAAGACAAACATATAAACATTTGAAAGCATAAAACAAAACAGTCAAAAGCGTCCGATGTTATCCTCTACATGAACTGCCAAAAGCACCTTTTATGCAAAGACATAAGTTGAAATAAAAAAATGTATTAATATTGGATAAATGTGTATAAAAAATCTAAATCCTATATACGCTTAGCAGGTTCGGAAAAATGTACTCTTTCATTATCTATATTTATTTTATATTCATATTTAAGAAATGCACATTTATACCTTCGAGGGGATGAAGGCAAGCAGTACAACATATACACAATGTAAACATCATAAAATATTAAACATCATATGCCAATGGTGAAAAAAAATAGTAATGATTATGCAGTTGTGGTGATCACTGTCAAATTAACATCTGTGAGAATTTCAAATACTGAATGAACTAACATGTAACAAACACTATAACCTTGCAGCACAATCACGTGACTTGTAAAAATCAAGATTTATTTCCATGGTATGGCTTTATTTGAACTTTAATTTATTAAATAATACTACTAGGTCGGTTTAAAAAGGTTTTTCATAATCTATTTAAATAAAAGAAAAGAAAATCAAAACTCAGGTCGTATATAGACAGAGAACACTATGACCTAAGGAAAAAAACGATATGCAAACACGCCCATCAAACGATAAGCAAACACGCCCACAAAACGATTAGTAAACACGCCAAAAAACAATAAGCAAACCGGCAACAAAACGATAAGCAAACACGCCCAAAAACGATAAGCAAACACGCCCACAAAACGATAAGCACACACGCCCATAAAACGATAAGCAAATACGCCCACAAAACGATAAGCAAATACGCCCACAAAACGAAAAGCAAACACGCCCCTCTGTTTCTTAATATCGAACAAATAAATCACATATATATTCCTACAATGTTCGAATATTGCATATGCATCTGATTTGGCTGACTTTTTTGGATGCAGACACATACATTGACAAATAATAGCTTGATTTGTGTTTGTTGAACGTCAAACCCAACCCTTTTAGAATCAACCAAACAGGTGATATCAATATCAAGTTTACAGTTATATATCATATACATTTATATAGAAATAAGAAGATGTGGTATCAGTGCCAATGAGACAACTCTCCATCCAAGTCACAATGTGTAAAACTAAAACTGAGAATGGAAATTGGGAATATGTCAAAGAGACAACAACCCGATCAAAGAGCAGACAACAGCCGAAGGCCACCAATGGGTCTCCAACGCAGCGAGAAAATCCCGCACCCGGAGGTGGTCCTCAGCTGGCCCCTAAATAAAATAGTGTACTAGTTCAGTGAAAATGGACGTCACACTAAACTCCAAAACATATAAATGAACTAAAATTTAAAAAACATACAAGACTAACAAAGCCCAGAGGGTCCTGACTTGGGACAGGCGCAAAAATGCGGCGGGGTTAAACAATTATAGGTCAAAGTACGGCCTTCAACACGGAGCCGGGGCCCACACCGAACAGCAAGCTATAAAGGGCTCCAAAATGACTAGTGTAAAACAATTCAAACAGGAAAACCAACGGTCCAATCTATATAAAAAACGAGAAACACCCACGAACCACACTAACAGACGACAACCACCGAACAGGCTCCTAGATATATATGAATAAAAGACTTTTTTCTCCATTTCAGCCACTACATTGAATACCTGTGTGAACTATGGAAGCAGACTATACGTATCTATGCACAGTTTAGCAGTAACCTTGACCTCTCTATGGATGTATTCACGTTTATATCAGTGATGGAAATTAGAACGTAGCTACCTCAAAACTAATGAAAATAATTCCATCGAAGTGCATTCCTCATGAAACATCAATTACAAGTGCCTAACAATGTAAAGCTCTCTCTCTCTCTCTATATATATATATATAAAAGCACCGTGCAATATAATAGAAAACGCATATGTGCCACGTGACCTGTCATTTGTCGTTTGTAATAAAAAAAGTGTTCCCCAGTCAGCAGCGAGAACAACAACGATGTCAACGAATACGTTTTAAACAGTAGCTTTCTGTAGCACGTTTTTCATGATGAAGTTATCTGGTCTCATGAAATTTAAAAAAAATGTGACTTTATGTTTAAACTTTTGATCCAGTGGCGTAGCTAGACAAATGTCGATGGTGAAGCCCTACTCGGCAGGGGGCATGGGAGCCGCTTAAGGCCCCCAGTGGGTCCATGGCAAAGCCCTGGTAGGGGGCCAGGAGGGGGCGAAGCCCCCCCCCTCGGAAGGTCCTAGATTTTAGGGTTTTAGACCCACAAATATGAACTGAAAATATTGTGAATATTAAGCTGTAGTCAAAAGAATTTTTGTTTGATACAAGTCGGATAATTTTGTGAAAAAATATATTTTTTCCCTCAAAGAAACTGTAAAAACCAGGAGATTCCAGGGGTGTAAAAAAGTTATATTTACTGTGACCAGTATAATAAAAACCACAACATTATAAATTGTTTCAAGTTGGAGATTAAATGTAAACAATATATCCAGTTATAGTGAGTACCCAGGTTAGGGCAGGGTGGGCGCTTTCAAATTAGTTTAACCACGCCACATTCTGTATGTGCATGTCCAAAGTCAGGATCATGTCATTCAATGTACTGGTTGTCGTTTGTTGCTGTATATCATATTTGTTTTTCTTTCATTATTTTGTACATAAATCACGGCCGTTAGTTTAAGCAAACATCGTGTAAAAGCTGAGCAATATTTATGACACAACATTATACATTATTTTAAGTTTCCTGCCATGTTTGTCAGTGAATAAACTAAAAAAATTGTCTTGTTTTATTTCAAAAATACAAACTCAGTAAGGTAATTGTTCGAGGAACATTTCACTTTATAGATAACCAGTCAAAACCTTATGCGTTGATATGAATTATGAAAGAGTCACGAGTCAATCTCTCTCACCAGTGACTTTAAACAAGAAAGCAAGCCTCCTGTCCTTTTTGGTTACAAAACATTCAATAACTTTATCAATGTCAATGGGCGTCTCCTGGTATGCGTGAAGTATACATAGCCCCGAAAGTAGTTCTGTTGTCATCGTAGAACTCAGATATGTTTTAACCCGGCGCATGACTCTGAAACTGCGTTCAGCGGTGGCAGTGGTCACTGGCATTGTCAAAAGAATAAGCAAACAAGTGTAAATGTTTGGATATAGGTCAACATTGGTCAAATTCAAGCTTTCTGCAAGAGTACCAGGGATTTGTCCCTCTGCTATAGACCGTCGTGCTTTCCACCTTTCTACCTCGATGTTAAAAGTATCATGGTCAGATGGAAGGTCATCATTTCTTCACTCTCTCTCTCCTTTTTATTATTTTTTTTTTTTTGTCAAAACGATGTTGAAGCCTTGGCTTCCGAGCTTCCGCCTAGCTACGCCACTGTGATCATTAGCACACACATTTCCTGACCACAATATTAAAAATGGATTTATCTGAATCATGATATTGAAACAACCTATTGTCATGCATATAAAGCAATCTCTAGTCATTAGTCTGTTCTTCAGTAATTTCTACAATTCTCCATTAAAAGCCTTTTTGGGGTATGTAACATAACTTGTTCTCATCTAAGTTAAAACATTTAGTTTTGGTCCGTTTGTTTTAATAGTTGTTTTTTTTAATTTATTTTGGTTTTTATCATACCGTTGATTGTTATTCCAGACAAACACGTCATGCACCAGTCTTATATGATTATATTAACCCGAATAATTCAGTCCCTCCCCGTGATCGACTCTCCCACTCGCGAGGGCCTGAATTCTTTATACAATAAAAACGCGTCACGAATCCAGGATTTTGATTGGTGCTCTCTGTGGGAGAGAATCAATTAGCTAATAGCTCAATGTTATCGAGATAGGTAAATCCCGAGCTAATTCCGAATGATTATTTGACGTTTTTATTGACAAGGCCTTCAGGCGTTAATGTAGCCATCGTAGAGCAGTGGAATATAACGACTGAATTATTCGGGTTATGATTATATTAGTGTTTATTATGGTACTTATTGTGTTCCTGTAGATTAGTACATGTTGAGAATTTCTTCTGGTACAATAAAATCGTAATACATTTTATTAAAAATTTGTTGCAATTTAAACTTTTATACATGGTTGTTTTATATAAACTGAAAATCATCCAAAATTTGATTTGTATTTAACGATTTAAAAAAAAACTTTTTGCAATCATTGATTGAGGTACCAACGTCCATGGAATATGGCTTTACACTTTATTTCATCGTTTGTTTTTGGAGCAATTGGATTGGCAACGACGAAACAATTTTAGTAACAAGTTTGCAGTTTTTTTTTATTGAACAGTAAATAATCAACATGAATTAAAAGAAAAACACACACAATCAAGACAAGGACATTATGTAGCTATAGAACTATTCTCGTTAGCTACAAACAATGGCACAAGTTTAAAGACTTAGTAACTTTCAATCATCTGTTTTCACTTAATTCTGCAAATAACGATAGAAGTTAAAAAGGGAAGTAACTCCATAATTAATGCACTTGGCGCAGGACAGCTAGTTGCAGGCTATTGATATGATAACTCGTTACGATTACATTGCATTTTTTCTAAACTTTAAATTAGTCCTTATGGATTTTTTTCCTCTTGTTTTATCTAAATACATTGTGTATTGGTTTATCTATTTATACTTTAAAAAGAGTTATTGATATATTAATTGTTTATATCTTATTATGTAATTTTTGTTTGTAACTAAGTGTAATTATTATATTCTTAGATAATCGAACATTGAAACAGTGTCATTTGGTCCGACTTGACATTTAATTTTTGTACTTGGGGACAGGACAACCTTTTTAGCCCTCCCCTTTTTCAAAAATCCAGCCCTTCCCTTTTCCAAAATCCATTACTTTTTTGTTTTCTTTCGATTTTTCAGTGACCGCTGTGGATAGTTAACTATGAATTGTTAGTCAATAGCAAATTCATGTTATTTCTAGTATAGTTATGTTAATACATGTATAATACCGATAAACGAGAAAATAAATGAAAATAATTCTTCAGAGTTCAAATGACGAAGCTATAGTCCTGTCCGAGATAGATTCTGGGTTGTCGTTGCTCAATCTATGTTTATCTTATATTCTAAAATGACGTTCTTCTTTCGCTTTGGAAACAAAGCCATGTTCTAATTCCAATAGAACATAGGCTGCACGTTTTTTTTTTCGTTTTTGCCTTGTTATTGTTTGGTTTTGCTCGATTTAGGATTTTGTATTGTCCCTATTGTATCTTCTGCCCTTTTTGCTACATAAGACCTCTACTTCCAATATCTTTCTTACTAAAGACACTTTGAACTTTGTAAACTCGACGTTATAAATATCTTCTGCTCTTCATTGCTTCTCATTACACCCAATCAGTAATAGTTTCTATCAAGGGAAATAACTCGTATGACATTATGATCTTGTAATCAAATTCAGGGTTTCGGAAATATTTTTGGAAAGGTCAATAGTTAAGAATCAGAAATGCAATGTCCTCTGAAAGACGGTAAATAAATTGTAGCTTTATAATTGTCTGGTAGGGAGAGAAGAATATTAAATTCTTGAAGCAATAAAAGTCATAAAAATCAGATAATAAAACGCTTTAAATTCGATTTTGCAAAGATAGCTTTCATAAATATAAGAAATGTTTTGCAAAAACTAAAGAACATTTTAATAAGAAATATTAAAAAAATCCTTGAAAAAACATGAATCATGTTATACATATAAAGCAAAAAGACCGAAGAAAATATACGTACTGGTACTACGAAAACGAAATGATTAAGCGTATTTGTCTTATACATTGCAAATAACATTTTATTTGATTTATTTTAGGAACTGTTTTAATATTTCAAATTGACTATTTACTAGTTTAGTATGAAAACTGTTTAGTCATTAACTAAATCACAAACGGGGATAAACAAAAACAGTTTTGTATAACAGAGAATTAGCTATCATATTAAAGTGACCACTGAGGGTATGTTGTTAAGAATGCAGCAACCATTTAACTTTAAAGATCAAGGCAGCAACCATTTATCTTTAAGGGTCAAGGATAGGGGTTTATATTTATAAATGATTTTTTGCTGTTCGATTTTTTAAAAGATGGAAGTTGATTTACCTTAAATGGTAAATAAATAACCATGCAGACATTGTCTTGAATTTAATTAATTAATCCTAAGATAATCTCATGAATAATGTGCCCCTCTAATGGACTGACATTTGTATTCTACCAATGTCTGACTTCATCTTTATCATTGCATGATTGTTTTTTCATCCTTCCGCGACTTTTCATCATAATGATACTTTGTATATATTCATTGATTTGTACCTTTATATTAAGTTATATTAAGTTATATTAAGTATGGTCGTTCTACATAATGTAAAAAATTAAGTTAAATCCCGATTAAAACTTTATTTATTTATGTTTTGTTTATTTCTATATATGAACAGGACTTGATTTTCACATAAGTGAAATAAAAGAATTGAGCGTATGTTTGAAAAGGTATAGGGGACGGTTGAGATCTCACAAAACATGTTTAACCCCGCCGTATTTTTGCGCTTGTCCCAAGTCAGGAGCATCTGGCCTTTGTTAGACTTGTATGTTTTTTTTTAATTTGGTTCATTTATATGTTTCGGAGTTTAGTGTGACGTCCATTCTCGCTGAACTAGTACACATTTTCCCGTTTCCATTCTCAATTTTATATCCTCGTGTTACACTGGTCTTTTTCGTAAATATTTAAGTGATGAATATTTACGAAAAAGACAAGTGTAATAATGTTATCTTTGGACTCATTAAAAACAATTTACGGTTAATGTCCGGTAACTCTAGAAAATATACAGATTATCGAAATAAAAACAAGGTTGTGTTTGTAGAACTTGTAACATTGTGTACTCAAAATGTTGAAGCATTCACGAATTATCGGGACACAGACATACAGACGGACAACGGTGTCTAATACTATTATAACCATGAAATGAACTGAAATTAAATTGTGGTAGAAAGCTTCCAGTTGGTGAAAAGTCATTACGCAGTTATGTAGCGAATGGTAAAGATTTTTATAACTATAGTACCATCAAAGATAACTAGAGAATTCTTAAACGAAACGTAATATTGTTCCGATTCACACAATGACAACCTAACTGTTAATATTTATTTCCAACTCAGGCGTTCAATGTATGAGGTGTTTGTAGATAACAAGAACATAGCCTTTGGCTTACGTGCATGTTAGATGACTTTTCGCAAGGTTGTCAATCAATTAAGTCGACAAATAGGTCGACGAACGAGAAAAAATTATTTATAAGAAACCTTTTCAACATGAAAGCAAAATATGACATTGATTGATTGATGGATTGGTGTTTAACGCCACTTTCAGCACTATTTGCTAATTTGTGGCGATATTTTTTTTTATTGATGGAGGAAGCCGGAGAGAACCACCGACCTTCGGTAGGAAAACTAACAATTCTAGTCAATTAAGATTGAAGTCGAGCGCACCTGCCACGTGCGGGATTCGAACTTACAACCTCAGTGTTGACAGGCTAGTGATACAGTAGTTGGACTAATTAGACAACTCGGCCACCGAGACCCCTCAAAAGATGACACCCATTGAGATGATCTAACACCATAATTTAAGGAAAACACCGAACATATGACCAATAGAAAACAGGGGCTCCAAAGAACCTGAATCGCTCACTTGGTAAAAATATGCCGTTTTGATATTTATTTTCACTTTAATTGCAATCAGTTATGTTTCTTATTTATTGATGTTCTTGTAGATCTTCTAGTGTTTTGAGATAATTGGCAAACATTAGACTAAGGAAAAAACGCCATTTATAGGCATTGAATCCTAGGAGTCTGACAATTATGCCATGTCGACTTACTTGTAGATCTTCTTTTGCCGATATCATTTGCGTCAATGTTTCTCTCAATCTAATATTATAGTTTTTTTTACAAAATTGCACAAAAATTCAAAAATTATCATTATTGGAAAATAACTCCTAAAAGGAATCGGCCATGTTGACTTATTTGTAGATCCTATTTTGATAAACATTTTTACTCTTGGAAGACTCTCTTTATCAACTATGTTATCAGCAAAAAATGCAAAAGGGATAGAAAAACATCATTCAAAGGCAATAACTCCTATGAAAGGTGAATTGACGATTTCCACGACTTTTCTGGTATGTAAAGAGCTACGACCGAGAAAACATGTCGCTAAGTAGTTGAGACACAGTCCGTCATATCGGTAAACCAATTTGTGATATTGACAGTAAAATATAACGTGAGGATATGTTGCATTTCAAGGACGTTGCAAAAGATTGTGACTTTTAAAAACGAAAATCTTTTAAGACATCCATTTTAACATTTTAACATTTTAATTGATTGATTGATTGATTGATTGATACATAATAGATATAGGAAGATGTGGTGTGAGTGCCAATGAGACAACTCTCCATCCAAATAACAATTTATAAAAGTAAACCATTATAGGTCAATGTACGGCCTTCAACACGGAGCCTTGGCTCACACCGAACAACAAGCTATAAAGGGCCCCAAGAGTACTAGTGTAAAACCATTCAAACGGTAAAACCAACGGTCTAGTCTATATAAAAACGAGAAACGAGAAACACGTATAAATTACATAAACAAACGACAACTACTGTACATCAGATTCCTGACTTAGGACAGGTGCAAACATTTGCAGCGGGATTAAACGTTTTAATGGTACCAAACCTTCTCCCTTTTCTGAAACAATAGTATAACATCACAACATAGAAAACACACGATAAAACATCAATTGGAGGGCTTAACTCAATCAAAACGTAAATTAACACACTATGAACGAATAAATTCGATCTGTGATACCTGAAAGTAAATACATAGTTAATAAAATATTAGGGACAAACATTCAAGCCCAAAAGCAAACAAACAAGTCCAAATAAAGCCATGGCAAGACACCATCGCGAAATATTTAACCCTTAGAAAATAATAACTTTTGAAAAACCGGTTTTCATAATATATACAGGTAAATGAAAAATAACTTTGTCGTTATACTTTTTCTGTCTATATAAAATCTTCCAATAATTAGGAATACCAAGAAAGGTCTGTCATATAAATACCTAATTTAACACTAGATACATAAGGGTAAATATCAACAATAAAACTTCCTGTACAGATTAAAGGAGAATAATCTTGATGTTCATACAAATGTAGTATGAAGAAGTGAAAATTAGTAGATATTCCAAATAATCAAAGCTGGTATACAGACAAGATCCATATTAATATAAAATAACAAAAAGTATTAAAAATAGTATCAACAGGTCGAATTAACAAGAAAGTACGATTTGAGAGTACTCGCAGTTACTGACAGCTAGTTAAAAGCCAAAACAATTAATGATAAAAATCATGCATCAGAGACTAAAATCAACTAAAACACATCCCAGGGATTTAGTATTTTAACGTCATGAACAGTCAGAGAAGACATGACTTGTGCAATGCCAAAATAAATGTATCGACAGGTAGTAGGATAGTGAGGAGCTACTTCTTAAGAGATAAAATTAACGTGTGTGTCTCTAAACATCCCGCCTCAAAAGAAAATACAACTTAGTTATGTTTTAATTTGCTAATGACAAAATCGATATTAGTGCCAATGTAAACTATATTCAGAGATCTAATTACAATATTGGTACGATAACCCTTACTTATAAGTTTGTTTAAAGGTTCGATGAGTTTACACGGATCACATAGTGATTTCCTCGCTTTAAGTACAATATTACCGTAAAATTTAGGATGTGAAATACCATTTTAATAAGTTTTCTACAGGTACAGCCAAATTTACTAATCAAATCTTTGTATCTATGAAAGAATTTAGTAAAAGTTTTATGTAATTTATGGTATCGAAATCCCTGACACAATAATTTCCCAGTGATGCATTGATTACGTTCGTTAAAATCTATGACATCAGAACACACACGGGCATACCGAACGAGTTGGGATATATAAACACCGTATGATGGAGCCAAAGGCACATCGCCGTCTAAAATGGAAAATTAACAATAGGAAATGAAAAATCGTCTCTTTTGTCGTAAATTTTAGTATGTAGTTTCCGTTAGAAATTGAAATGTCTAAATCTAGAAAAGGGCTGGAAGACAGCTTCATTATATAAGTTGTAATTGGCTTTAACTAGCTTTCAGTAATTTCAGTACTCCAAGACTGGTACGTTGTTTTTGTGCTTCGTGCAAATCTGATAAGTCAGGTCTTTTCCAACTGATTATTAAAGTTTTCCGCACATTCATCCGGCAACGTACTTTTTACGTTCCTGCCTTAAGTTAGGAGCATGTGCATGGATGTCGTTGTTTGCTGTCCGTCATATTTGTTTTGTCAACCATCAGGCCGTTAGTTTCTCGTTTGCATTGTACCACATTTTGTCTTGTCGGGGCCTTGTATACCTAACTATAAGGAATATATGTTGCTTACTGTTGTTGGGCGACCGAAAGTTGCTTACATCCACTTCATTTGAGCTCTGATGGATAGTTGTCTCATTTGAAATCATACCTCATCTTCTAATTTTTATAATAATATAAAAAAATACATAATTTACTGGATATAATGTGCAAAAAAAACAAAAGAAAAAAATACACATATAAAAGCAATAAATGTTTATTAACTATATAATAACAAAATAGCTTCAACAATATCATATGCATGTGTTGTGTTGTTGGCTGTTGATGCATAGAGGTTTACTTAACCTTTTTAATATAACAAAATTTTTTACAGTGCACTATCATAAAATGTTTCTAAATGTATTCGTACATAAAACTACTCAATACTTGTAAATGCATTTAACGGCATGTGAAGTTTGAAAAACACAATGTTCATACCTTTGTCACGAAAAGACTATCTATATACAACTTTCATGATATAAAGTAACGAAACTGCAATAAGATATACAATGTGCATAATCAAGTTTGTGTCCGCAACTCCCCATAAACCTTTGTACTTATATATACATACATAAATTGATTATATGTCACAGTATTTGATCAGGTTTTAAAGTTGCTACATAATATCTTTTACATTTCTATAATTGTTCTCATAGCTTTCAATTAACATCAAATTGCACAAAAAAGGGGGGAATGTTAATTCTATCAATCTCTATTACTCATATTGCTGAGTCTTTCGATACGATTTGTCATCTCAGCTATTTTCAGCTCCTCAAATCGTTTTTCTACAAGAAAAAGAAACATTGATAATAGTCATATAAAATATATCTAAGATTATTATCCTGAATATCACCCTTTTTACACCCAATTTTGTCATACTTATAATCGCTATACTAGACCAACATGTTGGGCAGATATTTTGAAGTGTAAGTTCACAAAGAGACAGTTCGCAGGAAAATCTGTCACTGAGGCAAGCACGCTACTACCAGACAATCAAAGTGGTTTGTTACTGGATTACAGGCTCCTTATTAAAGCTATTAACATTAAACAAACACAATTATTACAGGCGAAAACCGCCACCTACCACCGGACTACAGACTCTTTGTTGAGGACAGACCCTTAACGTGTGGTTGGGTTAAGTATAATTGTGAGCGATCACAACACGACATGACAAAACAGTTAGACATCATAATTGTGTTCACTTCATTAAAATACAAAACTTCGATTTTGAAAGTTTTTTTAAATTTTGATCGTCTAAGTTGTTTTCTAATTAGACTTCACTTACCCTTTGAGTTATGTCATGTACTATTTCCTATACATACATACATATATGCCTTAAGTATGTAACTTATTCATGCATTTGTCTTACAAATGTGTCAAAGACAAATGTGTCAGTATGAACTCCTTAGGAATCGCTTAGGACAAACCCATACAATGTGACGTGGTTCAGCATATTTGTGAGCGATCACCCCAAACTTGTGACAGTGATGTAACAACACAACACAAATGCATATATACATATATATAATGCCTTATATAACTTATTCTTACCCTTTTCTTGCAAATCTGTAAGTATTTCCTCTACAGTGAACCCAGTTTTTAAAGCAAAATCCATATCTTGAAGCAATCTGTCCTCAATTTGGGCTAAAACTAAAGCAAAAGATTTCTTTCCATCATTATGAGAAAACTACAATTTATATATATATAATCACATTTACTCCTCGATAAAAAGTACTATTTTTTCCAGTTGCATTTATATCAAACTAGACGTTTTCGTTATCTTCGGTCCAATAGGAGTAAGACTTACTTCAAATACACTATAAAACCAACCCTTCGATGTCTTTATTTCGGGTTGCTGTATAAATGACTTATACCAAATATTACATTTAATTAGTAAGAAAATATCAAAAAAATGCTCTAAAATAAAAAAATAAAATTCTTTCCAATGCACCATTTTGTCTTTTTTGTAAATGATGAATCAAGCATCATTTTTGAAAGATAATATACTTTTGAATTTAAAAACAAGAAATCATAAGCACTACAGACGAGATATAAGCCATGAACTTTACAGTTATTTATTGATCGCTGTCGAACAAAATAGTGCCAATCTGCCTAAGAATCAGGCAGTGGTGAAAAACATGACCAACAAAAAACCCTTTCAGGTTTACGTGAATTTAAGTTCAAAATGTATAATGGTGCATGAAAATAACATTCGTTTCCTTTTCAAGTTCTGGTCTTTAGAGATAAAATTTGGTTGAAATGCACTAGAAATTAACAGTTGAGGGGAGCTAACTCCGTTATTTGCTATCATTCTAACCAAAAGTTATCTACAGATTTATCGAATTATCAGACACGCAGAAACGAAAGACCTACCATTTCTAACTCAGATTGAAGGTAACTTCAAAATATGATTGTTTGGTAGGTGGGTTTTTTTTTCCGGTCATGTTTTGAAATTATGCTAAATTGTCTGATTCTTACAAATACTGGCACTTAAAAGACAAACTATGGTTTACATGTACAAGGCGTGTTTTATAAATTAAATTTTTGTCATGACAGGTCAAAAGGTTTTTTCTCTCGTTTGAATGGCATCAAATTTTGAAATGTCGGGCCTTTCATATATGACAATATGGTATAGGTTTTGCTCATTGTAGAAGGCCGTACGATGACTTATATTTGCCTACATCCACGTAATTTGGACCCTAGTGGACAGTTTTTTTTTCATTGACAATCATACCACATCTCCCTATTTTATATTACGCGTCGATACGAGAAATAAATACCTTCTTGTCTATACAGTGAAAATTGTCCTTCCTTTGGCTGCACTTCTTTGTTTTTGGACAAATCTTCTAAAACATGTAAATATACTTTTTATATCAGATTAAAAAACAAACAAAAGAGCAAACACACAAAACAAAGAAAAAATTTAATCGAGTACAATCATAATTAAAGTAATAGATCTTCAAAACGAGTACGAAGGTGTCCAGCATAAAACAATCTAAATTACTTTCTGGTGCAGACAATATAAAAATAAAGAGCTGTGGTATGATTGCCAATGACACAACTATCCAACTAAGTTCAAATGAAGTGGATGTAAGCAATTATAGATAATCATACGGCCTTCAACAATGAGAAAATCATACCGTATAGAACTGTACTACGGACGCCTGACTTGGGACAGGCACATACAGAAAGTGGCGGGGGTTAAACTAATTAGCTGTCGCCAAACCATCCCCCTAACCTTGGACAGTGGTGTAACAGAACAACATAAGAACAAACAATAAAAAGCAGTTGAAAAGGGCTAAACTCATCAGACACAAAGCAGAAAACGTCTAACGAAAACATAGTTAGTACGTGGCAGCGTATCTATACATCCCACAACAAGAAAAAGGATACTAAATAAAGATCTGAGAGTACTCGCAGTTACTGACAGCTAGTTTAAAGCCATTAACAAGTAATAAATAAAATCATGTATCTTAGACTAAAATATCAATCAGTACACATTGAACATCCAATGGATTACTTATTTTACACAGTAGAGTTCTGCTTTAAATTCTTAAAGTTTTATTTGACTGAACAAAGCATTTTTCTTGCTACGTTGAAGACCCATTGATGACATTGGGCTGTTTTCCGCTCTTTTGTCGGGTTGTTAACTCTTTGACACATATATTTGAATCTATCCAACATCCAAAATTATTCACAAGTTAAAATGTCTAAGAAAGAGACGTTCAATAACACTGAAAGATCTTAGATTTAAACAATAACATACCTTTATCATCACGTTGTACATTTTGTTTTGTTTCAGTGTCTTTGGAAAGTTTGGTTGCTAAGGACTTTAACACTGCGACATCATCGGCTCCTTTCTCGACAATAGGTTTATCATAAAATGTCTCCTTATTTTCTAAATAATATCAATGAACAAAACGTCAACAAAAAATACTCAGTAGTTTCAGAAACTCTAAATCGATCCACTGCTTATGTTGTCAAGTGTAATAGTTGAAAGAGTGATTTATAATTCTCAAACAGAACTCGACTTTTGATTGACAAGTGCAACACGATGGGTGCCAATGATTTGACGGGACTGTTTACTCTTCGGAAAAACTTGAGCTCAAGTCGATTTAAGTGTGGTTCAGGTTTTTAAATTTTTTGTTGTTTTTGCTTTGCCCTCTTAATTTGGCAATGATGTTGCCAGTTTTTTTCAAAAAGAATGCTAATTGTTATTTTGACATCTTTAAATGTTTTCTTCACCATTTTAGAAAAGAGTGCCCTCTTTCAATCTTCTACTGTATGCAACAAAAATGGTAACAAGTCCGTTTATTCAAGATTCGGAATGAAATCAAAGTGTAAAGTTAACTAATAACGCATAGCCAATGATTTGTTCATACACATACAAATCATTTGCACAGCATACAGTGTATAGTACTATTTGAGAAACAGGTTAAGAAAATCTTACTTCCTTTTACCCATATTAAACTGATATGACCCTACACGACTTCAGTGCAAAGCCAAAATCAAAAGTGTTAATGAACCGAACAATTAAAATCGCTGCCAAAGACATATCCGGTTTCAAATAGAACAGACACATTCGTTTAGTACAACAAACGATGCGTTAGGTAAATTATCCGTAACCTTAAACAGTTTTATTGTTATTGTAGTTGTTGCAACCAAGGTCCAATATAATACTAGTATAATAATGATAATAGACCTACCAAGCTCTTCTCGTATCTTGGAATTCAATTTCTGCTGACGTTGACGGTTTAAAGTATTTTTCAAGGCCTAAAAGGAACGATAATATTATTTACTACTTTAGAATAGCCAAGAGAACAAATCCAAAACGGCACAGCAAAACTGAAAATCACAAGGACCAAACTGGCTGTATAAATCAGGCTATCTGGACAATGCATATTTTGTTGTTGTTTTTCGTTGTTGTTCTTATGTTATGTTTTTGTTATATGGTTATTAGGAGAGTTTTATGTTGGTGGTTGCTATGGTTTGTAGTAAACTATTTAATATTGTCTGGCAATTCTTATTATACCTTTTTACACACTTAAAACGCATGCAATAGAGTTTTTCGGTTTGGGAGTATCTGATTATTGTATTGAGAGGTTCCAAAACCCTTTTTGTATCATTATTGTGTTTTCTATGGTAATGGATTGAAGTTAAATTACTTTGTGAAATATTTCTTGAAAATTTTGATTAGAAAAATAATCAAAGAGATAACTACAACCTCCTAATTTTAGATTAGCATCAAAATATCCCCATATCGTCAGATTTGAACATTAAGACTGCTAGTTCGTCCGGTGATAGACTTCAACAGAAATATTATGACTGTCTGTGGTTTTATTTAAGTAATAATGTAAGAATTATTCTTATATGATTTGCATATTTTCAAATACTTGATTGTGATTGGCCCGTTATAATTTGTTTCCTTGGTTTACACTTTGGTAGACCATGTTGCTGAAACCAAGTTCGTAACTTATGTAAAAACTGTGTCAATTTCAATCAGTTATTTTCATACACACTACACACAAATCATGAATAGGATCCTGGGGAACCAGAAAGTTGAAATTGAAAGAAAATTAAAAATGTTAGTGTTGGAATTTTAGGATTAGACACATTGTTTTATGTCTAAACTGGTCAACTGACTCACAAACCTCGCATAAAAGTCCGTTTGACTTTTATTAATTTGTGAATTAATTGGCACAATTTACACATCAATGAGCTCTTTGAAATTTGCTTAATCCTAAAGGTGGCTATCTGAGCTTCATCTTTCGTCAGCTCTTACCATTAAGACAGCCACTTCATCTGGTGTTAGACTTTCATCAGACTTCTCACTATCAGTTGTCTTGGATGTGACCATTCCAGATTCTTTGGCCTTGTTTATCGCTAATGGTTTTACTGTAGGTGGCAGTGTTGTTAATGTGTTTTCTCCTTTCTATTTGTTGAAGCTAAATAATAAAAAAACATTAAATAAGTTAAGATTTCTTTAGTATTATTGTTAGAACATCCTTCACAAAAACCCCATTAAGAAGATAGTATATGAAAATAAGAATATGCGGTATGATTGCCAATGAGACACCTATCAATCAGAGACCAAATAACGACGATGTGAACAATATTGGACACAGTACAGTTTGTAACAACGAGAAAATCCATACTGTATAGTAAGCTATAAAAACATGGCATTACAAAATGTTAAACAATTCAAATGAGAAAACCATCTGACTGATTTATATTTGAAAACTATCGCTCGTTCTTAATTAAACTTTTTAGATAATGTATCTACACATCAGTATCTCTAAGGAGCTACCATTTGATTTTTATGGGGGAGGGGGGCTAGGATGAAATATTTTGTCCTGCATTTTTTTTAATTGTAATCTCTGTCCTGCCTTTTTATTTTTCCTCTATTCGGTCCTGCCTTTTATTTTATTCGTTTATCCTGACTTTTTACATAAAGTGTCATCCTGCCTTTTTTTTTTTTTTGCAAAGTTGCTCATCCTGCCTTTTCTTTTACTCAAAATTCCTGTCCTGCCTTTTTTTCAAATTTCATCCTAGCCCCCTAAAAATCAAATGGTAGCTCCCTTGTTGAAAATCGTTCGCTCAAAATTTATTTTTGGTTTCATATGTTATTTTAATTCTATTTTGCCATGAAATGTTTGAGCAAATAAAACAAAACTAAATTCTTCCTGAACGCTCTTTTAACATTATAAAAATCTAGATGGCATACTCCCCTATTAGTCTGACAATTTGGTTATTTAGATTGAACTATGTGCAAAAGTCATACAACCTCTCTTTGAGTTCCGTATATTCCCTACAAATTTAGATACCTGCATTTCTGTATGATACAAAATTATGTAACATTTAGTTGACATGGATGTTATGGTGGATAGATGTCTTATTGGCAGTCATACCGCATCTCCTTATTTTTATATGGAAAAGTATCACATAGCTATAGTTTGAATTACACAGCTGATGGAGAGATCTATGATACAGGATAAAAATGCTTTTGTACGTTGTTGGTATCTCAACAGCACTTATTAAAGTTAGAATCGTTTTGAGGAACTATATAACTTTAAGTGCAAAATGAAGTTCTCACATTGTGGTGCTGAAATCAATCAAGACACGAAAAATAATTATACTGCTCTTTATTCTACTGTAAACATCCATTGACTATATATTGACCTCTTGATGTTTTGTTTGTTATTCGTGTCGTTTGGTTGCTGTCTTGTAAACGTATACCCTACATCTTCTGCATTTCACATATTTTATACAAATTACTTACCAAACCTTGCAGATTGGCTAGCTGTAACATAAATAAATCAAATTAGATAATTAAAAGTAAATTTGAATACAAACTACTGAAAATGTATGGATATATAGTCAAACTCTTTACCACTGGTGTTAATTTCCAAACGCAACGCACTGTTATATAGGATAATGTTATCCTGCGTCCGTCAGTCCGTTATTCGTAACCTGAATGGAGAGTAGCGAACACAATGCTACGTTATCTGCTTACTTGTTGTTTGAAGATCTTTTACAAATCAAGAATACCAAAAAGATCTAAACAAAAAAACAAAACAAAAAAACGTAAATTTAAATGTTTGAAGTGTAGAAACAGTTATTTTATTGGTTCATTGGTTATATATTTTCTAAAATTACTCGTTGATAAACAAAATTATCAAGAAGATTCCAATAACCTCAGGCAAAGCTGACCTTAGATGAATTAGTTTATATATATTAAGGTTCCTTTAGGTTTTATTGCTGCTAACGTTTTATTCATCCCTGGCTTTCAAATGTTAAGATTTGAGCTATCTAAGGTAAATCCAAAAACCACTTCGAACGCACGAAATTTTTAAAGTGTTATTTTCATTGACATAATTATTATTGAAACAACTTGCATACATATTTAAAACTTGACATATTGTATAGACACTTGTGTACTGTTGAAGACCTCATGTTGACCCCTAGATGACATTTCATGTATGTGTTATTAATATAACAATAGTTTTTATTCATCATGTTTATATGAATATTTACAAGAAACTGATTATCAAATCACATATTGTGGATTCGTTTATTTTCGTGGTCATCAATTTTCGCGGATTCAGGGAACTTGTATTTTCGTGTATGTTTGATTTCGTAGTTTTGCACAATGTTTGCATTATACAACTCACACTATTTCGAGAATTTTTAAGTGTTGAGCTTGTGAGAAATCACGCCTTAATGATTTATAACACAATTTATGATGTTAAACACCCTAACACACCGATTGTCTGGAAAGTTGTTCTAAATATGGTGCAAATTTTGGTGTAACATTGCAAGTTTTTTAATAGTGTATACATCTTACACGGAGGTTTCACTAATTCGGTGTCGAGATGCACAAAACAAACACTTTTAAGTGTTAGATTTGTGTGAAATCACACCTTAGAGATTATGGTGTTAAACACTCACACACACACAGATTTTCTAGTGTAGTTCTAAATTTGATGTAATCTTTTGGTGTTAAATTTCATCCTTTTTTTACAGTGTACAAGCTCGAACTTGTAATTCGTGGTTTTACATTTACTTTCAAAATGTTCTACTCTCGCAATCAACTTAAATATGACCGACAATTAAGTATAGTTACAAACTTTGATATATAACTAGACAGAGTGTTTGTATTATCTTAAGAATGTTAACCCTTTATCAGAGGTCAAATAAAGACAAATATTTACCTTTATTTACCTAAGTCGTAAAAGAAAGCACTAGTTTAGATAGTAAAGTGTTATATATAAAACTCCCTCGCAAGTTGTTGTCTCCGATGTGTGGGCACAGAATTTTTTTTTTTATCGTCAACAAATGAATATTGTTTATTGTAGGAGTGAAAATAAATGTATGGGGTGATGGGTGGTTTTTAGCATGTTTCGCATCCATTTTTTTTATATTGTGACAAATGCTTTACTGTATTTTCTGAAGAGTTTCATATGGCACAATATGGAATAAACTATATGGTGCCTGTGATCAGTTTCACAAAAATCTTACGACTAAGGTTGGTCGTACGTTATGAACAATTCAGTATACTTATGATCAACTTTTGTCGTAAGATTTTTTTCTGAAACTGATCAGTGTTTGTTTAAGAATTGAATGCTGCTTTTTGTAATTTTATTGAGTTGTAAAAGCGTTTACCTAAGCACACTTTACAGCCCTATAAAATACAAGAAGAGGCATTCAATATTTAAAATTACATTTTTATGCTACAACCCTTAACTAACTAGTTTTATGCTGCAACCACCCAACTATTGTATAAATAACATGTACATTGATTATTTTTGCTTTATTTGTACATGTACAAATTAAGTCTCCTGTTACTCCGCTTCCATGTTGAGCAAACGGTAATGTGAATATTTCTTTTTGTGTAACAGTTCATTTTCGGGTCCTCTTCACGGTCCGCGTTTACACTAATGTCGATTTCTTTAAAAAATCAGAAACAACTATTTTGATTTAAATAACTAAATCTTAAAGTGCCGGGTGTAAACTGCGGATAAAAATAAGAAGATGTGATATAATTGCCAATGAGACAACTCTCCACCATTGATCAAATGACATAGCAGTTAACAACAATAGGTCACCGTAGGACTTCAACAATGAACAAAACCCATACCGCATAGTCAGCTATAAAAGGCCCCGAAATGATAAATGTAAAACAATTCAAACGAGAAAACTAACGGCCTGATTTATGTAGAAACAATTAACGAAATACAAATATGATATTCAGCAACAAAAGACAACAACTGAATTACAGGCTCCTGACTTGGGACAGATACATACCGAATGTGGCGGGGTTAAACATGTTAGCGGGCACCCAACGCTCCCCTAACCTGCGACAGTGGTGTAACAGTACAACATATGAACAAACTATAAAGATCAGTTGAAAAGGGCCTAACTCATCAGATCGATCAGAAAAGAAAGTAACAAAAAACACAGACCGGACGTGACAGGGTATTTATGCACCCCCACAAAAAGAAAAGCACTTAGTACAGATCTTAGAGTACTCGCAGTTACTGAAAGCTAGTTCAAAGCCAATAACAACTAATAACAAAAATCATGTAGCTTAGACTAGAGTATCAATCAACAAACATCCAACATCCAATAGATTTAGTGTAAAGACGGCATTAACAGTCAGAGAAACACTGAACATGAAATATAAAATTTATTTATACTCGCTACGAAACAGGAGAAAAGCTCGGCGAACTTCACTTTTCGTCCTGTTTCTAAAGCTCATACAAATATTTTTTTTTATTTTCCGACAATGTACATGCATGTATATTGTATATATATATATTAAATTTTTGGTTTGTTTTCCTATGTATTATTGTGACGTTGTCATGGGAAGCACGTGCTGTCGTGAATGTTACACTTTATTGGGAAATACAATCTGATTTTGGAATGCCTCATGATTGGATGACGACAATCGAGAGTAGAAATATCCTTGGATGTTTCACTGTATACCTATCAAGATCAGATCAAGAGAGACATTTTAATGAAACATACAGTAATGTAGTTATTCCACACTGACCTCTCAGCTAGTGTACAATGTGTATATTTATCTTTTCTAGTGTATGAGTACACTGACACATTTTATATTGATTTATAAAGCAATAATCTTACCTTGTTTTTCAAAATGGCAATCTGAAATACATATAAATATTTTAGATAAATATGTTTTACAGAATTTTTGGACTTTCGACATTATCTTTTTAGAAATTATCTTCCAAGTTATACAAGAATAATGTCAAGCATGAATAACATCAATTCACTTAATTTTTATTTAAAAACCGATTAAAATAGGCAACACCAATAGTGTTAAGGATGTTCGCTCCTCTGTCTCAAAATAACAAACTTTTAAAAAGAGTGTTATAAATTGATAGTATATGAATAACAGAACTTAAAAAACAGAAAAAATAACAGGTCCGTGTCCTTGTTTTTGAGATATAATCAATCAAAAATTTGGCGGGAAATGATTCTCTCTAGATTTTTCATACATTTAACAGTGGCACCTTTTTTTCCTTCAAAAACTAAAGAAATAACAAGGATTTTATAAGATTTTCAAATATGGCTTTTTTCAAAAATATGAAAAGAAAAGTAGAAGTTAGTGGACAAAATTTGATTGACACTGCATGGATAAAAGAAGAAGATTCCGAATATCTGACAAAAAGTAAAAACAAGAGTAGCGAACATCCTTTTAAGGTGGATCGGGGGTCTTAATTAAAATCCATAGAATTTTAATAATTTGTCAAAATGTAGTTTTTATCATGCTTTTTTCCAAAATGTAATAAAAAGTATGGGTCACCGGACTTTTTTCACGCTACAGGTTCTGCAAAATTGTCAGATTTTGTATAGATTATGCATGGAAAATCCAATTTTGTGTGATAAAAAGAAAACTACACCATAGAATTTTAAGATAAAATGTGAGAAGATAGCTTTCAGATAAGAAAAAGAAAAAATGGGGTCACCGGACTTGTTTTCTTGCTACATATTAAAATAGATAAATTCACAACACTTTTTATTATAAAAAATACTTTATCTGAGTTATCTCCCCTACTTTCTGTGTTACCTCCCTTATGTGGCAAATTTGAAAAAAAAAAAAAAAATGAATCAAACAAAAATATTGTGTTTTTTAGAAAATACAGCCGAAAATATGATAAAACACATAATTTTCTATATTAACAAGAAAAGTCTTACACATGAATTACATACTACTCTCAAAATTTGCACATTTCATTAAAGATCTAGACCAATTCTCATCTGCTACTTCAAAATCAAAGATGGAAGAAGACACCCCAGCCACCATAAAAAGGGTAATTCTAAAATCATAAGTCGAAGTAAAACTGACATAACCATTCGGGGTACACTTTTTACAAGATGGACTGTTGAGTATTTTTATTGATAAAAGTTAGTGTATAAGTTGCAGAACTATAAATGACTGGCTATATTTCAAGATTGAAAAAGAAGAAAACAAACGTATTTAAATTGTGACTACAGTATACAAAGTCAGTTCAGTTCTAGTTATCTCTGTGAATAAAGTTTCATGTTATATTATTTCAATAGTCTTTTTTCATACTACCGACTTTTGACTCCGGGGTTTATATTTTTTTGACAAGTTACCTAATCAGTGGTAGGACATCCTGGTACTCGGTCAAGTAAGAGCACCTTAAAGAAGTAAAATCAAGCTTACAATCGGTACAATTTTTGGGAAAAAATTACTGTTTCATGTTTTCTATAGACGACAAAATCATCGGAAAACCGCAAATTTCCCCCTAAATTGCATCGATTATATGTTTGATTTAATTTTTTTGGTTGCTCTTACCTGATTGAGTACCAGGATGTCCTACCAGGAAAACGGTACTATTACATTTTCCCTGCATTAGGTTGGCCTTTGTGTACTCAAGGCAGGTGAAGGAAGTCAACTTAGGAGCGCTGTGATTGGATGTTAGGGTACGATATATTTTTTATTTATCTATGAATAACTGCAGTGTGTATATTTACAATATAAATTTTGAAACCTATTGAAATATTTTCTAGAGAATTATTCGAAAAGACTTCAAAAATTTCATAAATTTGGTGTAAAATGACGGTGGGCATGGATAACATTAACAAGCTCCGTTGGAAGTTGGTCATGATACTATTTGGCTTCAATTTTTAAAACAGAATAATAAAGTACTAACACCACACATAACTGTTTTATCCGGGTTTTTATTATAAAAAGTGGTAAATTTAGAAAATGTTAGTATTGTCGCCTATGGCAGAATAAATAGTACCGTTTTCCCTATACTGAAGATAGCAAGGAAATCAAAATCAATCAGACTCCAGTTAAAGTATACTATTTTGAAGGTTTTGATTAGTACATTTGATTTTTATCACAAAGAATAGAATTTTTTCACTGAGAACAATACTGTGTTGAGAAAAGTGCTGAGTCATCATAATAAGTCAAATTGACGGGTACTGATATAAAACTTTATTCTAGGATTTCAATATTAACTCTATTGTATAAAATGCACCAAACTATAGTTCTTTTGTATTTATTTTCACCTTCGCAATGATTAATTCAATTGGAAACACCAGAATTCAAGTCGCGACAAATGTTTTAACTGAAATATTTGCCTTTTTGCTGTAAATGTATCACTTGGGTATTTCTGAAGACATAATCTATTAAAATGGGAAATTGTCTGGTTAAGTTTGTACTGTTTATGGAGTAAGGCAATATTTGGCCATACTAGAAGCATTTTCAGTGTTAAAATTGTTCATCTAAGAAAAAAGAGGCCCACTTGAGGCTAAATTTAGATAGAATTTATACTCTCCTGTAAAGAATTGGTCACATTCTTGGCAATTCATGCAGCAAATATTTCAATAGTGCTTCATTTTGTAGTTTTATCTTTTATTATATCAGGCAAATATAATTTTCATTTTCTACTGTTTGAAAGGACTTTTGTTGGAAATTAATACTCCCAAGGGACATAATTCAGCTTTTTCATAGATTAATACAGGCAACAAAGGCAACTTTACAGCTGAGTATTTTGCATATTTAATGTTTAAAGTGTCTAATATCTTTGTTTTCGTCATCTCAAGACAGAATAATGGATTTTATAACAAGCTCTGAAATTTTGAACCACAATATGGCATATACTAAAGCATGGAATGGAGATTAGTATGAAAAATCTTGAGTTTGTGCTTATGTTGTAAATTTTGGATAAAATGAATACAAATTGAATGGAACTGTCAATTTTATCTGTTTAAATGGAACTGTTTATTATTCTTTTTAAATAAGATAAGATATGATTGGATACAGGTTGTTTATTAAGCTATATCTGAAAGAAGTAGAGAAAGAGGTAAACCAGCATGTAGGGGTGGGGACATTAAATGATCCATGTTTCTTTAAGTAATGGGAACATACAAGTATTCATTATAGCCAAGGTTTTTACAATAACCCAGTATTGCATTAATGGTGTCATAAGAATTCTTTATATCTTTATGTCACAGTATACTGAAGATAGCAAGGGAAATCAAAATCAATCAGACTCCAGTTAAAGTATACTATTTTGAAGGTTTTGATTAGTACATTTGATTTTATCACAAAGAATAGAATTTTTCACTGAGAACAATACTGTGTTGAGAAAAGTGCTGAGTCATCATAATAAGTCAAATTGACGGGTACTGATATAAAACTTTATTCTAGGATTTCAATATTAACTCTATTGTATAAAATGCACCAAACTATAGTTCTTTTGTATTTATTTTCACCTTCGCAATGATTAATTCAATTGGAAACACCAGAATTCAAGTCGCGACAAATGTTTTTAACTGAAATATTTGCCTTTTTTGCTGTGTAATTCCTAAATGTATCACTTGGGTATTTCTGAAGACATAATCTATTAAAATGGGAAATTGTCTGGTTAAGTTTGTACTGTTTATGGAGTAAGGCAATATTTGGCCATACTAGAAGCATTTTCAGTGTTAAAATTGTTCATCTAAGAAAAAGAGGCCCACTTGAGGCTAAATTTAGATAGAATTTATACTCTCCTGTGTAAAGAATTGGTCACATTCTTGGCAATTCATGCAGCAAATATTTCAATAGTGCTTCATTTTGTAGTTTTTATCTTTTATTATATCAGGCATATATAATTTTTCATTTTCTACTGTTTGAAAGGACTTTTGTTGAAATGAATACTCCCAAGGACATAATTCAGCTGTTTTATAGATTAATACAGGCAACAAAGGCAACTTTACAGCTGAGTATTTTGCATATTTAATGTTTTAAGTGTCTAATATCTTTGTTTTCATCATCTCAAGACAGAATAATGGATTTTATAACAAGCTCTGAAATTTTGAACCACAATATGGCATATACTAAAGCATGGAATGGAGATTAGTATGAAAAATCTTGAGTTTGTGCTTATGTTGTAAATTTTGGATTAAATGAATACAAATTGAATGGAACTGTCAATTTTATCTGTTTAAATGGAACTGTTTATTATTCTTTTAAATAAGATAAGATATGATTGGATACAGGTTGTTTATTGCTTTATCTGAAAGAAGTAGAGAAAGAGGTAAACCAGCATGTAGGGGTGGGGACATTAAATGATCCATGTTTCTTTAAGTAATGGGAACATACAAGTATTCATTATAGCCAAGGTTTTCACAATAACCCAGTATTGCATTAATGGTGTCATAAGAATTCTTTATATCTTTATGTCACAGTATAGGAAAACGGTACTATTACATTTTCCTGCATTAGGTTGGCCTTTTGTGTACCCAAGGCAGGTGAAGGAAGTCAACTTAGGAGCGCTGTGATTGGATGTTAGGTACAATATATTTTTTATTTATCTATGAATAACTGCAGTGTGTATATTTACAATATAAATTTTGAAACCTTTTGAAATATTTTCTAGAGAATTATTCGAAAAGACTTCAAAATTTCATAAATTTGGTGTAAAATGACGGTGGGCATGGATAACATTAACAAGCTCCGTTGGAAGTTGATCATGATACTATTTGGCTTCAATTTTAAAACAGAATAATAAAGTACTAACACCACACATAACTGTTTTATCCGGGTTTTATTATAAAAGTGGTAAATTTAGAAAATGTTAGTATTGTCGCCTATGGCAGAATAAATAGTACCGTTTTTCCTACCACAGAGTAGGTAACCTGTCGAAAAATGATATAATCCGGAGTCAAAAGTCGGTAATATGAAAATAGTCTATTTTACTTTTGATTTTTTACTATGATTAAACATGATATTTTCTTTTTATAAACAACTTTCTGTTTATTATTTTCGCAGGTCCTTGTGTAATTGTTCGATGAAACGTTTTGTATAATCTTATTTCTTACCTGACTACTGGATCTTTTTGATCTGGTACCTACTAAAAGACAAATACGCATAATTAGTGAAATAAAGTATAAATATTCAATATTTATAAAATAGAAGATCACAAAAGATCAACTTTGCCAAATAATCTTTTTTTTTCGTCGTTTAAATTGATCACAGATTATGTCAAGTGGCAAATATTTCATGCATATTCAGTGCGTGGTGGCTGCATTGTATTATATAAGTAAAAGATTCGCAACAAAACAGACAGCTGTATATGACATGTAACTTTAGGATACATGTTACAAATTGTTTATAATGGTAATGTCAAAATGCAAGCGTTTGATTGGTTGATATGCGGGAGATGATTTATATATCCTATGGCAAATATTCTATAATCCTTCACGGAGACGCTTTATTAGATACGGATGGTTGTTATGTACAAGATGTCATAGTTTATTACTTTGAATTTGAAATTTAATAGACAGTAATAACAGAACATTCAGTATAACGAATCAAATAACAAATAGCTGAAAGGGTGATAGAGCAGATTATTACCCCTCGAAAAGACATTCTGCAGAAACAATCTGCTCTATCACCCTCTCAGCTATATGTTATTTATATAATGATCTGAATATTTATTTTACAGACAATGACGTGTAAAACATATTTTGATAATCTTAAGATCTTTGTTTGAATTTTCTATTTACCAATTCTGTCTAAAGTCAGAAAAATGCGCAAGAAATTCAAATAAGGCCATTTCCCCCGGCAATTGCCAGTCCACGTAAAGTACTTTTGATATTGCTGAGTTGGAATTTATAGT
Organism: Mytilus coruscus; assembly: GCA_017311375.1. Taxonomy (NCBI): domain Eukaryota; kingdom Metazoa; phylum Mollusca; class Bivalvia; order Mytilida; family Mytilidae; genus Mytilus; species Mytilus coruscus. Next base: position 77,621,630 of record CM029605.1, read on the forward strand.
TTTTCTCTTCTTTGTCGTTACTACATTTAAGACATCAAGTAGATCCTAATTCCATTTTTTTGGAATTTTAGCACTTCTAATCAAGAAAATTGTTTCAGCGCTTTAACTTTAACATGTTCAGCATTTTGATTCTTATTGTTTACAATTGGATGATAACTGATAAGGAAATGTTATAGTCCTATTTCTGATATTACTTTAGTCACATTTCAAGGTATCATTAGCAAATGTTACCACGGAGTACTAGCATTCAAAGTCAGTGTCAAGTTTAATTTAACTGATATATGTGGGCTGAATATTAACTCAAGTTGATTTGTTTTATTTATTATATTATCTAATTTAAGAAGTCGTTATATGTCGTTTTCATATATTTAAATACATTTGTAGTTTTCTACATTCTCCTTATTTTAGGCAAGTTAAGAAGAACTGTTTTTCGTCTTTAATATATTGCAAAATTGTCAGTCTCTGATCTCTAGGTGTCGTAAGATGTCTGCCGATTGTGTGAAATAGACTGTATTTATTGTCAACTCCTTTTATATCTATTTACCTCGTAATCTAAAGTAAACTTAAACGAAAACTAAAACAATTAGACTGCTTCATCTATATTATCAAATTTAAGAAGTCGATATATGTAGTTTTCTTATATTTTAGACACATTTGTAGTTTTCTTGATTTTTCTTAGGCAATTTAATTAGAACTTTTTCGTCTTCCTATATACTGCAAAAACTGGCAGTCTCCGATCGTATAATGTCTGTCGATTTTATGGAAAAAACTGTATTTCTTGCCAACTCTCCGTAATATCTGTTTACCTCGTAATCTAAAGTAAACTTAGTCGAAAACTAAAATAATTTGAAGGGCTTTCGGTACTTTATCACTTTTCAATAAGGTTATAAATTAATATAAATTGAAATTTATAGTAGTTTAAATGATAACGTGATATTGTAATCTATTTGAAAGCATTACAAGTGTACAAATACTGCCTCGTATAGATACGAGAAAAGGAGAATAAATTTTCAAGGTCAAGAGATGCCTGGTTCATTCTTGCCAAATTTGGAACAAATAAGCTGAAAGGGTGATAGAGCAGATTATTACCCCTCGAAAAGACATTCTGCAGAAACAATCTGCTCTATCACCCTCTCAGCTATATGTTATTTATATAATGATCTGAATATTTATTTTACAGACAATGACGTGTAAAACATATTTTGATAATCTTAAGATCTTTGTTTGAATTTTCTATTTACCAATTCTGTCTAAAGTCAGAAAATGCGCAAGTAATTCAAATAAGGCCATTTCCCCCGGCAATTGCCAGTCCACGTAAAGTACTTTTGATATTGCTGAGTTGGAATTTATAGTTTTTATCTTCTTTGTCGTTACTACATTTAAGACATCAAGTAGATCCTAATTCCATTTTTTTGGAATTTTAGCACTTCTAATCAAGAAAAATTGTTTCCAGCGCTTTAACTTTAACATGTTCAGCATTTTGATTCTTATTGTTTACAATTGAATGATAACTGATAAGGAAATGTTATAGTCCTATTTCTGCTATTACTTTAGTCACATTTCAAGGTATCATTAGCAAATGTTACCACGGAGTACTAGCATTCAAAGTCAGTGTCAAGTTTAATTTAACTGATATATGTGGGGCTGAGTATTAACTCAAGTTGATTTGTTTTATTTATTATATTATCTAATTTAAGAAGTCGTTATATGTCGTTTTCATATATTTAAATACATTTGTAGTTTTCTACATTCACTTATTTTAGGCAAGTTAAGAAGAACTGTTTTTCGACTTTTAATATATTGCAAAAATTGTCAGTCTCTGATCTCTAGGTATCGTAAGATGTCTGCCGATTGTGTGAAATAGACTGTATTTATTGTCAACTCCCTTTTATATCTATTTACCTCGTAATCTAAAGTAAACTTAAACGAAAACTAAAACAATTAGACTGCTTCATCTATATTATCAAATTTAAGAAGTCGATATATGTAGTTTTCATATATTTTAGACACATTTGTAGTTTTCTTGATTTTTCTTAGGCAATTTAATTAGAACTTTTTTCGTCTTCCTATATACTGCAAAAACTGGCAGTCTCCGATCGTATAATGTCTGTCGATTTTATGGAAAAACTGTATTTCTTGCCAACTCTCTGTAATATCTGTTTACCTTGTAATCTAAAGTAAACTTAGTCGAAAACCAAAATAATTTGAAGGACTTTCGATACTTTATCACTTTTCAATAAGGTTATAAATTAATATAAATTGAAATTTATAGTAGTTTAAATGATAACGTGATATTGTAATCTATTTGAAAGCATTACAAGTGTACAAATACTGCCTCGTATAGATACGAGAAAAGAAGAATAAATTTTCAAGGTCAAAAGATGCCTGGTTCATTCTTGTCAAATTTGGATAATATTGAGTCAATATTGAGTCACCAAATCGACTTCACCACAAACTTTACCCATCTTTGTTTTGAAATATTCAGAAGTTATAATCAGAACTAAAGATGGAATTACTGCATATTATTTAAGAATAAATAGAGACGACCGTCTTGAACTCTGTATAGAGCGAATATTGGCCAATATCAAAGTACAATACTATTCAATTGTTCTTTGATTGTGTTCAACCTGTTATTATTTGGGCGCCGTGTCTATTGAGTACCTGAGAGTCACCAACTTGTTAAAAGTCTTCCTAAGAAAACGTGGCTATATTGAGTACCTGAGAGTCACCAACTTGTCATAAGTCTTACTAAGATACCGTGGCTATATTGAGTTCCTTGATACTTACCAACTGGTTATTAGTCTTACTCAGATGCCATGCTATTCAACGAGACTTTCCAACGTGTTATTATGAAAGAAGAATAAGAAGATCTTACTCAGATGCAATATTGAGTACCTGAGTCTCACTAACTTTTTATTAGTCTTACTCAGCTGCCACGGCTATATTGAGTACCTAAGACTCACCAATTTGTTAGTCTTACTCACGTGCCGTGGCTATATTGAGTACCTGAGACTCACCAACTTGGCCGTCGTACTGAGGTGCAGTGGCTATAATGAGTACCTGTAACTTACCAACTTAATCAAGTAAATCCTAATTTTGTTTTCTAAAATACAAGTGAAGTAAAATGATATATAAATGTTTCTTTTATATGTTTGTTTCATTTGTTTGTTGGAGTTGAACGCCACTTCAGACGACCTTAGATATATTATGGCGGACAGTTTTCATTGGTTGATTGATGAGGCTTGAGTATCCATAGAAAAGGAAAACTGGCAATCCTATCATGTCAGAATGAAATCGAACACATCTCGCCACGAGCGGTGTTCGAACTCACAAACTTTTGAGTTGATAGGCCAGTGATTACCGTAGATGAAGTAAGGACATCAATATCAATAAATATAGCTACCAAATGTTGTCCTGTAACTACATGTATTTGACCTAAAAAGTAGAATGTTTATTCTTGCAAACCTTTTGGGCAGCAGACAGCCCATCGATCGGCAGAATGCACGTGACATGAATAGTCATCGGGACATGGCGTAGTAGATCCTCGACCACAATATATATTGGATAAATAATCGCCATGGCTACAATATGCTGCAAAGACAAAATATATTATATAATTTCAATAACCGAATCAAATAATAGATATAGGAAGATGTGGTGTGAGTGCCAATGAGACAACTCTCCATCCAAATAACAATTTATAAAAGTAAACCAGTATGTTTTTGATTAAATGGTTGAAAATAGACCCTCGTGGGATTCCGTTAAATATTCTAAAAAGGAATAATTTGTACGAATCAAAACGTAAATTATACATTTCTATGTAATCGTGTTTTTTTTTATATTTTCACTTCTGGGTAGCTGTATACTTTCTTAGTCTAAAGTTAAAGATTTTGATAAACATTCAAAATGGCAGTATAATTCTTTTGAAATATCTTGCTCAATTGAAATTACAAAATGTATATTTACAAGTCCGTTTTCTCTTCGAACAAGTATTATTATTAATATTTTTAAAAATTTTTTTTAATTTGTGCACTGCTGGACATAGAAATAATAATGATAATAAGGAAGGAAGGAAAAAAAAAATACCCAAGAGTACTTTTAATGTATTTTTGTTATTAATGCTATTTTCATTGGTCTATTATAATATCTGTCAGGTTATATACTGTACAATGTCTCATCTTTGTTGCCCCCTGTGGGACCCTGATTGGAATAATAAAATATTTGATATTATTATTTGATTTGAATATTTGATTATAATGTGGTTTTTACTGGGGTGTTTTGTAGGAACTACTTTTTACATTGCAATATTAACGAACAGTGTTTTAATTAAGTAGACATATAAATCAATAAAGGGTCTTATTGTGATACATGAGGGTGTGGATGGGGGTTTACAGAATAGAGATTAACTGGCAAAAATATAAAGAATAGAGAAAATGGACGAAAATATAAAGAATACAGAATAATGCGGTGCTTAAATATAAAGAAAAGAGAATAATGGGCAAAAAAAAAATAAAGAAGAGAGCAAAATGACCTAAAAAATTACAGAATACAGAAATGAAGGACCCCCTTTTTTCTAGTCCCTTATACATGTACGTTAAGAATCAAATTTCAATTGAAACCAAAAGTCGACCAATCAATCAGTTTCTATATAATGAGCAATCGATTTTCATAAAAAAAAGGTTTAAGAAACTTACGTTTATCAGTCAAGAAAGATTCTGCAATCACAAAGAAACAGAATAAACACAGTGCAACAACTCTTCCATCCATCTTAACCTTTCTTATGTATATGATTTAAATATATACTTTGAACAGTGTAATGAAATATATCACTTTCAAATGTATCTTATAACTAGTACTGTCCAGAACAATTATGGATGTAAATAGAGAATTTCAAGATCTTTATTTCATTTAAGCATGTACACTATTTCCCAAATCTCTTATATTATCGGTTCACAATTTCACTAATTCCATATATGTCCAATTTGACGTAAATTGAAGAATGTTATTCCGTAAACACCCTTAAACAATCCTCCAAACTCCCATGTGCGTCATAATTTAACTGTTAAATTTAAATGATATGCAAACTTATAAATACTATCTAAAGCTCTTAAAATTTACATTGAATATTTATGGACTAGGCTACTTCCGGTCCTTCTACTTAGCAATGGTGGAATGTTGATAACGGTTTATTTAAATTTTGAAAATACTGTCATTATCTCAACATGATACTAACTACTGTGATTTTGCTTTATCTTTAACTAAACTTATTGCAATATTTTGCAATACTGATTTATAATACCTTC